>WEDG01001497.1:0-392609 GCA_017591395.1 Schistocephalus solidus
CTTTTTTTTTTTTTTTTTTCATGTATTGTTCTAATTTGTGAAGATTATTCCAGACGAAAGCATATTTGGTGGCAAAAAACTGAGACCGGTTAGTTGTGGAGCTAAGGGATGGTGAAATGATCATGGAGGAATTACGAGTGGCATAGGGTCGATCTACCGGAGTGAGAGCGTTAATTCGTGGGAGATTTGGGCTAGAGTTAACGCGAAACAGGAAGCAGAGACCGGCTTCGAGTCTTCTAACCCACTTAATACAACTGAACTAAACTGAACGCTCTCATCAGCCGCACCTGTATGTTTTTCTCCCAGGAGTGACATTTTTTTCTCCCCAATCACCCACAAACCCCATTCAATATATCCTGTTACATTAAAATGCCCAATGAGTTTTTTCACTATCTGCTATTTTTATCTATTTTTTTGGACCCTACTCTATTATGACATTTTCCATAGCCAATAAGCTGACCTACTATTCATATTTTTCACTGTACACGATTGCGCACTCTTTTTTTATTTTATTCCAATGACATTGCCCTTCCGGGTGCTCAAATAAAAACATCCATCTATCTCCCACTAAAACAAAACCATGGCCAATAGTGGAGTTCAGAAACCATTTTGGCTGTCTCAGCAGCCATATTTAGGGGCAGCACTGCATGCCTTATCTTGGACGAAGGGGCTAGAAAAGGGGCTGAAATCAAATGCTGGGAAACACGTTTTCTACAGCCACCAACGGCTCGCACATCGCAAAGTACGTTGTCTTCCACACCGACCACCGGACATTGGAGTGGTTAAACTCGTTTTAGGATCCTATGGACCAAATGACACGTTGGTAAGAATTCTTGCAAGACCTAGACTTCGAATGCCAGTTCCGGCCCGGGCACAAACTCCGCAATGCGGACGCACTGTCCGAACGAACACGAACAGACTGCACAGAAATGGACATCCCCACCCCCTAATGTTAATGAAATCATAAATTCAGTACCCACATGGCATTCCTGGTCATTTAACCAGAGAAGTGACATGGACACCGCCATATTTGACTGCCGTTTGACACACGTCCTACTGAAATGGACCCGTATTAGATATGCAACGAATCCAAATTAATGACGCCCAAGTAAGAACAAGACAGTTGGCAAGGCGAAGAGTTTAGGGATAATTTGTAACTAGAAATTGGTATTCTATTGGGGCTTGGTCCTTCGAGGATCCTTTGGTGGGGATCGGCTGTCCTGGGGAGATCTTTGGGAGGTCTTTAGGAGAAGGAATGGCGATGGCTGGAGGAAGCGTCAGAGAGCGGTCTCCGGTCCAAAGTGATGAGCCTCAATTCTCCTCGGTATTTACGTCATGTTCTCCATACGATTTGATAGGTTAACATAGAAAAGACCAATGGGTATGCGTTAATCATACATTGTAGCTCGAAAAGAGCCAATAGGATTATCAGTAAGTTTTTATGGACTTCCGGGCTTGATTGGTAGCTACGACGGAGTGTCGGTTTCTGGCACTAGCAATCTGCTAGTAATCTGAGCTACTAGAGAAATTGATAAACTTTGATTCCATCTGTACTTTGCCCACTCCTGCGTAAAGTTGTCGCTGTCCTCAGCGAGCTCAATGTCATCTCGCAAACGTACGGGGTCCCTCGAATTTTGAAGGTTATAAGGCATTACGGTTTCGTCTCCACCTTCGGGTGGGATTTAAACCCACCGCTCAACCCCCTCATGATATACGTCGCACTGCATCGTCTGTGTGTTTTGCTCTGTGATTATCTTCCGTTGGCCTTTCCCCCAGTTTGAGTCGATTAAAGTGAACCGTTAATTCAGAGGTAAAACGTCAATTTCGATCTTGAATGACGCAGGTCGTATCAGAGACCATTCTGGTGACGGTATATGGCCCTGACCAGTCCATTTATAACTGACTCGGTAATCCCCTGGGAGTCACATGTTACCTGAGCCACACAACATCACCGACATCATATGGACGCCCATGTGCGAGCCTGTCATAGTGTTCCTTTTGGTGCCTTTGGGCTCCTTGTAAGTGTATTCGTGCTTCCTCCGTGGCTATACGCATTTTCTTGTGGAGTGCAGCGACGTAAGAACTAACCTGTATTTGATTATTTTCAAAATATACCTGTAGATCCTCTAGTATTCGCATTTCACGACCACAGGTGAGTGCGAAAGGCGTCTGCTGTGTTGACGAGTGAAGCGGTATGCAAGCATGCATACTGGCAACGCATCATCCCACGTGAAGGGAGCCTGACGATCTACAAAAGCCTTTAGAAAACAAACCAGCGTCAAATTCGTCCGCTCAACTTGACTGCTACTTTGCGGATGGTAAGCCGTGGTGCGCGTCTTATTGAATTTTAAGTATTTACACAGACTGTAAAGAACCGCATTTTCAAACGAGGACCCTCGATCCGAATGGATCTGTTCTGGCAGGTCCCATCTACATACCCCATTGTATAAGATGGCCTGGGCAACAGTTTCAGCCGACATGTTGGG
Source organism: Schistocephalus solidus (assembly GCA_017591395.1). NCBI lineage: Eukaryota > Metazoa > Platyhelminthes > Cestoda > Diphyllobothriidea > Diphyllobothriidae > Schistocephalus > Schistocephalus solidus. Next base: position 2,487 of record WEDG01001497.1, read on the forward strand.
AAGGGGTTCAGCTTCAGCCATTTCGGAAAAGAGTCAACCATCACTAGAATATATCGGTTGCCCCGAACTGACGGCGGTAGTAGTCCAACTAAGTTAATGCCCACGCGTTCGTTGGGGTATCCCGTCAGAATTGGCTGAAGAGCAGCCCTATTCAGCTGTCGTGGCGGTTTGATCTGATTGCATAGGGTACAATACCGAATAAAGTTCCACACTGACCACTTCAAGTTAAGCCAGTAGTATTGGCGCCTAAGGGCCCACTCGGTCTTATGGATTCCCACGTGCCCCAATTGTGCGTGGATTCTATTAAGAACCTCGTCGACCATGTTTACTGGTAGAAGAATACGTCACGGGTATTGTTAGCTATCCCGATAGAATAAAACATCATTATCTATAAGGAGTTTGTCCCACACCATGTGCAAGCAACGCGTCTCATAGCTATGGCCTCTCAGTTCAACTGCACTAAGTGGTCGAGAACCACTTAACTTCCTGTGGTATATCGGGCCAATATGAGGGTCCCCTTGCTGAGCTTGCGCCCAAAGATGGCTTTGGTCGTTTTGTAGTGACACGGTACTAATGTTACTGTCTGTACATGATGGAAATTCGCCGTGGGGACGGTAAGGCTTCCTAGAGAGATAAGCAGCATTATTTTGCTGACGTCCTGGACAATATATGCACTCAAACCCATACGCGGCTAGTCTCTCTTGCCGCCTATCAACCTGTCCTTCAGTGTTCTTAAAGGGCTGCAACCAGGTCAGAGAACTATGATCCGTGCGCACGATGAAAGGCCGGTATTGGAGGTATGGCTGGCATTCCTCCACGAAGTGGGTGAATGCGAGCATCTCTCTTCTGGTCACGCAGTAACGGCGTTCTGTCTTTGTCCGGGCTCGGCTCTACAACGATCTGACACGACTTCTTAGTCGCCCCGAACCTCGATTGGGATTTCACACTAGGGGGCGATTTCATCGCCACAGCAGACTGCATCATACATGTCAAAGATCGGAAGTTAAACCTTAGAACTACACCAACCCGTACGAATACATCGACAGAGACGAACACCGATCAGATATATGAAGCGGTGATTGCAGCAGTAAAATCCTAACCAACAAATATTGACGAACTGTTATCTCAAATTCCTGATGTAGATCCCCACCAGAAGACTGAACTTAGGTCTATTTTACAAGCATTCCCTGAATTGTTTGGCTGGGCACCTTCAGAGATCGGACGCACAAATGTAACGCGTCATGTGATTGATATGGGTTCCGCCAAACCACTGTGGCAACCACCCCGTCGCATCCCCATCCATTATAAAGCCGAGGTCGAAAAGCTGTTAGACGAACTATTGAATGCAGACATTATCCGCCCCTCATCTTCGCCATGGGTATCACCTATTGCCCTCGTCCCCAAGAAAGACGGTCAACTGCGATTGGTCGTTGACTACCGGCGGCTAAACGCGGTTACCGTGCGTGACTCTTTCCCGTTACCCCGTATCGATGATACACTAAACGCCCTAGGCAACGCAAGATGGGTTTCAACCTTAGATCTCAAGTCCGGATACTGGCAGGTTGAAATAGACCCCAAGGACCGACAAAAAAACGCGTTTACAGTACCCGAAGGCCTTTTTGAGTTCCAGACACTCCCTTTTGGTTTATGTAACGCTGCCGCAACGTTCCAACGCCTCATGCAACAAGCCCTCCGACACCTATTCCTCCACACTTGTCTCATCTATTTAGACGACATTATCATTTTCTGCCGGACTTTACGCGAACACAACGCTAACCTAAAACGAGTCCTCACAGCCCTCATAGATGCGGGTCTGACACTGAACCCTAGCAAATGCGTGTTTTTAAGACCAGAAGTTAGCTTCCTGGGCTATCGGGTATCAGCAGGACAGATTTCTACAATCCCCTGAAAAGATAAACCAAATTCAAAACTGGCCAACACCACTGAACCAGACTCAGGTGAGGAGCTTCGTCGGGTTAGCGTCATACTACCGCCGATTCATCCGCAATTTCGCATGTATAACCTCACCCCTTCATAAACTGACAGAAAAAGGCAGAACATTTAAGTGGACCTCCGAATGCGACGAGGCTTTCCGTACACTGAAATCAGCACTCTGTTCAGCATCAGTCCTTACGCTACCTAACACAGAAACCGACGCTCCACCTTTCATACTAGACACTGACGCTAGTGGTTTCGCAATGGGAGCCGTCCTCTCCCAGACAGATAATCATGAAAAAGAACACCCCATCTGTTTCGCCAGTCACACGCTATTGAAGACACAACGAAACTACTGCACGTTCCGACGGGAATTACTGGCTATAGTAACATTCATTCAACATTTTCAACACTTCCTCAGAGGAAAACGTTTCCTGCTACGCACCGACCACAGGGCACTCAAATGGCTACAGTCATTCAAAGATCCACTGGACCAGTAAGCTCGTTGGCAGGAAATCCTACAAGACTTCGACTTTGAATGCCAATACCGCCCAGGTTCAAAGCATACGAATGCAGACGCTTTGTCCCGCCTAGAGCTCACTACACCACCCATATGAATCTCCAGAGCCCATAGTGAACGCAATCAATGTCGATGAACAGACGCGAGATATCTGGTCTTCAGCACAACAGACAGACCCCAACACGTCTGTCATATACCAGCATATCCTTCAGGGCAAGAATAAGCCAAATTCACAAGAGATGCTCGGTTCCAGCCAAGGCGCAAGATTCCTCCTTAATCATTGGACCAACCTTACACTAGAACACGACATCCTTTCTACCGCGAACAACACACAAACCGGTTACGTCCCGTAGTACCAGGTTCGCTTGTGGAAAGTGTACTGACAAACCTCCACAAAGAGTTAAGTCACAGAGGACAGAAACCGACAGAGCTGGCAGCCCGTACGCGGTTCTGGTGGCCACAACTTCGGTCGTCTGTTTCGCAATTTTGTCAATCCTGCAACACTTGTGCTACATTCAAATCCCCTATCCCATCCCCAAGGGCACCCATGCAACCGATGATAACTGGCTTCCCAGGTGAACGCGTCGGCCTGGACATTATCGGACCTTTGCCAATATCAGTACGGGGTCACGAGTACATATTAGTCATGATAGACTATTTCACTAAATGGGTAGAAGCAATACCTTTGTTGCACCAAGACGCCCAGACCGTGGCAAATGCCATAACCCGCGAATGGGTTAGCCTTTGGGGTGCACCCCTTGCGTTCCACTCCAATTGCGGTTCTTATTTCGACTTCCGGCTATTTCGAGAAGTCTGTCAACTACTAGACGTCCACAAAACTCGCACAACCCCCTACCACCCAGAAGGAAACGGGTAAGTCGAGAGAACCAATCATACACTCAAAAACACGCTACTAGCTTTCATACAAGAAGATCATGAACACGATTGAGATATCCACCTTCCATTCTGTTTACTGGCTTACCGCGGTTCAATACAATCCACTACCGGTTTAACACCACATTTTTTGAACACAGGCCACGACTTACGCCTTCCAAGTGATTTAACTCATCCTCTACAAACCGCCGACCCAATGTTAACCACAGAATACGGCACACGCCTACGTCAAGTTATCCGACAGGCTCATAACGCCGCCCGGTCCTCGATACAAACCGCCGCGACACATCAAAAGACGAACCACGACCGTACATGTTCCGGAAAAAACTTCCAAACGGGCGACTTAGTCTTACATTTCAACCCTATACCACCCCGTGGCACAGCCTCTAAGTTTCACCACCCCTGGCGAGGCCCCTTCGTCATTTTAGACACTCTTCACCCTACCAACTTCCTGCTTAGGGATGCGGTACAACCCCAGGCGACCCCATTTACAGCTCACTTTTCTAAGCTCAAACCATACCGCGGTCGACTTCCCGCATGTTCATTTGATACGCTACCTATATTAATCAGCGACCAAGTTCCCCCTATAGCTGTTGAAGTAGTTATACCAGCACCTACTGCCGGCGTAAGCACTGAGGACAGTGCTCAAACTTATGAGGGGGGTAATGAACCGGACAGGACGGTCAGAGACTGGCGGGATGTTTAAATTTTAAATTTAAATTTCGTTTTTCCTTTTCGATCTCAATCTCAGCGACCGTGGCGGTAGTCGAGTCCCCACAGTTCCGTAACCTACACCTCTCGAAGGATCAATCGTCTGACGAAACACCCTTCTCTCTGTAAAACCTTTCGCTCGGGTGAAGTCAAACCCTTGTATCTTCTATCACTATTTAATCTTTCCTCAGACTCCGTTTTACATTAATAGTCTTCTTCGTTCCATCGGTTACGTTCCCTTGTGAATAAACGAACATCTATCCTCTACATTATCTGTCTTTTCATACCTTGATATGAGTGAATCCCTTCAGCAAGAAAAATCCGAAATGGACGAATCCCTTACTGAGCCGGCCCTTTTAGACTGTGGATCTTCATCCCCCGTATCTACGTCTGATATTGAAGGAACAAGCCGACGTCCTGTCGATAGTAAGAAGAAGGACGTTATATAGGTATTGAAAATATAGACTTCCCGACTTTTCCAGAGACCAATAGCATTAACGGTTAAAAGTGACACAAGCCAATAGAACTAGAGAATTGACATGAAAACTTGTGCATGCTAGCCAATGGGAGCGTTCATTTCTGGCGCTAGTAATCTGCTAGTAATCTTAGCTACTAGAGAAAATTGAGAAACTTTGATTCCATCTTTACAATACTAGAAACAATTGATAAACTTTTGATTCTATCTTTACATAGTCGAACTTCGACGCGAGTTGCATTGTTATTAGCGAGTCATGCTTCCTCACAATAAAAAGTGGTAATTGTCATTTTGCAGACTATAGCGTATCAGGCGTATATGAGGCGTATATCGCCCGGATATCCACATGTTGAGATACCTATGTCCACCGTATATCGACTTTGTCCTCTCTGCCGATATATATGCAATATCGAAATGTCGATATTTGTCGAAATAGACGAAAAGGGGTCGGATACTTCTGACATTACCCCCCATTTGAAACGAATACATACGGAAGGCCCATTAGTTATCCTTTACAGTGACCGCCAACAACGTAACCATTACTTCCCATCCTATTTAGCTCGCGTATACGCCACTAAAGTCGACATTTTCCCTTTTCTCAACGTGTTGTAAAAAAATGTAAACACACAGTTGATGGAAATATAAAAAATGTGTATTATAAAACGTCTATAATAATATATGTACAATAATGGATATTAGTCTACTTAATATAAATAATACGGGGTTGTGGAATACGTTTATTCAGGGGTAAGCCCCCCCATATGAAGGTTTGGAGTGGAGGTGGCTAGTCCTGGGTGGCATTCTAAAAATAGACAGTTAAGCAATATGAAAGGCAATCAACTCACCATCAAAGGGTAAATCAGACGTGCCTTTGAACCCTATTGCCGGCGGCGTCGAGGGACCTTTTCAGGCGCCTTACAAATGTTGCTTCCAACTCATACAGGTTTAGACGGCGGCCGCCATTCCACCTAACGTACAGCTCTAAATTGTTTGAAATTAGCAAGAGATGTTTTAACCCACCTGTAATAACTTCATAAAATTTGGACCCAGATAAGCCATCTTTTCCTTTTCGTCCTTGGAAATTCAGTTCCAAGGCGATTGCATCATCGAAAACCGCATAAAATATGCGCTTGACGAAGTCGTCAGTATTTCGGCCCCCGAGGCAGAATAAATGACTCCTAATTGAAAATGTACATAATTGCCGGGTACTAACCATTTCCCTGCGGAAATTGGGATTCAGCAGCTGTTCGTGTAAGTCTCTGAAACCAGCACGGCTGGCTATCGGCTGTGAGACTGGATTAACGGGGATGGCAATACCCATTTGAATTGGAGCTGTACTGCTTGTCGGTTGAGTAAGCTCAGCCGTTCGCATTTTTGATAAAATACGACGTTGTGTTGCCTGCAGTTGCATCAGCCTTTTCGCAAGTATATTAAGACGTCGAAACACTTCTGCCTGAAATTCTGATTGGGAATTTGATACAGATGCGTCTAGTAAAATGAATACTCATAAGATGACAGTCTTACCTGCTTGCTGAGGACATCTTCTGGAAGGCAGAGTTTCCACTGATGTGTCAGAGACTTCGCGGTATATTTCCGCGACATCGCGGGCAACATGCCTTCTAATGGTCCTTTTACAGGGCTGCCTATACATTGTAGATGGTTCATAAACAAAATAAATAGATATAGTAACCAGTTAAGCAATGTAAATGAGAAATAGGGTTCGACAGAAGGGCAGGCAGAATTTCGGTCAAACACGTGCGCACGGAAGCCACGAGAAATAAAAGTGTGATGGCGGCTTCCCGCGCCCACTCTAGACACACTATCATGCCAACCAATCACAGCACGGAGTCTAAATATAAATAAACCAATGAGCAGAGGCTATGTCCTATCTCGGAATGTCAAGATTTAAGTATATCAGTGCTATATATGCATGCTATGAGGGTGGTGATCAAATTAAACTATGCGAATTCTTTGAATAAATTGCTGGTACTGCATTAGATTTCTAAATGATGGTAGGTGATTTTAACTTGCCAGAAATCTACTGGCATGCAGATAATTCTCAGCCAAAACTTCAGAGATTGGTGGATACTATTTACTTTTTAATCTTGTCTCAATTTTTTCGATCAGTTACAACTTTTCGCAGGTAAAATTTCCTTTTTTGAGTCTGTCACTACGATATCGACTTTCATCTTCCGTATTAGACCCAGATCCAGTGAAATATTCTTCGCAGTCCAATATAGCTGGCTCTGTAATGGATTCATCGATCTCAGACTTGTCTTGTTGCTGACACTCATTCATATTAAGGTTCGTTAAAGTAGACAACGTAGAGATGAGATACAGATTTATTCTCAGACGATGAAACGTAGAAAAATAGAAGCGCGAGATAATAACCCGTATAGACTTAAATAAGCAAAGATAATAAAAGGGATCGTCTCCACCAGATAAGAAGTGTTTAAAAAGCGAAGGCAATATTGTCAGACGATAGATCCCTATTAGCAATGAAATAAGATTCGAAGCTCAACTGGTCGTACGTCAATCGTAGCTGGAATTCGATTGGTTGCTAGTGCACCTCGATGACGCGTCACTAAGGGCGCAAAAGAATGCGCGCAGCGTTATTGGCAAATCGATCGGGCACTGAGCTGTCAATCGCGCGCGCCGTGCCGTGCCATTTCCTGCGGTCACGTGCTGCGACGCGGTCGCCTAAATGCCTGCACCCCTGTTCTGTCTATACTGATCGTTTTTTCTTTATTTGCAGAATGTTTAGAGCATTATCTAAGAGAATATTTAGGAGACGTGCCCAAAAAGGCTTTCTGGATGATTTACGTCAAATTGCCGGGAATATGAGGGAAATGTATCCGTCCGACTCATCTTCATCGTCATGGCATGTAACCTTTTCTTGTAGTTTGTCATATGACGACTCGGACTCAGAGATTTCTTCTGCTGATGAGGAGACAAGTTTGATGTCATCTATATTTAAAGTGACTGCAAACAACTCTTCAAGCACACCTACAATTAAAGAGGAACCTATGGTTCGAGAGGCTATGAGTTCATGGGCAATACGCTTGCGAATACCATTGATTCATCTGAGCAGTCTTCTGAAGATTATCAGACGACTTACCGCAGACCTTCCTGCAGACGCACGAACGCTGTTGGGTGGGGCAAGTGATGTTTCAACGGTAACGGCAATGGGCTGTGGTGAGAACGTTCATTTAGGACTTGTGAAACAGTAAACTGAGCAGTTTCGAGACCCTACCAAGCGTCTAATAGGCAATAGTTTTGTAACGTATTTAGCTTTTGATGGGCTCCCTATACATAAGAAAACTAAGCGCGGGTTTTGGCCTATCCTAGGTAGAATTTTGGAGCCCTTTGTTAGTGAAATATTCGTTGTGGGAATTTACTGTGGCTATGCAAAGCCTTGAGATGTACAAAGTTCTGTAGGCGCCTCGCTTAAGAATTAAAATATTTGGCCAGAGATGGTCTGCGTGTCGAACATATCAACAGGACCCTTGGGTTTCGTTTAGCAGCTGTAATTTGCGATGCTCCAGCGAGAGCTTTTATTAAGCAAATTAAGAATGTGAACGCCTATTATGGCTGTGAGAGGTGTTGCCTTCCCAAAAGATATTGGAAGCACTTTTTACTATTGTTCACGGCAATACGCTGTCTTGTTCGTCCCCATTCGTGCAAATAATGGGTGCCCTACTGTAGGCAGCTGTTGAAAATCTTCGTAGAAAAATATTCGTTAGTCGGAAATGGTGTACATTGTTCACAGCATTGTTCATCTACCGGATGATGTCCACCGATATGGTCCCCTTGATAGTTTCTCGTCTTTCCCTTTTGAAAGTTATCTAGGAAAAATGAAGCGCATGCTTAGGAAACCATCGCAGCCACTTCAGCCAGTTGTCCGTAGGCTAGGATAATTACATGCAGAGCGGCGGCCGTTAAGTGGTCTATCAGAATGGACTTCTATTTATGAACACCGCGACGGACGACTACCACCATCGGGTGGTTCGTTTATCCAGTTTCGGTATATTAAGAACAAAAGGTTAATAATTGGTACGACGCCATCAAATAGGTCACTTCTGGTAGGCGATAAATTAGTAAGTGTACAGAATATTGTCCGCTATTCGAGTGGAAACATAGGCTTAGTGTTTGTAGACTATGAAAATGTTGAGGACTTTTTTGATTATCCGGAAAACTCGTCATTTATTAACGTTTATAAAGCTACATTAGGGGAACGCATTGGTTGCTAGTGCACCTCGATGACGCGTCGCTAAGGGCACAAAAGAATGCGCGCAGCGTTATTGACAAATCGATCGGGCACTGAGCCTTCAATCGCGCGCGCCGTGCCGCGCCATTTCCTGCGATCTCATGCTGCGACGCGGTCACCTACTGCCTGCACCCCTGTTCTGTCTATACTGACCGTTTTTTGCCTTTTTTGCAGAAAGTTTAGAGCAGTATATAAGAGAACACTTAGGATACGTGCCCAGAAAGGCTTTCTGGATGATTAACATAAAATTGCCAAGAATATGAGGGGAAATATATCCGTCCGACTCATCTTCATCGTCATGGCATGTGACCTCTTCTTGTAGTTCGTCATATGAAGACTCGGACTCAGAGATTTCTTCTGCTGATGAGGAGACAAGTTTGACGTCAGATATATCTGACGTGGCTGCAAACAACTCTTCAAGCACACCTACAATTGAAGAGTAACCTACGGTTCGAGAGTCTATGAGTTCATGGGCAATACGCTCGCGTATACCATTGATTCATCTGGGCAGTCTTCTGAAGATTATCAGACGACTAACCTCGGACCTTCCTGCGGACGCACGAACGCTGTTGGGTGGGGCAAGTGATGTTTCAACGGTAACGGCAATGGGCAGTGGTAAGTACGTTCATTTAAGACTTGTGAAACAGTTAACTGAGCAGTTTTGAGACCCTACCAGGCATCTAATATGCAATAGTATTGTAACGTATTTAACTATTGATGGGCTCCCTATACATAAGAAAACTAATCGCGGGTTTTGGCCTATCCTAGGTAGAATTATGGAGCCCTTTGTTAGTTAAATATTCGTTGTGGGAATTTACTGTTGTTATGGAAAGCCTTCAGATGTACAAACGTTCTGTAGGCCACTCGCTAAAGAATTAACATCTTTGGCCAGAGATGGTCTGCGTGTCGAACATATCCAGAGGACCCTTGGGTTTCTATGGTAGGCACCAAGACAAAAAAGCCTTTTTTGCTTACCCTCTCTACGCTGTTATTCAGGGTAAGTAAAAGCTCATGAATTACTTCATCATGTTGCCGCAGAGGTTTTTAATAGGTGGAATAATCCACAAAAAGCCGACAAATTACAGCTGGAGAGGGCTTTAAAGAATGCCTTTAAGAAGGCATACGATCGCCTACACAAAAGGGGCCTAAAGGCTACCCTCGGCAAGAGTCTTGACGTTTAGTCAAATTTGTTAACATTGTCTACAGCAATTGTCTGCATTTAAAATCAAGCTGGTTATGATGCTTTTATAATTAGCATTTCAAAGTCCATTGTTTACTCACGCACAGAATAAATTCACTTTTGCATTTTAGAGGGGAGATCCTATGAACCAGTGGACGGATTGCCGGGTCCCTCGATACAGGATTAGTCCAGCGACTTCAATTACGGACAAATTGCAGACTTATTTTTGTAAACCTCCATTTTTGTACACTTTTTTAAACAAAATATACTTTACTTATTTGCTCAGTCTTACGAGAGTCACCTTATCATTGGTAAAAATTGTATAAGAATGTAATGGGGGTCGTTTTTAAAGCGTTTACCTAGTTGGGGGGTCTACAGAAAGAGAAAGGGGTTCCGCTGTGCGGTTGAAAAATTAGACCCGAATTTTCCGGATCCGATTCGCGTACGAATTAGGTGGACATGGTAGTATCCAATTCGCGTCCAACCATTCGTACGGTCGTATCCGATTCGCGTACGAATTGTTATTAGGGCGGTGGTGGTTCCTAAAATAAAGAAATTTGTTGGTTATCGTCGTGAACATTATGAAAAGAGTTATCAATCACAGTCAGGATTAAAATAAATATCACTAATTTAATAACGTTTAAACCTGAAATGCGTTACGTGTGAAGACATTGGTAAAATTAGCATGTCTCCAGAAGCAGACATTGTTTTATAAATTGGATCGCTGGTGGAACATTCCGGAAGCAGAATAAATATGCTGGAGTAATTCAATGGAGTTGTTTTACCTTCTCAATTACCTCTCGGCGTTTTTATCTGCCACCGTACCTATCGCTGACACCATGGAACTAGTCAATAGCTGTTCTGCGAATAACATATACGGACAAATTATTGAAGCTGTTAGTTAGGCAACTGGCTTCTGCAGACGTCAGGGAAACTTTATGACCTACCTGTAAAAACTTTATAGAGCGGGCAGCCAATAACTGACCAATTGTCAGTGGAACCGGCCCAGCAGAAGTTTAGGCACAGGGGTGGTCTAATAAAACGCGTCAAGAGGTTCCGGACAAACTCTCTTTCATTTCTTCCCCATACCACTGACAACCTTTCTATCTACAAATCATGAATAACGTTTAGAAATAAATATATCCAAACCACCTCATTGGCATAATCCAATGTCCTTCTCATTACTCCAAGGAAGTCATTGTAGGCCTCCTCTATGCACAGGGGTATACGACAAATCGACTGGCTAGCCGTGTTAGGGACAGCCATTGCCCGCATTTCCTTGCGTATGTCATTTAAGGCTGCACATAGCTGTTCCATGTTGTGAGCCTGTCTGTCTGCTATGTTATAAACTTTTTTATTAGGTTAAGGTTAACAACAATGGAAAAAGTCGTACCATAGCAATTCCATGTCCTTTCGTATTTCCTTGATTGAAGTTTAAAGGACAGCTTCAGATCGTTCAGGCAGTAGTCTGAGGTACATACTAGTAAAAAGCTTACTGATAAGTGGATGGCGGAGAAGGTCATGCTGGTGTACTCTCAGGCATCGATGGGCCCGGTATATTCTCATCATTCCTAGGCCTAAAAATAATATTGTCAAAGGTTCTTAATGTGATATCGGTAATGCCATCGGCCAGACAGCCAGTCTCCGTTCTGGTGATCGAAACAAACCGTCGTCGAGAAGACGCCCGCTGTACACAGGGGACGCCATGCGGTTAGTAATAGAAATTCCAACATGACAGCATCTAGAGTGTTTTCTATTACCTTCACCAAACGACGTACCTGTTGCACCCATAGTGCCCATTGTGGGTTTTCACCTGCCGGACATATGAGCGAGCTTGAGAGTCACATATCACATTGGATAATTTAACTTGGCATTAGCTTTTTCCAATATAAAGAAAATTCCTTATACTTTCCTTGTCGTTTTTTCTTATTTTTTTTACTGGTATTGCCTCGTTTATACATCGCCTTGGTTCTGGTGCAATAATAGTCTCATACTACAATTTTATTGCTATTCCGTGTTCATTTTATTTTTGGCCTGCACAAACAAGCCCTATTTTCAATCGTTCTCGCAAGTTCCGCCACGTTAACCTTCACATCCTTTGGCAAATATTCACCCCATAGTCTTTCTGAATTTTTGTACCTCATGTAGTTTTTTTCTATAAAAAGTTTTCCAAATTTTGAAATCAACTGCACAGGGATCGTTGCCTCTTCACGTTGATTGACATTGATAAACTCGTTGGCTGGAAGAAAAGGCCCAAATCCGTATTCTACCTTATAGATTTCTATGACAAGGGGGCAAAAAAGTAGTCGCAATACTTAGTATCCTCCTTCTTAATGTAACTTAAACAGTTTATGTGGGCGAATATGTAAATCCTTTCAAAACATTAACGAGCCACGAAATACAAAAGGTTTGCTCTAAGGCGCCCGATTTATTTTTGTTCTCATGGATGAGGGCAGAAAATCAAGACAACGAAAAAGAATAGATTATTCAAAGCTTTTGTCAGCTACAGACGATGACGACACCGATGACGATTTCTTTCCCCAAGATTCCCCTCCGCACAAAAAAGTGGCCTTCTCTTCAGGCAGAGCAACAAAATCAGACCAGAAGCGCAAAGTTAGAGAAGTTCAGAAAAGCAGTAAAGCTAAAAAGCCAGAGTCATCCTCCTGTAAAGCGGAATCAATACTAGCCACTGAAGCGTCTGCCGCAGCTACCTCAAACCACTCGAGACCTCCCTTTCCGGCCACGCCCCAGCCGCCATCAAATATCCGAATGAGTGCCTCCTCCTCGTCAGTGAAGACTCTCCCAACCGCTTGCTACTCATCGGCGCCTAGCACCCCTGCAAATTCAAGGAGAGTCGCTTTCTGTGTCACACCATCTAGCGGACTGCGTTTAGGGCTCTCGCGTAGAGGGGCTTCTAAACCCCTGCACACAAACATCCGTCTGGCACAATGAAGTAATTTTCATAACGTATTTGTCATTTCCCGAGTTTTTAACTGACCTTATTTTGATGAATTTTATGTACATAAACTAGGCTTGCACCATACTTGGTGAATACAGCAGACATAGGTCTTTTATATCAGACTTCGGACTGCGGTCTTGACGCCCGCGCGGACTGACAACGCCCGTATTCTCGAGTGAAATAGAAAACTGTTGACCTCGCCACGTCTCCAATGCAGCAAGACATGGCCCCCATACTGCCTGCAATTTAGGACCAGGCTCATTCACCAAATCCAGAGGATTCATTTTACCGAGAACTACGAACAAACTCGCATCCAGGTTAAATGTAACCGTGAACATGCTTGTCGCATTTGCGACCAACAGACGATCACTCCAAAGGCTTTGCGGGCCTATTCATATTTTTGCGCACGTCAGATCTATCTGGGTCAACGAGAGCTGTGCTCTTTAAGTGGCCCAGCTATTCTTTAGCACTCAGGTACAGCACGAGAAGTAGGGACAGGCCTCTAAAGATTGTCCGTTTGCTTGTATTATCCATTGACATATTTTGTTGGAGCCTAACCACGATGCGTCAAAAACAGTTTCACGTAGTTTATTTACAGCCCTAAAACGGTGACGCCGTCGGGCTTCGTGTTTATTGTGCCTAGACTGACCACCCTCTGCGGGTGGGTTCATGATCACCTACTCAGAATACTAGGTAACCCTACCCCCAAAGAGTGTTTCATCACAAGGAGGCGTCTCGCAGACAGCATAATGATGAATACCGCCATAATCTCATCTATTCGAAGTAGACGAAAAATACACCCTGGCGGGCGAGATACGCTCTTCATTCTAAGCGACCGATCGCAATGAATGTTAAGAAGGCGGGCGCATCAGAGCAAACCGTGTGCAGTAATTGTTTAGTCTTCAGCTTTTGTTTTTTAGTGCATGGTCCTAGCCGAAAGGCAGTCCAGTTAAAGCCGAATTTAGTGCTCGAACTCTATATATACCAACTGAGGTCTACGATGCCTAACAGCAAATATCGTGTACAAAACTGGTGATCTTTTTTAAGTCCAAGCAAGCTTAGCCAAGTTGAAAAAGCCGCGCGGAGACTTCGTGGCGACGGTAGTGGTGATCTAGGATACGCTTTTTAGGGAAATCAGTGAAAAACACCGGAATTCATGACGTGCCCCGTCCCATGACCATCTGAAACATTGAAAAGTCAGTTAAGCAAAATAATAGTAGTCTATTTTGGTTTCTCTGCAATGGCTTGGATGAAAATACGCTTGACACAGAGATCAATGGCACGGTTTTCCGTTTTTCTGTGTATATAAGAACACTTAAGCACAGTTAGCCCAGCATTAGTCAGCATAGCGGTCAATTCCTCAACAGAGAAGAAGTAGGTAAATGTACCATCCTGCCGGTGGTAGAAAGGTTTGTCTTCGAGAAGGCGACTTCCACGTCCAAACCGTAGTTGCGAATGGTCGTAGAGCCCGTAGTCACGCAGGAGTAATTTTCCACCAGGTCGTAGAACGCTTAGAATAAAAACATCCGCGGCAGGTGAATATATTCCAAAAATTCAAAAGGGTTTAAAGCCTTTGAGAGCACAAATGAAGTCTTAAAGGTGGCCGAAAATAGCTAAGAACCCGCATAAAAAGTTTTTTTAAAGATGCGCCTGCCTGAAACTTTTAAAGTAAAAAAAACTAGTTTGACATCCACGCGACATCGTTTTCCAACAGACTACACCCAAATAGGGCCAGACTGCCCTCGAATAATTGAATTTATCTCATTCAGTTGTTGCCCAACCGCTTACATCAGTCCTGTTCCAAAAGCCTCATTTATGCTACTCGATTCAGGTGTAACCACCGACACCCAGCTACTCTCCTACTATCATCAAGGACAACGAGAAGCCAAACCGCGATCATTACTATTCATACTGCTAACAGGTGCCATGAAAAGTGAAGTACGTAAAATCAAGTTGCGGATGGGTCTTGCAGGATCGCCGCCAAACTACCTTCGTGAATTCCTAGTTCAGTGCAATGTGAACCTCTATACTGACCAAGTAGCTGGGTATGCAACCTATTAATACAGATTTCTGTATAAATAGATCGGACGAAAATCATGTGGTTTCATCGATTGCCACGGTTCGGGATGAAAGTAAGTAACTAATTGTATACACGCGCAAAGATAACAACATACATGAATGAACACAGATTAGACTTCGCAAGATAGATTGAAAATGTGTACCGAAACCCTTCAACAACAGCCCGATAACCCGATCAGTAAAGACGGGCAGTGGTGGGGGGGTGCTGGGAAGGCTTTAAAGTATACTGAAGCCAACAGAATGTAAATGTAAACGACTTAAAATTAAATCATGGAAACCACTACAGTTTTCGTACAGATGCAATACTCAACTCCCTGTTCAGGTTTCTCATGTTGCAGTCATCAACCAGCGACCTGCTCTTGTTTTGCAAAGTACCTAGATGGATACCAGAGCGGTGTGAAGCAACTCACTCGGAAATATTCTGCAGACAGATGTGCATAGCGTCCGGGTTAATGGCTGAGAGGACGAAGATAAGAGTGGCTAAGTGGAAGCCTGAATGAAGCGGGGAAGGTTGATCGAGGAGAGCAGGTTTCGGGGCGTCAGCAAGTGCCACTGAGAGTGCACCCTCGGCGGAAATGTCACACACGAAGGCCGATGCACGATCCGCTGAAAATAGGGTGTGCCGCTTGACCATGGCCACAGCCTTCGGGGAGATGTCGCAGGCATAGAATATGGCTGACTTCAAGTCTATTTAAGTGACAAAAAAGATAGGCGTTAATTATAATACAGTAAATAAGTGCAAGAATACGTGAGTAGAGTAAGCACTCAGAGGCACGAGAGAGCGACGACATAGCCAACAGAACTACGACATAGCATAAAAGGGATTGCTGGCAAGACTCGCTTTTGTGTAAAAGTACACTGAAACCATAACAATGACCTAAGGGGATGTAAGTTGATACGTAGTCTTAAACTGTACCTCGTCAGAACGGTACAAAATAGACTCACGGAGTCATATTCTACGGGGCTAAACAAAAGAAATGGCTAGAGAAGATTAAGCGACAGCACCTTTGGTGGATTCTGTAGGAGGCTGAACTGCTGAGTCGAACTGCAGTCCCGAGTTCATGTTCTCGAGTAGGGGGAAGATAAAATTGCCGACACCACACCCCACCTCCAAAATCATCCTTTGGTCCGAACCAACCTCTAAGAGTTTAGTTAGCTCGACAAATTCGCGTGTCGTCCAGTGCCGATCCTATAGGAGTTGGGAAAGAGCAACGCAATTATTTTTGGGTGAGCAAACTTGGAACTGATTGCTTCAATGGAAGAAGAAAAACAGTGTGAAGAAAGCGAAGAAGTGGGCAAATTTTCGCGGCCAAATTGCTGTTAGATCGAGTTCTACCTATAGAACCTACAATTACTCCAGGTTGACGTTCACTTTGCCGGTGAGATCCTGTCTCCCCTAAGCACTGCAGTTTTCAGCCTCTGGTGCAGTATTTCGTCGAGCTCGTCTTCGTGGATGGATTTACAGCTTAATCTTTCATACTCGCAATTGCAGCTGGTTTTGTTTATAACAGGCCTAGGCGGTTTCGGCTTCTAATGAGTACACGGTTCTACAGTTATAGGGACTGGGGGGCATTCACGCGATCTTTTTGCTGTTGGAATTATAAAAAGCAGTGCTAGTTATGAGCAAATGTCTTCTTGGCGGGTGTTACTCTGAAGACCGTGTCTGTAGTGGCTTCCTATGACGTGACAACCAAGCACTAGATCCAATTAGTGTTAAATGCGTAATCGTGCAGTAACTTCTGCGGTACTAATCTGCATATCGGCATCCCGTGCCAACACAGTGAAGGCGTGCAGATCCTCCCAGGGCTTGTCGTTTACGACGTCAGGACTTGCCAATGTTGGAAAGCAGACGATGAGACCAGTAGCAAGTTTAAAGTTGCGAAGCAGGAGCCAAATTGTGATAAGTCGACCGAGGACGCCATTTGGGAGAGAGAGAGAGAGAGAGAGAGAGCAACTCTTGGATCATCGTAACCGTTTCTTTTATTCATGTGAGCTTTCGAACTCGTATAAGACTGCACTGTCAGAGGCAAAGGCTACGACAGAAAAAGCAACATATATAGCGGATAGGAGCTAATAAAACATCAGTAACGCCAATCTGGAGGTGGCTGCCCAGGGCTCTGTATGCCGGGGCCAGATTGATACAACGATTGACCAGGCTTGACCCAGGCTTCCACCAAAAACAGGTCATTAAAGTGGGAAAAGTGCGTGCCACAGCATAACTAATTCATTCCTACTCTACAAATCAGACGACGTACAAGAAACTCCACTGAGACAAGAGGCATACCGGCTACGATGATTTCGGTACCAGGGCGTGGTCAGCAGCAAAGGTGTATCCACAAACCTAACTAGTACTAGAGTTAAACAGGTCAACGATTCAGATTACGTCTTCAACAGGATGCTGGGAGTTTCAACAAATACTAATAACAAATAAAACCACAAGAGATGGAACTAACCTTGAAGAATCGCGCACCGTTTCTGTTATAAAAACGATCCCAATTCCGACCGGCCTCTTTCAATAGCTTACTGTGCTGAAATTCCGAAGCCATACATTTGACTTGCTTCTCAAGGAGTTCCAGGGCGTCATCGGAGAGAGCCACTGTTTCAAGTGATTCAACACAAAATGGGGAGTTCTCGCGAGCGTCGGACGCCTCACCAACTGCGAAGTTTGCATTCAAGGAAGAGAAACATTGGCTGAGCTACATTTATCACTCAAACAGTGCAAAGATCATGGTGTACAGTCAAATTGAACACGTTAGCGTAAAACGGGAGTGGAAGTAGATAAGGCAATAGGTGTTCCTTTGGCATAGAAATGCAGCATCCACTTATCAAAAGGAGGCAAACGTACGTCTCCGATTAGGCCTAATCAGTTTGATGGCACAACACATGGTTACGTTTGATATTGGTGGCGTAGAAAGATCATGGAAGACAAGCCAAAAATGGATTGAAGCCTGGGCGTCCGACGAGAACTCAGTCAATCAACTTATCGATCTGGCCCCGACATACCGAGCCCTGCACAGTCACCTTCGGGCTGGCGTCACAGGTGTCTGATTGGCCCATACCCCTAAAACTGTTGCTGGTTTTTGTTGCCGCTTTTACCTCTGACGATGGACTCCAGCGAGAAAACTCAGACGAATAAAGCAATGATTCCGGCGAGCGAACAATCTTCTTCTGTACTTATAGATCATGGAAAGATTTGCAGAACTCATTCAAGAAACAGGGAAGTCACTGGAAATGGGGGAGGGGAACGACGAAGTTTTAAGCGTTACGGAATCCGATGACATTTCAGTTAGGCAAAGTCGGGTTTGCGTTCTCGCTATATTGTCAGCAGCGGTGAGCGAGCCAGTTGTTGTAACACGCCATCTGTAGTTACCATAGACAAATAGTAGGAGTCTTGTGATTGCCTTAATTTCGCCAACGGGCCCGGTCAAGTACAAGAAGAAACGGGGGACAAGAGAACACGAAGGCTATATTTCTTGCAGAAAATTCACCAACTTGACTTACCATAGGGTTTAATACAAGATAAATTGGCTGGAATTACCAAAACCGGCCGAGCGTGACTTAGCAAAGTGTGGCCGATGGGACACTTCGATTCGCAGATGATGTTGAAGGTGGGGATTTAGGCATTAAAACCGTGCCCTCACCGATGCAGTACCTCTCTTCCTTAGTAGCCCTCTGACAAAAAGAAAACTGAAAGAATCAGGTCGACTACAGGGGCGCTATATGAATCAGTCCTTCATTGTACATTTCCCGTGTACTTTGGATACACTGGCCAAACCAAACCAAAAATCTGTACTACTGAGATTTCTAGCATACGGGGTGCATCGGAATTCGGTTTAATCTAACACCTCAAAAAGTCGATTTCTGGTAAGAGATGCCCATTTTCAGCAAAAATCAAGTTACCAACACTTGAACTGACAGTTCGACTGATAAGAGCCACATGCACTGTTTTGATCAACTGACTAAACATGCTCCATAACCTTCGCCGACGAGATCCAGAGTGAGAGGAAAAACGTACAAAAATATTCAAACGGGCTCAAAAGGACCCTCAAGCGCCGTCCTTGTATTGGAGGAGTAATCTAATTATTTAAGTCATACCACCTTCCACTTCCAGACTTCTGGGCATTTTCACCGTTAAGCCTTCGGTGGGACGTCTGAGTAAAATAAGGTAAGTAGCAACGTTGGTCTTGACATTCACTCGACCGGTCATGGGAATAAGGCTCTGAGATACATTTACCTGTGATTGGAGGTTGGAACGGAGATGAAAATTGGCAATGGGAAAAAAGATTAGTCTTACAGACATACCACTGACATCATCCTTTTCACATTCAATAGACTCTGACCGCTGATCACCACTTTCTCCAAACTCATCTGATTGTAAAGATCCTCTAAAACGCAATAAAGGTCACCCGAAGAGTAAACACACCTACTCCGAGTGTTGCTGTATTTCGGCATCCAGAGCAGCATAGATATCTGAATAAGATTCAATTTTCTTGCTCTTGGTTTCCGCCAACTTTGTTTCATAGTCCTTCTGAATTTGGAAAACCTCGGCCTCCGTTCGACACTGACCATAGGCTGCCAGCAGATCTGCATTGACGGTCAAGAAGGTGGGACCCCAAGAAAACTTGTTGAGAAGGATCTCAGCCTCTCTAGTCCAGCCGAGGATGTAGAGAGTGGCTGCAAAGGCTTCCACGCAGGTGAGCTTGTGCGGCTTGCCATAGTTAACAGGATTGACAGCCAGTAGGTACGGCACCAGTCGTCCATGAAAAAATTTCAGCTGCGACAAAAAAGCGATGGGGACAGAGAACGGTCAGATAAGATTGTTACAACCCAAGGGCTTAAGAAGAAAATAGAGATCACAACGACCCAGCATAAAACGGGCCGATATTAGATGGGGCAGGAGGTTCGAATGAGTCAGGTAGGTCGATAAGGAACAATATGATGGAATTATGACGGCAAGTTCATAGGCACATGGATCACCTTTAAGAGTACTGTTAAGGACAGATCTATGGAGCCTAATCATGTCATTTTAGTGCAGCAAGATATGCTGATAACCTGCCTGCGTAAAATATTATGCACGAAGGTCCGAAGGGCTGGAGCGCATGGAAATTAGGAGTGATAAGAGGTCCATTGAAGTAAGGGTCGAATGTACAAATCATATTAGTGTCCGAAAGCAGTTATCAGTATACTTTTGGTCCAAACTCTGGTATAAAAAAGCGTTGGTGCCAAACTTAGTGGGCTGAAAAAGTTACAGTGACATCAAGAAGCCTTATCCTATCAGAAATCAGCGACTGGGGATGTCAGTTCAATCGTCGCAACTAGCTGCTAATAAACCCAAAAGGAAAATATAAGAAAGATATAGGAGACCACCAAACTCACAAACAAGGGAATCGGATCGAGATATGCTACTAAAACCAGATCGGAGGGAATGCTATCTCAAAAGCAAACAAGAAGATAGGACCCGAGATTAATGGCAAGTGCCGACCTGAGCAACGAGGACTGACCAAAGAGCAAAAGGCTAAAGGACAGTATAAACTTTGACGGTATAAATTTTGAAGTTATCAAGTTAAACTTTCGTTGGCATTCAAATATCGATTACTGAAGACTATGAATGTTTGGGCCCCCTCTGTAAGCATTTTGGATCGAGATTGTAACCATAGATAAGAGATTGATGCTAACATTAGACATTTTAGAAGACATACCTTCCTGAAGGGAGTTTTATCGAGCTGGGCCCAAGAGCAATCAATAACACCGACACCACATCGTTCAACGATGTAACGGTCATTTTTTGGGTCGAGATACTGTGTCGCAGTTGGTGTGAGGACAATCCCATGAAACGGTTCAGTTAACTTCAGTTGGCGCGTTAGACCGAAGCGAACTAGTTTCCGACCAGTGCAACGCCTTGGATCACACTGGCCTAGATCCCACATAGCGGTAATCAGGCTGAAATTTTTAGAATTGCCATCGTTTCCTGAATTTTCCTCCGAACCCGAATCCGAACTGCCAGACGCAGAGTGAATATTTTCTCTAGTAGATGGAAATTCAGGACACTCCGTCGGCGACTCACTTCGAAAACCCTTTCTGACAGGTTTTTTATGATATTTCTGGGGAGGACGATTGCCTTTTCTTCTTTGCATTGGCACACTTAAGGAAAAGAAGGCAAAACTTTCAGGGCCAAAGCACAAAATTCGATAAAAAAGAAATTATCCACAGACCATGTGGTAAATCAATTAATCCGCTGGTATTCGATAAGATTAAGCACCCATCCTGCATCTCAGACTACCACTTGACAGTTTGTTGGAGATGCCATAAAGTAAAACAGAAAAATATGGCTAAAGGGTAGAAGAGTTATAGATGCCTGATAATAGACAACGGTAAGCTCTCCAAAGGAAAATTCAGGCAGACAAAATGAGAAGGAAAACCATCTGCTTTGACCGAGGACGTGCAAGCAGCACAGAAGTCAAAGGCGACAATTGTCTCGCCACAACAAGAACCTACAAGTTGTGTCCACGCGAGGGGAAAGCGTGAGTCAGAATCATACCCGGCTGAAAACCAAAAGATCGATCGGGCAACGGTGTTGTCAAGCTCAAGAATGGGTAATACGTAGCCCAGGCATTTAATTGGCATCGAAAGATTAGGAAGACGCGAACTACTAGGTAGCTGTGAAAATAAAGGCACATGACAGCACAAGATTTGTCTCCAGTTCTCCGAATCTCAAAAATTAACAGCACATAAATACGACGGAAGGGAACTTAGTTATTCTGTAATTTTCACAGAAAACCCATCATTCAAAATTATCAACAGGTGGGATTTAGTAACAGATAAAGGATAAGTAATATTTAAATGTACAACAGAGGCCGCATCGGTGCTGCGGTAGCAAATTTTGAAAATAAAGCTGGTTTCGGTAACCTCTTCAGCACATAGGAGCAGATCGTGTCGGATTTCAACGGCCTGACAACCCTGGTGGCTCGCTGGACAACTGACTGAAGATTACCATTTAAAAAAGCAACAAAGGAAACGACGAGCAATTCAAGCCGGGTAAAGTGGTTTAGTAATATGCAGGCCCCTCTCTTTGTTCATTGAGTATGGTCATAGGACGGTATTTGGCAGAGCGGATTCACTTAAGCCAGAGAACGCCATGTGGTTGAAAAGCTCACAAAATTCTTCGAGCGAGTTAGAAAAAAAGGCACAGTAGGGCTTCATCTACGCACAGAGTTCAAAAACATAGCTCGCATTCCAGCATGCTTGCAGGCTAACAGTCTGCCTGTGCCCTAAAGATGAAGATCTATTAGTAAAGAATCATCCATCCCTATCACTTTTGATCACGGGTTCCTCCACTACTTTTTAAACTGGGAACATGTCGAGAGGCTAGTAGTCCGGTTGGCAGGATAATACGCTTGATCCAATGCAACGGATTCGACGAACAGATATCTCGAATGAGGTTAAATTACCTTTCGGGAATGTTCTACAAACAGCAGCTGTCGTTCACACTACACAGTGCTTGCCAAATTGACGGCTGGAACATCGAAAGCACGTACAGTTTATACTGGTCTTGTTACGTATTTTAGAAACGAAATATTAGTTTGAATTACAAGGTTAATGTTGCACAGACCGGACAGTTAAAAAGCTAACATGGGAGATAGTGACTAACCAACCCGGTAGATGAATGCATATAAACATCAAGAGTGGGGCAGTCTGTTGACGTTGGATATACCACGAGATGAGTACGTTCATCAACACAGGATGAAATACGATAAGCCGCTTTCTACGACGATAAAAATAAACACTGTAGTAGACTCTAACCAGTTTCTTTTGTTTGTGGCAGAAATATTCGTGGCTACGGCATTCGGAGACCGGAAACGCATATACGGGTAAAACACGACTCAACCATCTACAAAGTCGGAAACATTGCCTTCAAATAAGACGTAAAATGACATCGGTTGCGGAAATTCAAATGTTGTTTGAAATTAAACGATGGGAAGATAAGTGTTGTTGAAAAATTTAACACTATTTAGGTAGTCCTAGAGAGTTGTGAAGCACTTACACAAGGTACAGAAAATTATGAGTTCAGGAAGATGAAACTGTCCTAGATACTAATCCCGATTAGTATTTTGACCACTGAGCCGGAGTCGTATGAGATACACTACTGCATCATAACGCTTGTGCAAGATCCACGCGTAGCTTGGGTAGTATGCCGTAAGCCGATTGACCGAGGTGACAACCCCGATCGCCCGTGTGAGTGCACTACGTGTACGCCTGGGTTAAAAGGAGTCTTGTCCAGATAGCGTATGAGCAACACGGCCAGTCATAGAGTTCTTCCTGCCCGCCCCACTCATTGTATGGGCTCGTGCAGTCAGTGGGCGCGTGTGTGAATGTAAAAACTGAGATCTATACAGAGGAGCCTAGCAGGACAAGCGTACGATAGCGAGCGTTAACGCTGCAAAATTGTGATCAGGGTAGCGGTAAATGAAAAACTTTGCACCCGAAATATCCAAAAAATAGCCCTCAAAGCGTTTGAAGATACAATTTGAGTCCTATAATGAAAATACACTAGTTAAAATCTAAAATTAACAATTTGTGTTAAGGCATGCAAAAAGACACGATAAAGTCCCGAGGCAAACCGTCACTTAACCCACAAACCCCCAGAGGTTTCCCAAATTGAAGTTCAGTGAAAGTTTTGAAATCTCTAGCAAATATGTTTATCCAAAATTAGTAGACTTACCACCAGATATTTCGTTGCCTTCCACTACGAAAACTTGCGTGTGCAAAGCGAAAGTTAAGCTCCACAGCACAAAGTAGAATTAAAATTGTTTTTTGATAGGGGACATATAAAGTGAATGTATACAGCGCGCAAAATTCCTGGTAGAAGTACCAGTAGTCAAGGGATGAAGGAACAATAAACTCAAAGCAACTGAATGATAAACTGTGAAACACCCCAACCCACGCAAAAGATGCAAGTTAAAGAGAAAACGGGGAAAACGACGTGCCCCTGCAAAGCATGTCCTGTGCAGCTGGGTCACGACCCGCTCGTGTAAAACTTGGCATTCCCTACTTATGGACTGCGAAAATAGGTTTTTTCACCCCACTGGAACAATCCTTTCTGTGCAGTTTAAAAGTCAGAACTTTAGCGAACATTAATGTCAACGCTATTTTTCACACCAAAAGTAAATGTATTGCATTTTCCGCCCATTGGTTTTCAATAGATGTAGTTGACTTTCGCGCACTTGATATCGGTCATTTAAATGTTGACGGATAATGCCATCGTGCTCATTACACCTACTGGATTTTCCGCGGGCAGCAGCGGGAGAATTCTCTGACGATAATGGTGTTGCCCCCAGAGTGTACCAGGACTATACGTATAACCAGTGCATGCTTTTAAGTCTAAATTTAATCAAGAGCAAACACGAACACTGCCATATAAGGTTTAGTACACCGACCACGTGGGCATCTTTGAACCCTTTGAAAGGGATATGAGAAAATCGCCAAAATAAGTATATTATTTTTATTGCTTTGCCTTTGTTCATACAGCGCCACTACTGAGGTAAAACCCAGGCAACCATGAAGTTTAAAAAATGACAGGTTGGATGGCCAAAGCTATCACATACTTCAATTAATACACTCGTCTCAAAGTTCCTTGGGCTAACCTCAATCGAAAAGTGACACCCCTCATCGTGTCCTGGATGTAGGCTCCATAAAAGGCCAATAACAGAACCACTGGATGCTTCCAAGGTTTACTTCAACAACTTAGGAAAACACTTACTGCATATAGGAGCAAACTGTGTCACCTGATGTTAAAACAAATTTAACTCTTTGGATAAAGATGCGTGGTGCCTACGAAAAAGATCCTTTATATGGTTGAATAGCAGGCACTGACCTTTCCCTTTCACTTCGTGGAGGCGCAGTAGACGTCACTGCTTCTGATGACCAAAATGCCCGATATGTTTGCAGTAGGTAGTTTGGTGACTGGATACACACTTTTAAGCCAATAGAGCGCTGAGAAAGTATGGGGTACTTGTTTTTTGAACGACAGAACCCTATACTCGCACAAATCTTTCCACAGTGGCTCCACGAGGCTGTGATCCACATGATGGTTATATCGCAATAGTCCACTATCACAAATGATTTAAACTTGATAAATAAATACATGTTGTATTTTAAGCACCCAGAGGGCACTATCTGTCCGACACCCAGTATCTCCTGAACCAATTCATAATCTCCTCCAGAATGTGAAAGTCGTATTGAGAGGATGATAGGCAATCCCTTATGCAATCCAGGTAAAACCTATTCGTCTTACTACTTAACAGGAGTCGTGACCCTAATTGGACTTCAGCAGTCACTTCAGATGAATGAGTGGTCCTATTTATCGGTCATTTTGCATATCCCATTGGATAATCACGGCATCTTCAAGCTCAAGATGGCTCGTGGGTGCAAAACACGTGGTAAAAACGGAAGAAACAAAATAGTAGCTCTCAAGCCTCCCGACAG
Source organism: Schistocephalus solidus (assembly GCA_017591395.1). NCBI lineage: Eukaryota > Metazoa > Platyhelminthes > Cestoda > Diphyllobothriidea > Diphyllobothriidae > Schistocephalus > Schistocephalus solidus. The sequence goes on from WEDG01001497.1 coordinate 27,989, forward strand.
ACTGTTGGTTCCGGGTAGATGAACGGTTTACAATCCAAAATAAAGCAACGGAAGCACTAAAAGCCTAAAAATTAAACGTTGCTATACACATATATGCATAAAAACGGTACGCATGTATTAATTAGCCGTGTTTTTCTGGACGCCATTTAAATTTTTTCACAGGCTTCAATTTCTGACGTAGAACAAAGAAGACGTAGTTTTTAATGAACACCGGGACATTAAGAAAATCCACAAAGTTGAGTTGTTTTTCACTGAGGTTCAATTTATAATAGCCGAAGAAAAAGATGAAGGGGCAGGTTCCAGGATTTTTAATTTTCCAAGTGAGAAGACTTAGAAGATTAAACATGTGTCAATTCAAAAGCGACAAAAAGGCAAAATCGCCAAAGATAAAAACATTATCTCTTAATTAAAGTTTAACCCGGACACCTTTATCACTGGATTGTTGCTAACTGCAGCACAGGAACCCATCATTTACAGTAGTGCAAATTGATTTTTCAGCTGCATCTGGATTTTCTGTAAGAACGGCCTGCAAGTCCATCAAGAACATTTCAAGCTTCATGGCATTGAATTTCTCTTGTCAGGCATTCAGACGAATCTCAGTCACCAGCATTACATAAGGAAACCAAAAAATGAACGAAAACGTCATCTGTGTTTTCGTAATAAATATAACATGTGTGTGTTGGATTCACTATAAGTCTTAGTAATTTGAAGTTGAGGGGCTGAAACGAAAATGCGAATCATAAAACGGTTTACTTGCTCACGGATGAGTCAAAGGCACTCAGTCTGCATAGCTCTGTATATTGTGCTATCCCGTTAGTCAGTTTACATAAAAGCTCATAATCGTCGTGCGATGTGTTAGAGCTTCGACCAAATTACTTTATAACCACTGGGACTCATGACTCTGTCTTCAAATTCGATGATTACTCATCTTACACATATTAATAGTTGGTCACAATTCTTATATAGTCGGCACCCCTGTCACAAAAAACTCAGGACAGAGTTTGTTTTAATGAGTGAAGGAGATTAATAACGGTATCAAACTACCATTCCGGAAATTACTGCATCATCCTTCGTACATAACTATTGATTCGAAAGTACCCTTATTGTGTTTCGCTAGGTAGTTGAGTAAACGTTTTCAAATTCGTTTAAATATCTTGTACTTCATCTCAATTTTTTAAAATGTTGACCTACTGTGAGGAATTTACAGAGCAGACGCCTTTTAGAAGTAACAGAAGAACTCCAGAGTGGTACGAACACAGATAGGAAGAGCATTGTAGCTCCTTATCTTCCAAACCCAGGATTCTCGGACGCTACACCCCAACAGAATTGACGTCGATTGGGGACAATTTCGCTGTCCATGGCTCCAGTCGCTTACCCAATTTCTGTAATGAGATTAGCATTCATATGCAGAAATAAAACTAAGTCTTGCTTGGATAGATTTCCAATGGTAATTAATCGATGTCTTTGTTTGTTGCTTCCATGCCCTCATGTTCAAAAAACAACTTAATAATGGCTGAGACAGCCTAGATCAATAGAGTCACAGGGCTGTTGAACATGAGGAGCTTTCTGATTTGAACCACCTGGGAATAGCTGATTCTTAAAGTAATTTAGACTGGGATGGTACTTCTACCCAATTCTATCTACTAATTTATCTATGCGTCATGTCTCACTGAAAGCCATAAGTATACTGTTTGACATTTAACTGTTTTCTGGAGCTGATAGGAAAGATTCTTTTTACATAAGTTGGCTTCAGACATAACTGGGATAGTTAGGCGAACGAAAACTAACAGAGAAAACCTTATACTCAATTGTTACAAAGAAGCGAGTACTAATAGATAGTACCTATTAAGTTTTCGACGCGTGGATGTTTGTATAGATTAGGAAAGTCGGATAACCTTTTTAGACGGTTGAAGAACAAGGACTATTTGTCCTAAAAAGCTGGTGTGGTCTACCAACAAGTCCACACCTACTTCAAGTTTATATCTGCATCTGGTTAATCCACCTACAACCATCATTTAGGATCACAAAATCCATGTAATTGATTGTGCTTCAGAACCGCGGTCAGAGTCGCTTTCTTCATTGGTGAGTGCAACACTGAGTGAGGTGGTGTGGATATTGCTGATTTGAGAAGCTAAAATTTTGAACATGTAGCTAGGCGTCAAAATGGTGCAAACGTACTCCAGCTCCATCTGAGAGGCAGGTGCGCTTGTCAGTAGACTGAAGGGCTGAATTATCACACAGAGGATGGTGAGACCTCAAAAGGATTCTTCACCAACAGACCTCTATACGATCATAGAATCAGGAATTCAAACTAAGCCAAACGAATAAAGGGCTACAGATAGCATGCAATCGGCCAAACGAACTGTCGACTGATTAAGAGTCACGATTATCAAAAGTAAAATCAGAGACTACGGACTGATACTGATACTGACTATAACCAAGAACTGAGGACAATATCTACTCCCAGTAAAACTTAACCAGCTTATTAAACGACGGGAAATTTTATAGAAACTTACATAAACGGAACATTTTTTGAGCGATGGATTTGAAACACGACGTTCTTCAAAATTTCAAAGATAGATCCTCTACATAGATTTATTCCAAAAAGAACACCATGTGACAACACAGAGCGTTATCTCACACTGTGTTCTTATAGCATAGGGTTGAAATAGTGTCGAATGCCTGGTTGGTAGAAGTTTTATGTCGAAGGTCACTTGAACTGAGGTTGGAGTTTTAGTGGCCAAGGACATCGAATGGAGCACACGCCGAGTAACGATAAGCACTGTGAATAAATCCTGGCTAAGCTGAATAGAGTTGTCAAGCATGCCAACACTCATCGATACGATAAAACATAATACTAATGTAGAGGGACCTAAGTGTCTAATACGAGCAGAAAAAGATTGAATATCTCTAACAAAGGTTAATGGTACAAAGGCGGATGAGTTGAGAAAAAGGGGTTGACCTGTCTGGATGGAGGCGACACTGACATACTTGCTACACAACCGGTAAGGAGAACAGCGCTGTGGGCAACTGTAGAGACGGCCCTTGGGACGTGCCGACATAGTGGGAGGAGAAAATTGCGACGAGTTGCGGGAGGGAGTCGGCGGTAGAGATGGAAAGACATCGGCTGTTTTCTCTGACACGCAGATACGTTATAACAATCCTAGATCTGCGCGTAAGAGAAACACTTCATTCTAACAAGTGTATGCAAGTTGTCATGCGTTAAAAGGTGTGCGTTGCATTGTGAGTTAGGCGACCAAAACCTCCCTTAGCAAACCCAAAAGCTGACGCTAAGTTGATGGCTGATAGCTCCAATGCTTTCTTGTACAGAACTTTTAGTGAACATGATGCCGATCCATTTCCGGCCATCCAGGTTTGGACCGGTACTGTCTTCAAAACCATAAATTTTTGGAGCTTTGTACATTTAGTTTGCTAGGAGAATGAGCAGAACGTTGTTAAATTTAGTTTCGGTGTCGCAGTAACTAGAACGATTTATGCCTGTGTAGATTAAGGGTTTCGAGAACTTACCACAACACTTTACTGTATGATTTCCGCATTTACTTAAAATATGTATCTCTTGGCAACCCGAGCTCGAACGTCAGTTTATGACTAACAGAAAAACCGCATCATTCTCCTTGGGCGGGGGGTGGAGGCAGAGACAGGTGGCAAGACCAAACCCCAAGACACTGCTGACAAGGTAAAACTATTGCATTTACTTAATTCAGCATATCCATTCAGATTCCGGTAGGTGAAACCAATGCCGCAATTTGCCAAACGTTGCATCCTTCGGATAACACGGTAACCATGTTCATTTATTTACGATTATTTCATTTCATGTTCAGTGGTGCTTTTCGTGACACGTATCACTAAATCAAACGAGGTTTGGGGTTAATTATATTCAGTCTTTCATATTTATTGTTTTCATAGCCGTAGATATTTTTTCTCGTGAATTTGTATGAATTTCGATCTTGGCTTGCGGTGCTTAATTTGATTACCTAATTGATGGCGCCTAATTAATAATGTAGTAGAATGAATTCCAATCATGCCTACCGGTGTTGATGGTTTGGCAATCATGACTACTGAATCAGTATGAATTTCAATGAAGACTTCTTATTAATTTCTTATCCTACCTATAATGGCACCCGAGTGCTTCACTAGCCAACCGATATCTTTTATTGCACGAACCAGTTATGAATGATGAGACCTACTTTGAAACATAGTGACATACAATTTCTACGCCTGAACTTATTTTTTCGTCCATGTTTCTTTTATTAAACTTTCCCTCAGCATTCACCTGCACCTAATGATCTTCGTCAAGGAAGAGTGGGTACAGCGTATGAAAGACCTGTATGGGTTCACAAGGCAGGGTTAACAAGTGATATTGTAAACGGGGAGCCTAAGGAATCATTGAAAACGAGGCGGAGCATCAGGGGGCCACATTGGTGAGCTGCCCCTCAGATTCCCACCTCAAACCCCCTCTACCTCCGCAAAATCCCCATATAGAGCCGCGGGACAAGAAGGGGACGAGGGAGCTGGTGGTGGTAGGATACAATGCGGCAACTGGACACAAGTTTTCATGCGAATTTACTGACGCTTTACGTTTGCCGTCCTTTTAGGGACCTTCTCCAATTAATGGGGCCAATATTTCGAGCAAACACAAACCTTTAATCCGAGTCTTTATAACATGTCTACCATTTTAGTTTGAAGTAAACCAGGAGTTCACGTTTCCTGACCTTTGTTTTACACAGGGTTTTAAATGCTAAAATTTGGCCACATTTCTTTGTATGATTAATATTTTTTATCCTTCAAAAAGAGTTTTACGAGAAACAAGGAGAACGTAAAACTCAGCAAAATGTGTTTAAGAATAAAGAGAGTTAGGAATATATGTGACATTTTTTTACAGCGTCACTGCAGGGATGAATCAACGATAGCACAAGCTCTTGAACGACGAATACTTATGGTAAATAGTCTGCTTAACTGAGCTAGAAATTAACAGTCTTAACGTATTTTTCAACCAATCGTAAACGAGTGAACAATTTTCTTCTGAAAATAACTATTTTATCAGCTCCACTTAGATTTCTTTGCTTCCAGTCAGGGTAAAGGGTTTTAAGATTTCACCCTCACACGGAACTTAGAATTCCTCAAATTTTGCGTTCAGTGAACTTGCTTTAAACCTAAATACTTTTTAAAAAGAATAGCCTTGAATCAGCGTACACAACCTGATATTTACTCGGGGTTGCTCTGGATTGACTTTCTTGTGTCTCTCAGAGAAACCGAACAAAAATTCTTCGCGGCAAAGAGCCGAGCAGCTTGTAATTTAGAGTCCAACCCGCTAAGTTAGTCTTTTGGAGACCTGGTTTTAGTTGGATTTCTTAATTTAGCTTGAATACGCGCGATCAACAAAAGAATTACCGCCTCTCTTAGTACCCACCATTCACCCGGACAGATTCCAAAACAAGTTTTTTACCTTACTGAAAAATGCGCATATCCTTTTTTGCACAATGGAGTCAAATAAGTTGAACCTGCTAGTCGAATTCTGTCTATAAATTACTACATATGGACAGCAGATCTTTTCAGGCCATATTCGCTGGTTTATGTGGTAGAAGGTAGACAAGTGTGCACATGCGTACATTCACACACGCCGGCACATTGAGAAACGCAGTGTGAAACAACCGGACAGCCGAGCGGGGGGGTTGGCGGGGTGAATAGGCGGACCTGACTGCCAATCAAGTTTCCCATGCCCACAAAATGGACACCGAAGAACGAGCCACCGATTTAAAGACACGCGATAAAATGTCATAGACCTTCCAGATGTTTGTGCGTCCTTTGGTGCCCAAATGCGATATATGGCCGCAACGGGTTTTTGGAAGAAAAGAAGTAAGAAAACTTAACAAAAATTTTCAAAAATTCCCACAGACACGCCGAGAGAACCAGATGGACCATATGACGGTGTGGGTCAGAGACCTTTGTAATGATAGGTAGTTCTTTGCAAGGGCAAAGCGGTAGGAAAATCTTTTCAGCAAACTGTTCTCAAAGTGCATGAAACAACAGTTTGTAAAATATTATTTTTGGTGACCTTGCTTTGGTAAAAGAAGATGAAGTATATGGACATCCGGCAGTGAAATACCTATTTAAAAAAGCAAATACTTAGAGAATGTTTTTCAATCGATCCAGACCGTATGCAGCGCACTTATTTAAATTTTATTTCTGAATGTTCGCTTTTCTCGGCGACGGGGTTTCATCTTAATGTGGATCTAAAAATATGACCCCCAAAACCTGCATAAAAAAGAATGCCCAAGGACGCACTTACCAGTTGAAGAATAAGAAATGCACATTATTTTGAAGGTTTTGATAAAGTAAGGCATGGATACCACCTTTATGAGCAGTCGATTAAGAACAGTGAAATCACAATGTATAAAGTAATGTTTCAAGGAAATGAGACGCAATTGAGGCCTCCTCTCTACAATCAACACGTTTATTGTACGGAAAAGTTCTCTTCTTATAGTGAAAATGATATGCTTCTTATTACATCTGCTACTTTGATTCAAATATCAATGACCAGCTTGTAAGCATGCAACCTTACGGAAAATTACAGCGAATTCTCGCCAAACCGTCTGGCATTCTATGCTCGACATGTAGGTTGTTAGTTAACCTCAAAACTTCATTTTTCCTTAATCCGTGAAAGATATTTCAGTACCAACTGCACAAAAAGACTATTTTCGAACGTTGTTCCCATTTATTTTGTTATATGCACTCAATGATGATCATGGATAGGTTTTATGTACTTCTAAATCCGAAGTTTACTAATGTGACAGTTTTTGTCGTTTTCGGTAATTCCAATTATCCAAAAAATATTTCCGAATAACGTTAAGTTAATTTTAATATTTAGTGTGTTTTAATTTCATTTAATATCGTGTATTTAGTACCTAGGAGTTTTGGTCGATACATTTGAGCTAGTAACAGGAGATAGGACATATTTAGTAAAGGTAGGCGTATTCCAGCCGATAGGTCCCGATATGCAGATAAATATTGCCGGTGAAGACAAAGGAAAATTGAATGGCCATTTCTGGTTAGTGGCCCTCGTCAGCTAGTCATACTAAACTGCAGGTGGTGCATCACCCGAGGATCGAACCCGTGACCCGTGCAACGCTCTAACCACTCAGCCATGGGCTCGTTGTCTTGCCGGTTTAGATCGGGAATATTGACTTGCATTCGTTGATGAACGCTCCCGCTCGCTAACGGAAGACAGTTATTCCGCTCTGACTTGAGGCTCACTCTCAAGCCCCTCCATTAGCCGCACGGCTAGTAGAAGAATGGGCAGATGAAAATTGCCGGCAAAGACAAGGCAAACTGGAATGGCTCAATGATTAGAGCTTCGAACTTCTAATCAACGGGTCACAGGTTCGATTTTCAGGTGGTCCACCACCTGTGGTTGGGAATGTCTGACTGAGGACGGCTAATAAGCCAGAAATGGCCATTCCAGTCTCCCTTATCTTTGCTGGCAATATTTATTTTCCTATTCTACGACTAGCCACCGTGCGGCTGCTGGCGGGGCTCGAGATTGAGCCTCAAGGCAGAGCGGGAAGAGTGAGTTCCGTTAGCGATCGGTGAGCGTTCATCAATTAATGCAGGTCACAATCTCTATAAATGCCTGCCCAAAGTGGTCCATAGTTAAGCCTGATCACACTCCATTGTGCTTAAAAGTGATTTATTCATCATACTGTCCGATTAGCTGACAGAAGGGGAATGATTCTAGACCAAGTGGAATAAGTATGAAAGCACTGGTAAACCAAAAGTAGAACTTCAAAGCGAACTGAAGTGCTGGTCTTCTGTTCAACGTCCAAACAACGAACTGAACGCCTGAACCATGTGAATATTTCGCATCACAACCAACAAAGTATGAACCTGGCACTCAAATATCTGAGATCTAAGATTAGGGGCCAAATTGGCTTGGTGAAATCACGGCGCTTCTCCTCCTGAGACGGTGTTTTGGTTGCCTGATGATAACACAACGAATAAGAAATTGATATTATGGTACTGAGCATACAGTTCCTTGAATCAAAACGTGTTTTTGTTAGCAAAACTCTTACTTAAAATGGTGTCAGTGTTTATAGTCGTTTTTAACAAACTAAAATAAATAGTTTTATGATACTAATCTACTTCCTCCCCTCCCCGAACGGAATCCGACGATAAAAAATGTTAAGCGTTTTTGACCATAGAAACGGGTAGGACGAGCCACTGCGCAGAGGGGTTAAATTTGAGGAAGAAGTAGGTAGAGTGCAGGGTCGCTAGACGTAAACTGAGGCGGGGAAATCGCAGAAATTGTAGGAGCAGGTGAAGGAGAATTAGTATGAGCTTCTTTCAAGGTCTATTCGAATAATTTCAGTGAGATAACCACGAGCGATTGTGCTTTGTTTGGTTATAAGTGGCTGGACGCGGAACGGCCCTTCATAGGGCGATTATAGTGGGCTGCAAACACTTTCATCGCGGATAAGCACAAAGCACCGAGGGGAAGTAGCAATTTATTTTAGTCAGTATATAACTTCGTTGCTGAAGCTCATGAGAGGATGACTTGGAGAGTAATAATAGCTTGGCACTGCTTTGGACATAATTAATAGCACCGATATCGAACGAGAAGCTAAAAGCGCGAATGGAGTGTCTGGGGCGGTTCCTGCTACCAATGCTACAAAGCCACTCCCATTTGCAGTTTCGGTAAACCATGAAGTCCATGAAGTTCATTTTATTGCAAATGGTATATTCCCTGAAAAGCTGCCGTTCCGACGAGGTGCGGTTAGTTCCAATTCATTGTGTAATTGAATTTCAAAGCAGAAGAAGGCCGAACAATTCCAACTTCACTATATTAACAAAATGGATACAAATTAGATTTTTTTGCAATCAAAAATCAATACAAACAACATACACTAAAGATAGCTTACAGCCTTTCGCTTTTACTGGTTAGATGGGAGAAGACTAAAATAACGCACATATTTACCAAACGCCCCCGTAGTTAATGATGGTTGGATCCGGCCTAATTGAATGGTTGCGGTTTTGTTCCCCTTCATTACTGCTGGTTGCAGCTCAAGCTGTGGCTCGTGTTTATTTTGAGAACTGATGTCAGGTGCTTGTATGAAACAGAAGCGCCTGACCGGGGAGGGATGATAAATGTTGTGTTTTAAACAAGTTCACTCTCTGGTCTCGGTTTCATTCACCTCTTACCGGAGTCAAGGCGTGTGTTGTGCGCATGTGTGTGTGCTGGGACGTGCAAAGTAATTTTATTTCATGGTCATATTACAGACATCGAGTTCCCGCACAGTAACCCCAATTACTTTGCCTAAAGAGAAGAAGCAACGCGCAGCTACCAGCAGCTGTTTTCCAAAATGAAGTTTTGTAAGAACAAGCTGCGCTCTCAGCTTAGTGACAATCGCCTTAATAACATTCTGTTGCTGAGCTTGTCATCATTAGAACCTGCTATTGTATCTGTATCTAAGAGCATGTGACATCATGTTTTCCATTGCTCGTACTGTATTTTTGAATAATAAACTTTTCATTGGGTATCATGTTTCTTCTGGCCTAATGTGCCTTCTTGACTTCCTGAAATGGCCTAGTAGTCCGAAAAGTTTGCCAACCCCTGTGCTAAACAGTCTTTGAAGCAATGCTTTATAAGTCGCAGCGATAATACCCATTTAAGCACTCAAGAAGTCATGTTCGGAGAACGTACGATTTCAATTAGTCATCATTGGACATGCGCAATAATATAAGTCAGCGTAGAGTAGCGAAATTTTAGACAGCCAGTGAACAGTCATTACAGGAGGAGACTTAAGGGCATTCAAAGGTCAGGGGTCATAGTCTAGTGCAGTCAGAGGTTTAGAGAGGGAGGAGGAAGGTGCCTACCAAAGACAAGGGAGTTTGGTAGCCAGCCATACCCAACCCCAGTTGTTGCTGCAACCGAGGCTCCAACCCACGACCTGTTGTTCAGAATCGTAGCACTTTAACCCACTGCGACACGGGCTCGTTGTCTTGTCACTTTCCATCGGGAATATTAGCAATGGTAGATGGACGCAGACAAGAGTAATGGAATTCTGCCTATATCACTAACTCTACTGCGGCTGCTGACGGGGGTCAAAAGTGAGTTCCATGGCACAACGGGACAAGTGAGACCCGTAATCGATTGGCGAACGCCCATCTACCAATGCATATGTTTCCAGTTCGTTGCTGTTACGCGATGTGGAACAAGGTGCAACCTATACTCTTGTCAAATACCTAGACTTTTTTTAAACAAAGACATCGATGGGAAATTTCCTTCTCCTCTCTCAGCAATTTTTCACTAGGGGAGGTCAGTGAACTGCCGAGAAGCTGTAGCGATGCTCGTGAAATTTGACGTATGACGACGGTGGGAAGCCTATGGACACCCATAAGGTAAAAGCATGTGTGCGAGGTGGCAGACTATTACTAGTGCTCTTCGTGATGTCCCATCTATTTATTTACGGACAGCGCTGTAGAGAACTATGCAGCATAAACGAAATGTGGTTTAAATTTTCAACAAGAGTCTGTAGAAAGTCTATTTGCACTCCAAATTTATGGGTTAACAACTTTTTTCCAGTCTTCTGGCAACCAGTTTTGGTTGCAGTATGTTACTTCAACTGAAATGACCGACAAGCAGGAAAACTTTCTTGCAAGCAAACAAAAACATCCTCTTAAGCGTCATGTAGGCTGTTCAGAAAATACCTCCGTTAGATAGTTAACGTTCGGGAAAGAACAGACAAGGCCTGGTATCCAGGCCTTCCTAGCTGTGTGCCAATACACAAAAAACAAGTCGTGTTTGAACTGCCTGAAAAAAATGAACGCGAGAAATTTTTTCTAGAAGATCTTTGCTACTCGTTGCTAAACAGGGAGATAAGATCTAAGGCCGAAAAATTCTCTGTAGTAAAAATATAATCTACTCCCAAGGGCATAAACATTTTCCAGTCGAATTAAGAATAGCATGATAGAGTCACTAAAAACATCTATCTTGCGCCCGTCCGCATATGGTTCAGCATGGAGGAGGCCAAGTACGGGTTGCAGATGCACGCCACCTCGAGGCGTGCTTTTCAATTCCCCGCACTTGGCGCAACGAGTACGATGGCAACATATAAAAGCAAACAGTGGCCTAAACCTAAACGGCTTTGCAAGCGGCAAATAACGTCTCTCATCCATAACCTCGAAGAGCTCGCTAAATAACCGACATAAGGCTTATTCGAAAACCCCTTATAGGTCGTTAATAATAACCGAACGACTCGAACGTCAAGTTACTTGAGGCAAATATAATATCATGGTGTAAATTAACCTTGTGCGAATCTCAAGATGATATAGTAACACTGGCTTTTGCATACAAATTCACAGTCCTTAGTTCATACCAGTGTTTTCCACCACATAAAATTTACGCGTTCTACGTTCCTGCGTTACTTATCTGGCAAGTTTCTTTAAATTGAATAAATTGCGTGCTGTGGACACAAACCTTGATGTTTTTTGAAACTCGTATTTGCTATTAGTATGGTAAATAATAAATTAGTTGCATACAAATGTCTGCCTGTTGGCAGGTTGCGAATATAACGCGGTTATTCCGCATCAGCTGACGGATTTCAAGTTGAGTATTCATATCTGCTTTTGGATCGAGCCTGATAAGTTTTGTTCCGAAGGATTTACTCAAAATTTGCGCATTAGTTTCCTTGGAACTTAAACCAGAATAAGTAATTTTCATTGATGAAATAGCATCAAGTTTCTCTCACGCATTATGGATGCGATATGCTGACACATGACTTTTGAAATACTGGTGCAGAATTTTTAGACGCCAATGCTTTTCTCGATTCTCACCATTGTGGAAGAGATAGAGGAAAATCAACGAGCCCGTGGCACGATGAATGAGAACGTTGGATTTCTGATGACAAGACTGCAGGTTGGAGCCTTGGGTAGTGTACAACCTTGGGTTGGATATGGCTGGCTGACGATGGCTAGTAAACCAGAACTGGCTATTCCAGTCTCCCCGGTCTTTGTCAACAATGCTCACCTGCCAGATTCGCGATCGCCTGACGTTTGGGATTCACAACCGAATCCCTAATCAGAGACGAGTTGAGGATAATGGATGCACAAGGGTTGCAGTAGACAAAAGATGTAGTTGCTAGTCAATCGCATACATATTGAAAGTAGCGGCTGCCGAATTCATCGCAGATGGTTTTACTTGCTGTAATACTTGCTTTATTGCCCAAAACCGAGTCGATAATTGCCGTGACTTTTGCCTTTCAGAGACAACCAGGTGCACGGCTTTTATCCTCACGCCACCATATTCGCAAACGGGCTTTCCACGGAATAATTGTTCAAGTTCAGGTCTGATATGCGTGGTACGTGCTTTGTAACTGTGAATTGACGCACGTATTTTTTAACTTTATCCCAGGATGGAACTGTTGTTTGATTTCTCGCGTCTTAACTTTGACTCTTGGTAGAAAAAGGCATCACAGCTGTAATCAGACACTATATTTTGATGAATTCGATTTTATTGGGCCCCAATGACTAAAAATACAGTTATAGTTGATTGGCTACTGTTATACCATGCCAAACCGAAACTGCATAGAGCTGGGCTTTTTACTGACGAATAGGTATGCGATGTTACTCTATCGGACACGAAGTAAATACAAGCATAGTTTAAAGATGTTTTCATACAGGGTGCTTTTCAATCCTAAGATGCCATTTCGGCCTCCTTACACCAATAACAACAAATTACTCTTTTAAAATAATCCTTCGTATGCAAGAAATATGAACTTCACTAATCGTAGATATAAACTGAATTAGGTAATTTTATGGAAATCTCTTCAGCCAAAAATAAATGTTGCCCCGCACTTACCTAAGAATCTAAACATTCACAGTAGATCACGCTCATTAAGGAAAACCTTTACTTACCTACTTGATGCTATTTGAATTCCAACATGAAAAGTTATACAATTACTTAACACTTTAATTAAATTCTCACCTGCCAAATTCAGTTTTTATATTTATAAACAATCGAAAGTTTGCATATCGATCTGCTCATCAACTAAATTGCCTTTTTTGTGGAAAAAATATTAATCAGTAATCTAGAGAAACTTGGCGAAATTACTAGTCAAAATAAGATGCAAAACAGTAGAGGGCCGAGCCCGTAAGCTTACTCGTCGGTAAAATTATTTTCCAGTAGGGAGATCTTAGCATTTGAACTTTATCTGCAACAAACTCGCAACTTTTCAGTTTACCAGAACGTTTTTCGAATACTGTTTTCCATAGGCTTTCATTCGCAGTGGCTCAATAATGTTTCTGGCCTGTCCTTAGGACATAATTCTTTTCAGCGTTTGGATTATAAATAGGGAAATAAGGAGGAAGGTACTCACTGGGACCTTAACGTTGCTGGGTTAACTGGGTGAAGTAAGCCATATGGTTAAGTCATTGTCTTGTTCATACCGTCCTTGACGCATCGTTAGGTTTTTATATTCGAGCTAATAAGATTTTTATAACGTTACATTTAACAAACATCATAAAATTATTTGTGTTTAGGTGTAAAAGAGGTCCACTTTCTCGGTATCTACCACATTCTCGGAGTATAACGTATTAAGGTTTAACGGAGCATAGGATTCGTAAACCTTTCCGATCTATTAAAGCTAATCAACCATAAAGTTTGATTTGATCCCGTCGGACTAAGGTATATTAGCCTAAGCGTCAAACATTATTATTTGCAATATTTTATGGCATAAATTAACGGAATTTTATATCCTTAGTGATGCGAATTTTCTTGTAAGATTAACGTTAACGCACTGGTGAATAAAGCTTTCATGCTTGCATTGGCTTCCATTGGGGCTAAAAGTATGGACCTATAAACTGCTAATTGCCTTTCTGATTTGGATATTTGATCAAGTTTTCATAAATCACCAAGTGTTCAGCTCTGTAAAACAGGCAATAATGCCCACAGATTCTTGACAAATCTTTATAAATAATTCTAACGTTGCTTTCCATTTTGTACCATTAACCAGAATCTGACTAATATATCATTAAAAGCTTGAATTGGATTGCGTATAAGTCTTATTTTAAAGAGACTCGAAAAGCACACCGACATCCTTGATGACGTTTAAAAAGGCGAGGTTTGGATAAAATACATCTGCAGTCTAGGCCAAACCTTCAAGCAACAGTTTCATACTGCACTCAAGTCAAATTATACCCGCAGTTTCTTTAGGTTAGGTACTTTTAAAAATAACCCCATTTTAAGGAACTGGTGTTAGTTACTCTAAAAAATCAAGAGTAACTTTAGAAACATTTAAAATGAGGAAAAGAATTAATATTCGTAATTGTGAATACATTGGGAATAATTATTCAGGTTTCTGACCGATCTGTCTATGAAGAATGTTTCGCCCAACTAAGATATTTTCTTTAGAAGCCAGTTTTTATTACAATCTCATGAAATGCCAATCAAAATCCTGAAATGCGAATTCAATTAGTAAGGATTTTAAGTAGAGTTATAACATTAATTATAATGCAGCCGAATACATAGATATTTTATTCACACCAGGATGCCGGCTTCTGAATATATGTCTTCTCAGCCGCCGACAAAAACTACATTCCTTTACCAAATGAATATGAAACAAATAAGCAGTTTTTATACCCGTTTCTAGTGCCTTTAGAATTTCAGATATTTAACGTAAACATCCGCAAATATATTCTTTCTTGTACTTGTATGGTAGACAATCACGTTTTATTCACAGTTAACACTCGAAGAAATATTTATACTTCTGTCTTAAAAACGCTTTTGACTCCTGATCAGGTTTAATTAATATCTGCCATAGCATGTGCCTTCAGACTTTGCAATCTACAACCTATATGTATTCCATGTAATGAAACTCATTATTCTTCTATAGCAACAAGACGATAACATACAGGACGGATAAAATTTGTAATGGACGTGGAGTACATTTTATATATTACAGAGAGTACTTATCTAAAAGAAACTACACGATCCAGCTGAATGAACATTTCACTGTCTCATACGTAGGTATTTTAAACCGCAAGATAAACCTTTTGAGTATAACATGTGGAGAATATAAGAGTTTATAACCCGAAATTACAGGAACAAATATAATCAGCAAACTTAACAAAAATATATGAACTTGTGAGGGTATCGAAAAATGATGCAAAAAAGGCTAAATAAGTATTTTTTTACCGAGTGCAGGTTTTGCAGACGGTCGAAAAGAAGCGCATTTAAAAGTTGGCATCGTGGTGTGGCTAAAATGTCTTGGTAGTAGGCTGCATGATAATGGAGGTGACAACCCCAGTTTAAAACGAATTTCAGAATTTTAATCAAAATTTGATGAAATCATTCACGAACAATGAACGTTGGAAAGCTTAGTTTCTTTCCCATTTTGAAAGTTAAACACAGCCAAAAACTATGTTGAGTGGGAGAAAAGTACAAGTCACAACTATGGTTTGATAAAGAAATTGTAATTATGCATGACAGCCCCCAGGCGCAGCATTAGCAAAATAGCAGACGGGAGGTAAAAGGAAATGAAGCGAACTTGTTGAACTCTCTTATCAGGCTTAAGGTTTTACAACCATAAAAGTACGAAGAAATGAAAGTAGTTAACTGAAAACTAAAAACTTTCACGCAATATTAACTTCTTTAATGAAAATCTCACGAAGTCAACAAACCAAAACCCAAAATACACGAACAAGATGAACAAAGGGTTCGGCTAGAACAGGAATTAAAATAGAACTAGGGCCCTTGAAAAGAGAGAAATTTGATATGGGCAACAAAGTTGGACGCTACCTAGGAGGAAATTCAATGAAGATAGTCAAAAGTCTCCTGGCAAGGGTGAAGTTAAACAGTAGCCATGTTTTGTGTGAGACACAACACTAACCAATCTATTATTGTGTTAATGATGACAAAATATACCTCCAAAAGCCAGTGATTTCATTATCTACTCCGGAGAGACTTGTAGAGTTCATTATTGGTTTGCCCAAAGTGAACCGTTACCTTAATGGGATCAACTAGCTTTCTCTAGATAAGAAATAGAATAAGCCAGAAATTATCCCATCTATCCTCTTTTGTGCAGAACATAAAATCCTCTAGATAACTTACGGTAACCCGGTGAAGTCAACCTGCAGGTTTACTTAATTGTCCTTAAAACAGCAGAAACTGCTGACGAGAAAATTGAAAAAAGTAAAAACCAATTTAAGTCGAGAAGTGGGAGGAAGGCTTTGGTACAAGAGAAGAATAATACACAGAGTTTCGCTTAGTGTCCCGTGATCACTAGCTAGGGAGATGAGCCACAGCTCCCGTTGGCCTGGTGCTTGCATATGACTGCACGCCGATAGTAGAGAAATCATAGCTGACCCTTGTTGGCAGCACTGTCTGATATCAACCTAAGCTAAGGTAAGAATATTAAAAACTATATCTAACTTTGCAAGTAATATTGAACGACGACTCAGAACAGATCAAGGTTCAAACAAAAATGAATAAATTTAGCTATGAGGATTTTGTCTGGAAAATATGTTTTTCAAAGTCACAGAACTGAATGTTATTCTGTATATTGAGTCCTTTGTATGCAAAGGTGCAAACCTTTTGAGTTTAAGCATGTGTAATTAATGTAAGTACTTTACAATTTTCATCAAATCTTTTTAATACGAAATATTTTCAGGTTTGCAGGAATCCATATGCGTTGGCCAAGTTTTGATAGTTGATCTTAAGAATGTTTTGAACGCTGCATACCATTAACCCTGAGAAAAAAATGGTGCTCTAAAAAGGACAACTTGGACAAAAACATCCTTATATTACTTATGGACATCGAGCAATTATGACAAAACTGGTTTTGCATACGCTTGCATAAAAATGAGAAAATATAGCGTTTAGCGTCATTTGGCAGGATCATTCCAATAACACTAGCTAGGAGCAACGAGAGAGGTTGTGGCGTTTTCCAAGGCTCCTTTGCGTATTTCAATCAAATGGGTTAAAATACTTGCAATGTTAACCAGATTCACAACTTTGTTAGGGTTGAAATCTAAGAGAAACGACGTTTAAACCACAGCAGCACTTGTTGGCTCTCGGGTAAGTCACATTTTGCATACGTTTGGGCGACAACAGTGCTCAGAATTTCCTTTTAGATTGAGAGCATTTTATGAAAAAAGAAAGCTATCTTTTCACACCCATTTTCAGTTTCTTGCGCCCAGCTAATAAATTAATTTAGAATTCACTACGGTTATCACGAAAAAATAAGTTGAATTTTGTGAAATCTGACAGAGTCCACGCAACCACTTCAAAGTCCACGGAGGCTGCTTATCTTTGCTTGTGAGCCTGAAAGTATACGTGGTTAACTTACTTTCCAAGGAGAAAACTTGCCAGTACAACGAAAGGTGCGTCTTACCTGTGAACGTAGAGCAAAAGTAACGGATTACGGCAAAGTGACAGTGAGGCGATATTCAAACGCGGTGCATATGATTGTAAACCACTTGCTGAAAATGGTTTAAATCTTTAAATTTATCTAAATTCAAATCATCCAGGATAAGAAAATAACTCACTAGGTACCATTCCAAAAGTTGCACGCATTTTCAAAACATTCCATAGATAAGTCTCGTGATTTTCTGGGTTAAGACATTAAAATCGCAGGAAAATTTCAAAAGGTGAACTTTTCGACACGAAATCTCATGCTAAATTAGGTCAGTGGAACTTGGATTTATGCATGATGTTAAAAATAAATGAAACTGTCAATCGGAATTTAATTCAGGCAATAATAAAGAATATTAAATAATCTACTAAGACGGGTAGCGGCCTATAATTAGCAACTTTCAGTGACAGGATCGGTGAGCTAAATTGTCTGATAACTACCACACAAAAAGCCAGCACTGATAAGGAAATTGCCGCAGTTATCGAATTGAGTGCGGTAAATCGAGCAAGCACTGCACAAACTACGATGGATGCAAGAAGTGCTATTTTCGGGAAATATGCGGTTACGTATCAAATGCCTTTTATAGACACCACAACCCTTTTGCATCCACTCCTTTTTATTCTCTGACAACGGATCCATGTGTTGAATAAAAACCCAAGACTTATAAAAGTTTTACGCTCCAATTATCACAACCACATTTAGACCACATGCCGAGTTTGGCTGTCATTATGCTAGAAATGAAATTGAAAAGCCCACCTCCCGTTCTGAAACTAGAACACACGAGTAAATGAGACACACCATATCCCTTTGAAGACTTCTTCTGGGAATCTCGTAAATCAATTAATCATGCGGATCCTGCACACGGTATGTGCTAAATAGATGACAAGCGATATTAATGGGTCATATTTTTGAGCCATTTAGTAGTCAACCTTAAAAGTAAATAGCAATTTATCTTTAACGGACGTATTAATATTCGAAAAGTGTGCTTGAATTGGAGATTAAACCAGTAAACATCTTCCAAGTATCGCAAATTCAAGCAGTATGTGCAGATATAGAACTTGGTTATTAGTGATAGCCAATTATACAAGCAAACTTCTCTTAAAAGGGAATTAGGGTGTAAGTAGATTTATCAATTTCAAATACATGACTTGAAACTTACCATAAGGTAAAAATTGTAATATAAAGTTTATTTATCATTTCTGGTAGGGCCATATAGACAATTAAAACACATTTTTAGATTCGCAGTAAAAGCTTTGAAAACGGAGAGCCGGCAAAGCTCTCCAAAACGTCAGCGATAATACAAATCAGTTCCGGTGAACACTTTAAATTTAACTGAGTTTTATCCCGGATCTCTTACCTCTGCGAATCTAAGTAGAAGTCTCTTCCTTCTTGCAAAGATGTTGCATGTTATTTGGAAAATACAGTCACGAAAAACATATTCTGTAAAGTATTAACAGACTCAGTGGACAACTAAAGGACAAAAAGTGGCATATGAAATTTCATTGTTAAGTTACATATTTCTGCGGTTTGAGGCTGGTTAAAAAGTTTAAAATGCGCTTACGAGGTACTCATTAGGAAACTTGAAAATTACTTTTTGAGAAAAAGCGAAAAAATATAAACGTTTGTTTAAGAAAAAGTTGCTATCTACGTGAATTTATTGTTGAAAACCCTAAAACGCATTAGTTTAAACAAAATTTCAGTGCAAACTTGAATAACAAGAAAACGTAGTGCCTAACATACAAGATGTTTTGAATAAGCTGTTAGCGGCAGTTAAGCAACTTACGTTTTCCTCTCAGTAAAATATTTTTAATTTCCATCAAAATTGGATAAAGATGAAAGCCTAATTTCTCCTCTGAATTTGTGGACTATTGTTATTTTTTTTGAACTCCAAAATTCCGACTGAATTGCATACTTGCAGTTCCTTGGCTATGAGCCTTATTTATTTCAGATTGTTTGTTTAACTTATAAATAAAAACAGTCGAAAAATCAAGATCTAAAGGTAAAGTTACAAAGAACAATTACCGCTCCAACCATGCAGCTCAGGACTGCAAAGAAACACCAGACGGGTGTATATTGTTAGCAAAAACAAGGTAGATTGGATTGATCTTTTCTCATTCATTAGTTGTCTTGGCCATTCCAGTCTCCCTCGTCTTTATCGGCAATATTCATCTTCCTATTTTACTAATGGCCGTTGTGTACCTGGCAGCGGGGCTCAAGTGTGAGTTCCGTTTGCGGTCAGTGAGCGTTTATCCACAAATACCAGACGGTCAGACAGATAAACAGTCAGACAACCAGTCAGCCATAACCGAACCAAAGTTATCTGATGCTGGTAAGGTCAACTTGGCAACTAAGTTAAATCGTATAATAGCCGGAACACAAAAATTATGCTTCTGCATAGAGGCAAATGCTAAATACATATAAGCAAAGGAGAGGTGTTCACAATAGTGCAAAGAAATGGGCAAAGCGTTTAATAAAATATTGTGACTTAAATTTTAATGAATAATGGAAATTCCATACCTTGCTGCTATGTAAATCTTCCAAATCATTCCAAGCATACAAATTATTTTCCAAGAATGGATTTTTCAGCGGTATTTTGCTCAAACAAAATGGGCTTTGTTGTCAAAAAACCACACTGGTTTCATATCTCAACAGTTTTTAACGCAAATTACTTAACTTCACGTCTTTGCTGTGAATATACAATCATAAATAGGGTTTGCAGTAAACGCAATTTATTATTGTAAAATCCAATCTGACGTCCAGGAAAATCAGATGAAACTGGATAGGAAAACCACGAATTTTATTTAGAAAAGGGAAGTGAATTTACCCTTTAGGTTTCTGTTTTCCAAACTGGCAAGATTTTGCGCCACATACACGGCCCTACGTTTGGCTGGCTGTAGGCTATTCTGTCGGGCTTAAAGGTACACAGCGTATAGAAACACGTTTAGAGTGCTCGTGATATATTACCACTCTTCTCGATGGAGATGAGCAATAAAGATGACAAGAGAATTTATTTTATGGTGTATTTTCAATGCCGAGGAAAATTATAAACAGAAAAAGTACCGCAATAATCATTAATAAGTATTTTAAATGTTAGTAAGATTACTCTGTGGTGAAATTTTATTTGATGGAAGTGTACGTAGACATAATCAAGGCGGATAAAAGAGATCCAAGGATGAACAAAACAACGAATATGATCGTCCTACTCTAAAAAACCGTTATTTATCCATTAACATCATTCACATGATATGGTTTTCGAACGGCTCTTTGAGCTTTATTAGGAATTAGATAAGAAATGTAGCTACAAAATGTTAAGGATAAAGAGAAACTGACTAAAATGGTTTTATATCTGCTAAGAAGTATGATGATCACAAACCTTCATTCTAAAACAACGTTTGCTTTGGCGATGAATGCTATTTTTACGGCAAATCTACGGAGTAAGCCAAGGAGGAACGTTTTGCAATAGGAGACTATACCAGTTATACCTTTCAAGAAGTGTCTATGGCGTATTGCTCAGACAACCATTGAATTAAGACAGAAGAGCATTTGCCTCTCAACAGCTCACACTACTAACACCAAGGTATTCATTGGCCTTGTGAAGAATGCCTCTATATACACTGGAATTTAACAAAACCGATTAGACATCGTAATTCAGCGGGATTCTGCTCCTGTTTCTCGCGCAAATGGGGTATGATTCGAAATAACGCTCATGGCTGAAATCAGATTTGTCAGACAAAAACTAGTTTCTCCGCCTACAGTCATGTGCAATTTATTCCAACAATATTGATCCCATAAACCTAATGCCACACACATCAAAGTTAATTAATATGAGTTCAAAATAAGCGTTCAAAACAGTAATAACATAAAAATCTCGCCATTTATTCGCCTGACAGACCTTTTATCGAATTCGCTACAGAGGAATAATCAACAAATTATCGATGTTTTATATTTGCCATAATTTTTCTTTACTCCCTCCTTTTGAGCCTCCTTAATTTTTTCGCAGTATTTTACTTACAATGCTTCCAAATTTGTATTTTTCGATATAAATTTACATCTGATTTTTTTCTTATCCATTATAATCCAAGGTTGTCTTGTTTTCCGAAGACAGGATAGGTTAAATCTGTCGTAGATAACTGCTGAAACACATTTTGGATGTTTAGCAGATCAAATAGAGTAATGTTATTAATTCTTCTATCATCGTAGTACGCTTACTACGTAGTGTCGGTGCTTTATTGCAGAAAACGAACAATAAAGAGTGCACGTGACTCCTTATCTCGGGTGTCGTGGCTTATCAACTCCCACAACATTTGACTTTAATTAACGCACCCATGTGCACTTGAAAGAAGCTCAACAGTTGACCTCGTTGAAAGGCAATATTTAAACGATTCGGCGTGATAGTGACTCAGTTGCATTATTTTAAGGCATTGAAATTTTCTTTAAACTTGAGATTCTGCGTAAAATTCACCCCAACGGGCTTTTAACTAATGAGAAGAAACACAGGGAACACCGCGAAAAACTGAAAGCTAACGATGGAGAAGTTGGTAAAAAACTGTACGTGTAAGCGATATAAATGTGCGAGAAACACTTCAATGTTAGTATACAGTACTAGAAGTAGGTTGCAGAAAATATGGATTAGACACCATAAAAAAAAATTTATTGTACTAAATTTAAGATTGATTAACGTTAAACACTTTCCCCACCTGATTGTCACTAATATCTGAGAAGCCCTAAAATAACATTTGCTCTTAGTAGTTACTGAAAGTGAGTAGAACATACCCTCGATTTTGGCATAAATGCTCTTTTTAAAATATAGACCGTGAGTTGAACCTACACTGAATTTATATAGTGTTCGCAACCAAACGCTCACACCCGGGCGCTAAAGTTAACTCATTAAAACCTTTTGAATTTTGAATTTTCCATGTGAAGCTTTATGCTTGGGGTCGTATTTGCAAACGTTCTAAGGCAAATTTAATCAGCATGTTCGGCACCTGTTGCGTTTTCCATCAGGATCTGCTTGGCCCATTTTCCTTTGTATTTTTCATAAACATATTTCAGGCATAACAAAATTTACATTTGCCTTATTCTACGGTGCTATTATACAACCTAACAAGTAAGGGGACCCAACCTGAGTAAACTACACTTTTGTGCGGACGGAGTAACTAAACATGACACTTTTCGGATGCGTAGGTGCACAAAAGATTACATTTATGGGATTTGAAGACTTCTAGCATTCTTTGTGATAGGGTTTAGGTATTGGCTAATTGCCCTGTGATTAAAACAGTTTCCTGAATAAGTGTCGCCAGTAAAATTTTGAGGAGTAACGCTTAGCCTATGCACACGTAAGTCAGCTGTTTCATGTTTTTTTGAGCATTAGTAATCTGTAAATAGAGAAAAACACGGGGGTAACACGGAGGTGCGTAAGAGCGCTACTGCTAATGCCGCATATTGTCCAAGTATAGAAATATCAATTGTTATAATAGATCTTATATCGCTGATTGAAACTGGGGCAAATAAATACAGAACTTTTTTGGAAAATGGCAGTTGGCTAACTGCGCAAAACCAACAGATCTGAAGTTAGATTTTTATTAAAAAACGCACTTTTAAACGTCTCATAAAAGAAGAGAGCTTGCATGCGCCCCACTAAGAGGGCAATATATTAGTTTCCTTTGTTTTTTGTAGATTGGACTGGCTTATCTCGAAAGATTAGTTTCCACAACAAATGCAACAGATAGAAAAAGCTCTTAGCTCCAAAGTATCATAAAATCGTCCGATGAAACGTTATACTTGTATATCTGCGCTCCATCGCAAGCTTGACAGATTAATTAAAGTTACTGTAACTGTGTGGTTGCGTGATTTTTGACGACGTTGTTAGGAAGATGCATATATGTATACAGAAATTGAAGGAAAACTCCTTTAGAATACATAGAAATAGTCGCTATATTACAGATTTCTGGACTGACAATGGTAATATGGAAGGTACCCACACAGACGAACACATTTTCATAATTCATTGCACTTTAAGCGGACTATTTAAATTAAATGAACATCGTGGGGAGACAAAACCAGACAAAAGTTGCAGGATCTTTCTTTCCTATCTTTACAAGAAAGCAGCCTGAAAACTAAATACAATAAAAGTAAATCAAAACTTGTTCATTTTACGAGGAAATGGAGATAACAACAAGAGTAATGAATGCTTTTTAAATAAAGGCCTTCTCCAAATTGTTTGTGATATGCCCGAGAATTGGTTGAACAGTTGTGAGGAGTGATAAGAGAAATAAAGTAAAACGGAAGGCAAAACCGATCCGCAAATAAAAAAATACTTTTGTTGTACGAACAAACAAAAACAAAAGATTATTTGGACTAGGAAAAAACACGAATTTCAAAAATAAGTAAACAACGGGACTTTTGGAGGTTTACTGTATTTCACTCCTAATTACTACTTAAAGTCTCTGTTTATGTTTTTGATTTGCAATTTGAAATTCAAAAATCAGCTACGGTGCCCTGAAAGTTGATCCTTAGCGTTTTGTGTCCACGGAAAGCTTATCTGCCCATTAATTTGGATACTTGCAGTCCATACAAATAAACGCTGTGCTAACGAGTTTGGGTAGCAAAATAAACTTAAGAATCATTCGTCAAAGATAATTTTTCAGATTTACCCGTAATGAAACTATGATGTCTGATATCCTGCAGTAACGTGAAGGCCTCAACACCTTTTGTAGTGGCTGTAAGCATCTAGTAAATTTTTTAAAGATATCTCTTCAGACTGAGACCTTGCACAATCAGGGGGTTTAAAACCATCTACTATCAAAGTTTATGCCGAATAGTCTTCCTCTGGGAGCTCATCCTTTAAGTTGACATACGTGCGAATTAACTGACATGTCACTACTCCAGACGCGCGAGGTGAGAACATTTCATTTTTTTGTAATCTTTCTGTGGGAATTAACAAATGGATTGGTAATTTTCAGACAGATGCTTGGTATGGTTAGAAACTTTACAATACTTGTCCAACATCCCTAGTCTAGCTCGCTTGTACTGCGAAGCATGTGTTATAGCATTTTATTTTTTTAAACTTTCATGCACTTAAGTTAATTTGAGGAAGTTTCTGTCTGTTTTGGAGTCAAATTTAACGTCTTATTTTACGTGAAGTTTTTTTCCGATCAAAGAAGCACGTAACATTTTGTTCATTTGGTTCCACCTACCCAACATAAATTTTTAACATGCGGGGTTTTAGCTTAGTAAATTTGAAGGATACCACGTAATAAGTATACTATCGAGGAGGACAGGGGAGACTAGAATGGTCATTTCTGGTTTATTTGCCGTTATCAGCCAGCCATACCCAATCTCTTGTGCTGCAACACCTGAGCCTCAAACCCGTGAGCTGCTGGTTAGAGGTATGATATTTTAACCATTGACTTACGGCCCGTTGTTTAGTTGGTTAAAATAGGGTTTATAAACTGTGGTAGTCAGGGATCACCAATCGCTTTACCGAAGACATTTGCCCTTGGGCCTTATCAAGAGCCCCACCAGCAGCAACTTAACGGTTAGTATATTATAGGCAGGAACACATTCCAGTCCTTCATATATTTGTGGATAATGTATTTATGCCTAGTATATACTAGCTCCCTGAGCAACTGCTGGTGGGCTTGAGATTATGCCCTAAGGCACAACGGAGTGAATGTTCCGCAACGCGATCGGTGAGCACTCCACTACCATTGCCAATAATTTATCTCGAATTAAAATACGCTGGCTGGTCGCTCCTTGTATATTCGTGCAAAGGTCTACTAGTCTGTTGTTTTTCAAAGGCCTTGTTTTGGAAATGCGGAACCTCCTTCAAATGGAATATACAACCGAAAAAGACTAAATATGAGTATTGCATACAAAATATCAAATGAGCAGTGAACGTTTATGTCTTCTTTAACGATTAATTTGGAAACGTATAATAAATTCATGATGATAACTTGGTCTGAATGACAGTAGGCATATGCGAACTGTAATCAATCATTTTAATCGAAATAATGGAACAAAAAGGCAGTCAGTACTAGACAAATGCAGATTGAATCAAACTACATGATTCTGGACACAAACTAAAGGCACAGACGCGTATCATGGGAAACATCTACAATATTTCTGCTCAAAATTTCCCTCCGTGTTGAAACATAACCTTTTAACGAAATTGAAATGCTTGACACTAAAAACTAAAGTATGTAAGAAGCATATCAGGGGACCTATTGACGAGTCAAAACTGTTGCAGCTGCGTCAAGCAGTGCAACAAAGTTTTTAAAACATACACATGGCTTCGGAGCTTGCCACAGCAGATGCAATAGTGCAAATTAATAGTGATAATAGGCACATTTTTTATAGAAATCAGCAAAAATTCTTATGCAGATTAAGGTTATCAGTTGCTTTCCCTTGGTTAGTTTTTCTTTAAATTATATAAAACAAAATCGATCTTTAGAAAGCAAACCAATTTAGAAAATTATACTTCAAAATAAAAGAATTGCTCGGATATACGGATGACTGAAACTTGCTCAAGTTCTGCTTTTGTTAAAAAGCTGACATTTGCAATGAATAGCTAATATGTAAAGGTCTCTTATACTCGTTATATAGCCGCACAAACATGGTTTAAATTTTCCAGAAGTAAACATATATTTTAAACGAAAGGACAAAGTAAGTTCTCAGTTCTCTGTTCCAGAAGCCCAATAGCAGAAGAACATAATATAATTTTTTTCAACTGAAATGTCCAGTTTCAAAAGCTACAATTTTTCACAAATTCTGTTTCAACTCCTGTGAAATAAAAAATAAACGAAGGTAATTCACGCCGCGAGAAATTCTAACGGTACTTTGTGTCAAGATGTAATATTTTTGCCGGATGAAACTCCATATGGGCAAATGGTACTGCAATAACTGAAATATTTCGTTAACAACAATCATTTTCGACGTTCTTTATGCTTAGGAAGGTTAAATTCTTACCAAAAATGCCCTTCCACTGTAATGCACAGATTTGCATTATAAAATGCGTTTGCCAAATGCTTGCAGCTACCATACAAGTGTTACTCTTAATTATGCTGGTGGAAAATGTCATAAAGCCGAAGAAATTCGAAATGATAAAACCAAGAATACTTTCACTTAAATACTCAAAAACACATGAACATAATTTTAAGAGGACAAAGAGGAACAAAAATGCACCAACCGAAGGAAATTAGTGGTTTTCAGTTACGTTACGGAATTTTCCTGAGATTTTGAAAAATATAACTTCGCAGGTTATCCAATACTTGCGTCATGCTGAAGAGCTATTTGTTACTCGACTGATAAGCCCATGTATAAACTAGAGTTGGGAAAGTTAACTGTTCACTCTCTGCTGGTGATTCTGTAGAAGAATGAGTGACTCAAGTCAAAGATTTTTAAAGTTGAACCTTGCAGTAGTGCTTCAATACCCAAATTATACAAAAAATCTAAATAAAACACTCGCTACCTTTTTGGATGCAAATCACAAACGAGCTATTTTGATTGTTGGGTGTTTATGCATTCATAAATTATATTAAAGATAATGCCGGTATAAGACCATGACAACAACATATTTCTCGCACATACCTCGCACATAGCCTGTAAGAATAAATTTCGGGGATAGAAATCTGCCTTAAGAGCTAATATGAATGTTAATCGTTGTGGTAGGCGATGACCATAATGACCAAAGCGCTTATCATGGTTACAACAAACCTCAACACTGGGAATCTCTTTAGGTCAAATAGTGTCTGTCTGTAGTGGATAACAATATGACAGAAAGCTAAGTCTCCATAAATTTTATTTAGCTGTATCATTATGGAGGACATATTTCCGTAGAACATTCAAATTGCGTAAAATAGGTGCAAAACCCATAGTGTGGAATTTTTGCGCCTGGAAATAATTTTTGAGTAATAAACTTGCCCTCGCTACGATAAAATTTTGATTGACCGATAAAATTAAGGTAATAATAGGCACATTGAAGAAAAAGCCTGCCCGGTACCTCGAATTTCCACCGATAATGTTCATATTACCATTACTTATGTTTGTCTACCAATGAACAACAACAAGCAGATATGATTCTTGAAATCCTTTGACAAGACCACTTAATCAGTCAATTTAATACGGAATTAAGAGCTGGCATTTTTTGGATTGCTCATATAACTTCTCCCCAAAGCTTTAAGTTTCATGTGAGGTGCCAATGCCCCAGTGTGACCTTTTTACATTTAATACTGCTCCTGAAAAGAAACTCGGTGATGTTTTAGTGGCAATTGCCAAAAGCACATAAAATATCATTGTAATTCATTCCAATTGAGCGAAAAAATGTGACTGGCTGCACATAGCGCCAGCTTCTGGTTGCAGGATACCTGGCCTGCGGTGATGCATTTTATGCAATTTTGACCGCATCTTGGGTAATTCCTGCCACGCTCTGAATCGGTGCTTCTGTTCAGTAGTTTCTTAAGGTTTCAATTAGACGGTCCGTATTTGGAACATTCTAAAGTTTATCCTGATGAGCAAAACGAGTCTGCCTCTGAGATAGCGGTGATGAGCGGCGGAAATCGCGTCAACCCACAGCTTTAGAAAACACTGCACACGAGAGAGCTGATACATAGAAACCCTAAGTGGCCACCTTGGCCTCACAAAACTTTTTAAGCTGATTTCAAATTGACTTGCACAACCACTGTATTAAAAGTCTAATTAATTTCGCCCAAACGTTGCTTCTAGATGCAACTTTGACAACTTAAGTAAATTACTTTGCACGTAGTGGTATCCTACCCCGGATAAAGAATCCAGTTAAAGTCTCACCCTCATCGCCATCTTGATTATAGCTATAACTCCAAAATTATGGTTTGGAACGGACGTACAGAAATTTTCCCCTCATGCTCATTTTGCAGGATTCAAAGATTTCTGTAATTTTTGTCGAAGAGCATATTACAGATTTCAGTACTAAACAAGAGTTTTCTTCAAAAAACTACTGAGACGCACGCCTGCTAACTTACAGTCTATGAATTTTCAAAATTCAGTGATAAACGCTAACCGATTGCTAACGGAACTCACTAGTCCCATTCTGCCTCAAAGTTCCCTCTGGAGCCCCGCCCGCAGCCGCATAACGGCAAGATAACTAGAACATGCCTCAATTGTTAGAGTAGGCCATGGGTTCGAGTCTTGGATGGTGCACCACCTGGGGTTGGGTATGGCTGGCTGCTGACGGTTTATGAGCCAGAAATAGTCATTCCAGTCTCCCTTGCCTTTGTTGGCATTATTTATCTTCCTCTATTACGACTGGCCGCTGTGCGGCTACTAGTGGGGCTCAAAAAGTTGCTTCAAGGTCGAAAGGGACGAGTGAGTTCCATTAGCGATCGGTGAGTGTTCATCAACGAATGTCAATATTCACGATCTCAACCGGCAAGACAATGAGCCCGTGGCTCAACGTTTAGCACTTTAGACTTCTGATCAACGAGTCACGGGCTCGAGACTCGGGTGGCGCACCGACTGTTTGGGTATGACTGACTGATGATGGCTAATGAGCCAGATCTGACAATTCCAGTTTCCATTGTCTTCGATGGCAATATTTATTGCCAATTTTTAAAATTTTATTACTACTTCTCCTCCGTATATAGAGGTATATTATGTAAATGCAATGGGCTGTCTTTTAGATTCCTTGAGATGTGTGATTTTTAAAGATAATGCGTGAAACGTGCGTTTTAACACCTACAATTGCATTATATTTTCCAGAAAGCACACGAATTGCTGAAAAATACAAAAAAAACAAATTTTTTCTTTACATATGGAGATTGTCAAAAGCATAAGTCATTGCAAAATGAGAAACAAAGCAGAGAGTTCCCCACATCCTTTTCAGGAATTGTAACCGAATATTTATGATCAGTGTACATAAAATTAAGTGATGGGCTCTGCATTTGTGACTTAAAGGCTTCTTAGTCAAAAGTCTCAATGCTTATCTGAGACAAGTTGGCATAGCACTATATACCTGGAAATTGCTCAGTCAAAGTTTTGTAACCAAACACATGTAAAACTTTCATTCAGCATTTTGCATGTCTGCGAGATATTATTTGTAAATTACCGACCGTCCTAAGACAGCCCGAAATATATACTAGTCAAAGTAATCTTAATATGTTTTTCTGTTTAAAACGAAGTCAAAAATTAAATTGAGAAAAATGCCGCAAGCCCAGCAGCACTACAAACAGTACGTCATTTGACTCCTTCCTCAATGTCCAGTTAACAATTACAACAATTTTACTACTATTTGATCTTAACTGAAATGGGATCAAGCTTCCAGATGTTAGAAAAACCAAACCAAAGTATTTGGGATTCAAAAATAACTTGCGTTATTATTTCAGGTTGGTAAATTTGTTTCTGCTCTCTCAGTTTTATTAACACGCGAACTTCTGCATAGAGTAGTTTTCAACATTTTCTGCAGTTATAATAGCTAAATTAGAAATATTACTTCAATACCTGAAAAATAGGTTAAAAATCTCGCAGGTGTTTGTGACTTTGTCTATTTTAATAAGATTTGACAACACGAATTGGTCCAAGAGTATCACGCAGTGCAAACTTAGAAGTAGTTATTAGACGCGCATAATTCTCTCCTGCTGGAGGCACCGCGTGGGGCTGGGTTGACGGTTCAGCTGTCATGTTCTAAAATCCTTCTGGCTGGAAAGCTGCCTAAAACCTAGGTTTATTACCTATTTACAACACATTTGAACTGTTTGAAAACTTTCTTTTTACAGTACAAAGTTTATAGAGAAGAAAGCGACGCAATTGCTCGGGGATAAACGTTCTTCGCCAGACGTTTGTAATTGCCTCCCAAACCTACCATCAGCAATGTTTTCCTCGAGCGCTTTTTAACTTGCATTTTCACCCCCATTGGCGAAATTGTCTGCAGAAAACATCAAGAGGTTAAACTTTAACAACCGATGGTGACAGAGTTTCTATCTCACATATTTCTAGATACTGTAAAATGATCTACATACCATACAGCCGCAAACGTATTAACACCCCTTAGAGCTAGAAAGTCTAGAGCGTACCGACTCCACTATCAGTAATTCCTTATTACTAAAATACAAGGGAGATTTTAATGATCATTAGGTTATTTTCCTAGTCTGGAGGCAGAAGCCTGAATTTAATCCTGATGGAACCAAAGCTCGAAGTATAATATCGAAAAAGTCATTTTCGTGCCTTTTAACCGTTTAAAGCTCTTAATAGTTTTCTCTTATTACTGATGCTTTCTCCTGATCAGATCTCAAGAAAAACATAATGTGAAAACAAGAAGACTCGAGCAACACAAAAAAAGTTTATTTGTCTGACTCTTAATATGTATTCTCAAACACGCAAACAACATCCAATCAGTTTCGACAAACAATCACCCAGGGCTTTGATGCTGTTACTGATGCATACGTAACGCATACAGTTGCATTCAATACAGCAGATGCCAAACCCGTTAAACATGTCGCAGCAGTAAGGTCAATGCTCATTAAGACAGAATTGCTTAGTGAGAAAAAAGATCCTCAACAAACATCAATGTTAAAGCCCAGACACGTGTTTTGTGTGCATTCTGTCACTACTTGACACAGTTGCAAGGGCTACGGCTCATCATTGTCCTCCAGATTTTGGCTAATACCTTGAATATCAATTTGGAGCCACATGTAACTTATATATATTTATTGGAAGTTTAATCAATATTACGTGATAATATAACATTGGCTGATAGAAATCGGCTCAAATACTCAAATAAACTTCCAGTCTGTGTCTAAACCTTAAAATAGACTGATTTGCTCCAGGTTACTGGCTAAATTCCTGGAAAATAACAACACAACATCACAGATAATAGTTAATTATCGTGGCTCATCGCGTATGCGAGATACATTGCACGGTTAAAAGCGGTACCTCAAGGCAATTAAAGACAAACACGGATCCAGTTACGGTGCATACAAATAAGCAGCTTTATATCATTTAAAAGCAGAAATTCTTTTCGGAAGACCAAAATCTTCCTGAAGGACCATCAACTATATGTATAAGGGTGATCTTAAACCGTTAAACTCTGGCAGGCAAAATAAGTGTGACAGTGTTCACTGACTGAGAGCCAAAGAAACCACCTTTCCAAAGGTATAGAAAGAATACGCTTTCTTAAAACTGATCGTATAATTTAGACATCTCAATCAGAGGGACAGAAAAGTGGCTGATTTGATGTCTTATATTTCTGTCTGCGACCACCACCACTGCTCACACAAACATTTTTGGGAAAACTTAAATTGATAGGTCTCCGGCCAAGCGAGATTATAAAAAACCCTATGATGATACGCTCCTCTTTATCCCCATCCACTAAGATCTGGAAGAAAATATTATAGAATACTCCTGCAAGAACAATACGCTGGAACGGTGAATTACCTCGAACATGGACTTCATGCGTGAGAGAACGATCCAGGGGAAGTGTAAAACATGCCACTGGGTTTAATGATTTATTTATTCGTTGCAGGAACGGCTTTATAAAAAGCTAGAGCTAATGTTATTCAGCAACTCACACTGCAATTCTAGAATCGGTTTTTGATAACACTTCTGTCGTCATATAACTGTATGGAGTGTTAATATGTGAAAACACCCTCAACGGCGTCAATCGGGACATGCAATTTACGACGACGGAACAAGAAAACAATCAGATGAATTTCCCTTTATGTTGTTGTCGGTAGCAAAGATTGTGGTGATCTGCAAGCAATACTTTTCAGGCAACTGACAAATATAACTAATGCACCGAACTGAAAAATCGCAAAGGTAGTTTCGTAGTTGTGCCATATTGCCTAGTGGAAATAAAGCAAAATGAGCTCGAAGACTTGACTGTCCAATTAAAAAACCTTCAACAAACAGGCAAATAGGGTAGATACTTATACAACTTATTCAACTGTAAGTGAGGGACCAAGCCTTGCCAAAGCCGAATTTCACAACCAGTCACATACCCATAGAATGCTTTGGAAGCCGTCAGCCGCCCTCCCATGCTACTGAAAGATGAAATCGAATCGAAAATAAAGGCAACAATCAGAAGTCAAATACTGAGACCAAAGAACCCACCACTACAGTTAGAGTCATTTGAAGTCATTTATATAGGGCATGGGTGACCGAACGTGCCTCACCAGTGAAATGGGAGTGAAGTCAAGTCTTCGGTTACAGCTCACTTAATTATGCCTGGTCACTTATAACTTTTGCAATGAAAAATGTCTAACTCGTGATGACAGTGACGTGATTTACGGAGTAATTGATTCCGTGTTTTTTGGCCAAATGACCATTGACAACTCTTATAATCTCTCCTGCTCTTTAATCCATATTTATAAATTGTCTGAGCAGGATAAATAATAACGTGGGAAAACAGTTTCCATCAGCCTTATCTGTGAACAAAATCGCCGAGTATTCGTACTATTAATCAACAACCATGATAATGAAATTACATTCGTTGAATACTCCTGTGCAGAAAATAAAATGCTGATCACACTGAGTGTGACCAGCTGGGCTTAAATATTGACTGCTAACTTATATGGGTCCGTATTTATCGAACCACTTATTTTCCTTAAATTCAGCAACCCACGTGAATTCATTAGCTTTATATGTTGATTTTTTGCATGATGGGTTTGAGCCATCAAAAACGTTTGTTAAAGAAACGTATTTTACTTGTTTACCGGAATTCGCCTCTTTATTTGTAGTAAAAAAACACTTCTTGCATATTCCGTCCTGAAATTAGCATAAACTGTGAACACTAATGCTCAACCGCAGTTTTGTGTCCCTCCATCACAATCTACAACTAGGTGACAGCTAATGGTTTGAGCTTTCTAGTGGGCTTAAGCTGGAAGGTGTGGCCGTGTGCCGTCCCGAAGTACGCTAGCTCCAGCTCGCGGTTCATTCGACAGGACCCAGCCACACCAGAAGTTTGACGAGACCGACATTCTCGCAAGAGCTGACAGCCGCGTGAGCTGCCAGCTGCTTGTGTCTTGGTTCTCCAGCCCAAATTCAATTAATGAGCACAATGCCCTCCCACCTCCATATTCTTGTGCTGTGAGTTTGCCTGGGAAAAAGCTTTGACCACGTGGAGAAAGTGCGGGTGACCAGCAGTCACGGTGACAGCGAGCCAAATGGCCGTATGATCGTCACACCAAAGATCGACAACGGTGATGATCTCACGGCAATTAACTACTCGGGTTTTGACCAAAAAGCAATCATCTCATCAACCAAAACCCCCAGTGAGGAGCACCAAGACTGCTTATTATAGTCGGCCTGTGGTGGCCTGGCAACTGCGTTCTATAAGTACTGCGCACATTGTGCATTCAGAGCCATTTTTTTCGACGGTCTCTGATGACGGTTTCGATTAAGAATCCAAAACGTCAACTCAATAAAACTTATTGTTCCAACGATTACATCTTCTTCCTCCGGAGTTGCTAGGGCTTGTTCATGTGGACCTCAGGCGAATCACCTTGGTAGGTCATAAAAATGGCTTTGCATTTATTTCCAGGAAAAAAGGGTTTAGTTAAAATTATAATTGATAATAAGGTTAGTGTTAGTGTTAAAATGATGGTAAGGATTATTGTTGGAATACGAACACGCGAATATTCACTTTTACTGTTATTTTCCTTAAAGTCACATGTGCTCCGGGGGTCACATAAAAAAGTTCGACTAATGATTAAATAGAAAAATTCGTTTGTTTGGAATTACACACTTTTCTTTATTTGAATTATGGGTTTTTTATACGGCTTGAATTAAAGTCGTCCATATGTAACCTTAAAAAAGGAATTGCAAGCCAAGGCACAGTCGTGGAAGCCCCTCTTATGGGTTGTTTTCAGTTATCTGTAAAATTCTGAAGTGTCATTGAAAAGTCTCTTAGTACTGACCAATAGAGGATACATTTGTCTATTACACGCTATTTTATATCTCTTAAATAGTAACTTGAACGTCAGACGCATATTCGGCTTTCAGAGAAAACTGAAGGATATTTCTCTACAAAAAATTGTAAAGAAAAATTAAAGATTCCAGCTAAGGAAAGAATAAGCTGGCAAGCTTTAGAAGTAATGAATTGTAAGGAGGGTGAAAACAAGCAACAAAGTCTCTTACTGTGATAAATGACTTATTTTCAGGCACTACAGCACTATTTTTGTAAAAATAAACTTAAGTAGGTGATACTTAAGGTAGGAAGGCTTCCTAATTGGTTTCTAACCTTTTAACCAAGTAAGCATTTTTTTCTGGATTTTTCTCCGACAAACTAAAGAGCTGTTTCCTGAAGGCCAACAAAAGAAATTTTTGTCTGTATCGTAAAAACGTGTCCATAGCGGAGCCTGCAAACTTAGCCTGAAAGCTTCCAAATCTATCAAAAATGATTCAGTCTCTTGACGCGCCTGTACACTTCAATAAAAATGACGCCCTGTACTTATTAGACTCAAAAGATGATAGTTTTGATAAAATTGTAGTGTTAAATTGCTACGTTTTCCACTTCAGCCTCTAAAACAAAAACAGGACGTGATTGATGTTGTAAAAAGGTCAGTAAATTTATGAAATGGTTTCTTTATCTCAGCTCTTCTGAGAAAGCAGAAAATTAAAACATAAACAGTTGTTAACTGCACAAAACCCTTTCGGTCTTGCATAATTATATACAGCTTTGCTAGCCATTGGCCAGGATAAGTATATTCGTGAAGTTAAATTCTTCATCGCAAATGGTTTTTTTTGACTAAACGTGACTCTGTGGTTGTGTCTTTGGCATAGACTTACATACATTTCCACGTCAGATGCAATATGTCTGGTTATTTTGTGCACAACCCTCCATAGAGCAGTTTGATCATGGAGTAGGGCAACGTCAACTATCGGAAGACATCAGTCTTGGCTCAGATTTCCTTCTTAATATTTTAAACAAGCATTCTGATTTCAGTGGTATTCGATCATGCCATTTAACTTTATATGACCTAATAAGCAGTTCGCTTTCCTGTGTAAAGTATTTATGAGTACCTGCAAACCGATCAAAATTTATTAAAAAAGCACTTTAGCACGCATAAAAAATAATTGGAAAATTTCTCAATAGCTTAGCAGCACTATCCTTCGCTAAATCTGACCCGTATTTAAACAGTCTGCCTTGGATGCCATAAAAAACTAATATAAGTGAAATAGGGAATTATTAGTCTAAAACAACAAAGCTACAACCCTAAGACCGATAATCTAATGGTCAAAAGCTCACTTTCAGAAGTTGCAAAGTACGTATACGACACTTAAAACGGAAACTATTATGTAATAACTATCCGTTGTTAGATTTGCCTTTCTATCAGCATG
Source organism: Schistocephalus solidus (assembly GCA_017591395.1). Classification (NCBI taxonomy): domain Eukaryota; kingdom Metazoa; phylum Platyhelminthes; class Cestoda; order Diphyllobothriidea; family Diphyllobothriidae; genus Schistocephalus; species Schistocephalus solidus. The sequence goes on from WEDG01001497.1 coordinate 63,721, forward strand.
AGTAATACGTAAAAGTTTAGAAACCCGCTTAATAAATTGTATGCCACCCCGCGCAACAAAGGTGAAGAACTCTGACGAGCAGTGAGTCTTCCAATGGTTTTTATGTTTTAAATAACGTACATTTCCGTTTTTAATGCTTCACATATCTTGATATGCGAGATCGCAGGAAAAATCCTGCCCAAGCCCACCAATGTTTGTAACTTTATTTTGCGAGGCCTTTTAAGATATTTTGTTTTCGTAATTCAAAATTTTCCTGTCGTTTATTGCTAAAGGACCGCTGATTAGTTTGTAATTTACATTTCACCGAGGCAACGCCTTCTTCTTATACTGAAAACACTTGATGAGCTTTTACACATAAAATATAATTCCTTCCGGTAATTTTATTTAAAACTAACTGTTATGGGGCGATTATGCCCTTAAAAATCAATCAAAGTTAGAAACGCTTCATTATGAGCAGTGACTAGTTGTTGTATGGTACAAAAAAATATAAATATTCAATTGATTAGATGCACATATTTATTATTTTTAAAAGCTTTTAGAATGTTTAAATGTCTAAGCCAAATTTCATTAATGCAGAATAAACGTCTGTAGATTACCATTTAAACAGCCTTAACAACTTTTCCAAAACATCCGTTTCAACATCTTACTAACTCAACTGCATGGTAGATACTTACCTGAAATGAATTATGAATGGATTCACTATTAGTGCTAGATACCAATCAGCCATAATTGGCATTGATGCCGTGTTTTGTTATTGCCAATTAGTCATTAGCTCTTGATTGCGCTCTGATTAAATGTTTTTTTTATTTCTTCTTTGTGCTATAAAATTGAACGAAAAACATTCAACAGTTACAATACACAATATTTGTCCCATCTCATGAAATGTCGACCGAAATTCTGAACTGCGGTTTCGATGCAAACAAGGTACTTAAATAGGGTTGTTATACTGATTACCTTATCTTACAGCCTAACCAAAATATACATTTTCTTCAAGTAAAACATTTGAAGAAGATGCACTTTGCAATCAAATGTTTATAAGAAAGAATATTTTTGTTTATGTTTTCTATAAAATATATTAAGATTGATAAGGACAGTGAATATTAGTGAGAAAATCACATATCAATTAAGTAGCCATTTTTACAGAGTAAACAATTTGCAGGGGTCAAAAAGAAGTTCATTCAAAGACCAGCATTCTAAAGCGACTGTCATATGTTGAGAGTAGTCTGCAAGGTAGTCAATATAACAGCGCAACTTAAGAAGCATTTTCGAATTGGAAACAAATTTCAGAATTTCGGTCAACATTGCATGAGATAGGAAAGCTACTGAAAAATCATTTGTAAGCAACCTTTATTACTAGGTTTGGTTAGAATCATAAAGTTTATTTACAATGAATGAAGTAGTTTTCGAATGCAAAAGATATCTTTCCAAATTTTGGTTTCTCAATACATTTTTGGCTAGTTGAATCATCCCATTCATCCTTATCATCAATTTTATCCACTCAGTTCCCGTTAAAAATTTAAGCAAACATTTAAAATACCATTTTGTCAACTAGCATCTGACAAAATTGGACAATAAATCACTAAATTATACATAACAAAGCAACATAATGAAGTAGATATCGTTAAGGACATGAGTTGTTATAAATTCAGTCATGTCTTTCTAAGTAAATATCCACTATTTCACCGCATCAATGTTAGAAGTTTTCACAGAACCATCACCCAAAGGAAACCAAAGAGAAGAAAATGTTGGGGCTCTTAAAATGCTCAAAACAGTGAAATATTGCAGATGGTTTATTACGGCCAGGCAAAAGTGTGTTTTTTATGATGGAAAAACAGCGTTTGTGTAAAAAGCAGCTACCTTTCATGGTTAAACGTGTAGAAAGTTTTTATTTTCATCATTCTGTTTTCTTTTGAAATAAAAAAATGTCCTGCTAACAGCAAGCAAGAAAATGGAGTCCCCGTTAGTTCGTTGTGACACTCCAGATGGCTCAGATAAGAACAGAACCCATTAAACAACTACCACGACTATGAGGAGAAGAACATGCAAATATGCATGTTTACGTGGGTGATGCCTGCAGTACAACCGAGCTTTTCTCTTTCCAGTCCATTTGTCTGGGTTTTTAAACGACCATTAACTCACAAAAATTTCCGGAGAGCCGAAGCAATTTTTGCGTGCGCGGCTCAAAGGTCTGCGAAAATAAAGATGGGTTGTAGCCTTGATGGATTTCTATCGGTAAACTGTGTACAGAGATTTTACATAATAAATTTTGCTCAACGTTTTTAAATATTTATGAACAGTGCGCCCAGGTGTCTGGCTACCCTTAAAAAGTGTATCCAGTGTAAAAGATCACTTCCCCTGTGCGTTGTTTTCAACAACGTTTGTCAATTTAGCCAGCAGGCATAGTTAAGGGCGTTTTAAAAGACTTTAGAAAATCGGGGAAAATACAAAGAGAAAACACAGTTACTTCCTAAGCTTTACCAAAAACTGCATTACTCCGCAAAAGCATGAGTGAAAAATGCATGCAAAATTTATTTCATTCGCGTTTGAGCGAAACGTTTTTTCAAAAAACTTTCTGGAGGAAACAAATAAATGTTTAAATTACGCTGTAAAGTAATTTTATGAAATTTAATTTTACGCAAATTATTCTTTGGTTTTTGAGGTCGTTTGTGCTTACTGCATAGAATACTTACGAGAGAAGAAATATACTCGCATTCTTGAAATAAATTTCCTCCTGAGAATTTAAAATATTTAAAAATGACGCAAGTTTATACGTTACTTGCATAACCTAAATTAAACTTTACAAAGCTTGAAATTAGTTGATTAACGCTCACCGATCCGTTATGGCACCCACTCCTCCCATTCTGCCTTGAGGCTAACTCTCAAGTTCCGCCAGAAGGCGCAAAGCAGCTAGTATAAAAGGCAGAAGAATATTACCGAAAAAGACCAGGAAGTTAGATATGACTGACTGATGAGTGCTAATAATCCAGAAATGACCATTCCAGTATCCCTTATCATTGTCGGTAATATTATTTTGCCTATCATAATAGCAGGTGCGCAGCTTCTCGCAGAGCTCAAGAGTGAGCCTCAGCGCAGAACGGGGCTTGCCCCTTAACCGATCGGTGAGCATTTACCAACCAATACATTCATTTAACGTTAGTATACTGTTGATTTTATCTTATCAGTTGGTTTAGGATAAGGGTAAGGCATAGGTATTACCCCCAGCTAAAGAAATTTATCCTCCATGCATCTATGGTTTCTAAAGGAATTCTGATTCTCCTGCAGTTCAAGCCATAAGTCGGTCCAGAATGACATTACCGACAAAGACAAGGCAGACTGGAATAGCCAGTTCTGGCTTATTAGACGCCATTAGTCATCTCCTTGGAGAGTAAAAGGACTAAATGTACTTATTGTGGCGATTGAATATAAATAAAAAAGGTGGCACTTATTTTTGATTTTTCACCTGTGTTTGGCACAACTGCTTGTGGTGTTTTTGATGGAATTCACATCAACTTGCAATCGGTCAACTTTGCGAGCAGCCTATAAAGTATTTGCATCATACCTCCTTGTCAGTATGGCCTATATTAAAGTAAAGTACTTAATCTGAATGAAACAAAACTCAGAGAAAATTGGCCTTAACAACGCTGTTAGTTTATTAAAGACAATGTGTCAAGCGTGTTGGAAGTTCTTCTGCGCGCTTTTATGCTTTCTATACTGCAGTTAGATTACTTACTAGTTTTAATTATGTGGACATGAGTCTGGAACAGAAAAAGCCAGCAGCACACGAGTTATTGATGTTGCCAATCAAAAAAGCTACAAAATGCAATTTCATGCGCAGCCCTAACTGTGAACTTACTGAGCAGGATTTCTGTCCAGTCTGATTTGCCCTTCCATCCACGTGTTAGCCGGTTAGCTTGACTGGAGATAGATTCGTCAGATATCATATAAAACTTGGAGTGAGGTTTAGGTTATTGAGTCGCTCTTGTCTTGGATGTGCGAAAATGCGAAATAGTTCCCAGAATCTTGTAGGAATCTGTATGGGTCTTTTAGTTATCGACGCAACAAAACATAGCACAAATTGTCCTCCCGCATTATGATTGGCGCACCTATTTGATCAAGCAAGGTACGTGTGACATTCGTCCATTTGAAAAACAATGATAGACAGATAATTAAGCCGTTTTCTTAGAGCTTACTTGACATCCGGGTAGAGGGAGCATCAATTTACTAGAAACGTATTTAATTGGTTGGTGAACTTGAATGCAGAGTCTAAAGCCAAGTCAGTTTAATATTGCTTTCTAAAAAATGTACTTTTATAGCAGTTTTCCCTTCAATGGGCCCTTTTCTAGCCCACAAACTAACTTCTCATAACCCAGTTTTGATTGTTGATGTATACTCAAATGCAGCTTACTTCATTATCATAGATAGTTTCAAGATTGAAAGCCCAATTACAATCATTATCATAACGAGTTTCATTTTTTGATTTTTAATCTATTAAGCGTTTCTCATCTGTGAGGTTGGAGTTTGTATGATAACCATAGTACAAAACCACATGCTCAGGAAACCTCTAAATCCTACTTTTGGGTTATGGTCAGAATATTGTTAGTAGTTACCCACCAGAAATAAGTTATGAACTGTTAAAAAGGTTGGGCCAATTATGAATTTGGAATAAAGCCAGGAATTTGCAATGAACAACTGATATAGAGTACTTGCTGAAGCGAGAACAAGTGACAAAGCCTTTGAGATATGCTTTTAAAGAAAAAGGATGGCTTTGATGAAATTCAGATACGGTGTGCATTTAAAATATAATCTAACATTATTGTGTACTCTGTAGGATGTTGTCTATCAGTTAAAATCTTCCGAAGTTGGTGCAATCTCTGGAATACGAAGTGTTTCTGGTTGACCTTGCTTAATCTCACAAATGTTTGTAGTACAAGTATTTGGATAAGTTTCCATGGGCGCATGAAATGAATAAAGAGTTCCAATATGAGTGTACACATGGTTAACTTCTTATGCGCCTTATGTAAGGAATTGCGTTTATTTGAATATTGGATTTGAGAACTGGGTCAAATGGGAGTTTAAGTACTTTATAATTTTCGTTTCTCAGAGGCCGGTCTGGGGATGTGAATGTTATCAAAACCATAAAGTCATTAATTCTACCAATAAAGCCTACAGTATAATCTAAATAACTTTTTATAAGGTTATGATATTGAAGGCACCCTTTTCATTATATCAAATTGCCTAACCTTTACCTTTGGAAATGTATATAAATATATATATATAAAAGTAGGTATACTTTAATTTAAAAAAATAAGAACCTACAAAAGAATGCCAGAATTGGCGAGCATTCTAAAAAATAACTATTATAAAATTCGCTAAAGTCAAGTTCTGTAGTTTTTACAAAATGCACGAGATTTTATGCATTTGTACTCTATTTGCTAAACCTCTAAAGAATACAAATATCAATGGCCAACATGCACATAAAATTTAAATATATTTCCTTAAAAGTGTGATTTAAAAAGATAAAAGTAAAAAAGCTCTATAACAAGCCCACATTCTGCACTGCTTGATAAGTCAGGGATTTTCTCTAAGTAAATCATTCTTGGGGCCGCCTTCTGTGATCATTTATATTCAAAAGCATAGCTTTATGTTGTACTTCGAGTTTCGTATGTTTTGACGGTAAAAGCTGTCACGCTCAGGATCATTTAATCAAGCTACATATCGGGTGACCTTAAAATCTGGGAAAGACCTGTTCCTTTTTACTCCGTTACTAGTGATTACAGTTGGCGGTAAAATATAACCACCCGCAAACTTACGCTTTGCTAAATGATAACGATGGGAGCAAAGCCACTGCAACAATTATTTATGGTTTATTTTTGCTATCAACCGTTTTGGTTGTAAGTCCGTATCTCAGATATAATAAGTTGGTACAAATTACTTATATGGCCCTCTAAAGAGGATATGAGAATAGGAGCTGCCTGATATACAATCACCTTGCGCGACCCTCAAGGAAAATAGGATAAGGTTTATGGTCAGGGTTGGGTGAATGGTTAAGTTTAAGGCTGCGGTTAAAGTTACCGTTAAGCGAAGTTAGAGTTAGGGACAAGAACGCATTATCATACCCACTTCAAGGAACAAGGAATAGATCATCGAGTAATCCTTGACCGGTGATAGTATAAATTTTATGGGTGGGGCTAAATGAATTAGAGGAGAGTGCTTACTTAACGCTAACCCTATCCATAGTGTTCGCTAGTGTTAGCATTCGCTGCAGGGGTAGTAGGATATTACATCACTTTATTGACCCAATACGTGTTTGGCTCGCGAGAGCAGGTGGATTAACGTCACGCTAACCACTATGTGTGATGCTATTCTTAGCTGCCCTGGTCGACATGTTACGAACCCCCGATGGGAGCAAGAGTGTGACCCCACTGACCCCAAGAGTCAGGAGGAAAGAAGTTTTTACGGCTTGCATAAAGTATGCACTTTCTCCAAAACGTGGTACCGATTAACACTTAACGTGCACTTAATTATCCAGTAGGAATCGAACAAAAAAGAAAAACGGCATTGCATCTTTTCTAAAAATTAGATGTGTTCTAAAACTTTGACTTTACTATTTTATGAATGGGGTCCTCTAGCCTAATGCGTGTGCTATTCGGGATAATGTAGAGTCTCCCTTCTATTTGTGTTCTTTTCTTACAGACAATTACCACTCCTAGGAAAAGCAGAACTGATTTTAAGTTGTTCATTTTACTATTACTTTAGCAGATTTACAACAGCAATTATTAAAATATAAAGGTTTATAGATATTTTTCAACCTAATCCAAGCATTAAAAAATCAACACACAGCTTTATAAATGTAAGAAACTAGAGAACATAAGCATTTAAAAATGAGCACGCAAATGTTTCAGTTGCAAGTGTATTGGTGCAGCAACTGGCTTTATCCTATTTTCGTATAGTACAGCCGAAAGTCACGACAGCTGTTCACCTTTTGTGGGTACTTTCAAGTGGTTTGAATACTTATCCAACTCTCCAAGGTTCGAAAAGTAGATCTTTTTCTAGTTTCAGTTAAAAAATTATATTTTCATGGTTCATCCAAAATTATTAGGCGAACTAAAAGAATACTCGTCAAAACAAAATGCTCTTATCAATTTGGGCACACCACTTATAATTTCAATTTCCATAAATTTTCCGAAAACTTGCTATTTAATTTTGAGTACTATTTAAAACATCAAATAATTTTATCTTCCTCCATGTACTATGGGTAATTCAAAAGCAATTTAAAACCAAAAACAATAATGCTTCAATGTAAATTTGACATTTTATTTCGGAAAGAGAAACACTTTATTTGATGCTGGGGACAAACAAGTACGTGACACTAACTATACTTAAATCATGTTTCAAAATTTTCGGTGGTGATTTATACAAATTAAATAAATACAATGTTTCACCTACAAAGGGTCTTTATCCCCATCGCAAATACTCCATCAATGCTATTGACAAACAGATCAATTTTCTAAAAACATCAAATTTACCCCAGCAAGCTAATTCAAAAGCCATCTTAATGCTTCTTTAAGCCAGGTTTAGGTTAATCGAAGTAATGGATAATTCAGAATATGACAGTATACACGTAAGACAAGGCTTAATTTATGGCAGTATATTTTGACACGTAGCAACCAATGAAACCGCTAAAGTAATAAATTGGGGTGAGTTAATTTGTATTGCTTTTCGAAATCAGTGGCGAGGTAAACTTAAATGGTTGATACACAGAGAGATTTATGAAAAATACTTGAAAACAAAACTGCGCTTTGACTGTTTTGGTTTATTTTTTAATAAAATATATGATACCTACGGTATATAATTTCAAAAAACATTTCGTGTTTTCAATCAGAAATGTTTATTTTGATCTCCTGTTTAGCGTGACCACTGTTTGTGCATATTTCAAAGATACGGGGATATTACAGTATGTCCTTAAAATGCGGAAAACTCTCTGAGCACAGAAAAGACTGTAAAGTGTTACTTAAAAAGCACAAAAGACGTGACAAAAGCTCCGATTATTTTTAAAATTTTTGCCATCAAAAGTTCGTATTTAACATCAAATTTGCTAAACATTAACGATAATTTTAAATTTATTTGAATTCCGATGGCATATGGGAAGAAATCGGTATTCTTATCCATAAGGAAACTACAGATATAACAAAATGACTAAGAAGTTCATGTAATACGAGTTTATTCATACGATGACATACGATGGCGTGCAACAGAACGGATAACATAAAAAACCTTAGATTATGTGCATTTATGCAGCAAGAATTATGTTTGCTCTACGGAATAGATTTAAATACACAATAAAAGTAAACCCGTCAAAGAAATGACACAAAACATTGAGTAAAATATTAAATGTTTTCCTAGGAGAAAACATTTATAACGAATACTTTATAATTAAAATGTCATTTTTTATAACATGCATTATAAAATCCAGACGCATTTTCGTTAGTAATTTATTAATGACATCAATTGATTAGGTTAAATATATAAAATTTTAGTTGAAAGGTTAATATTATCATAATAAAAACGAACTTTTTTAGGGATATAGCGCTTTGTTAGTTTAAATATCCACGGGTATGCAAATCAGCCCGCAATGGTTCCAAATCTCTTTAAATTTAACCGCATCGTGAAATTGAAAAGAGAATACTCTCTGCGCAATGGAACTTTACATACAGTTACTTATACCGTACTCCCGCAAGTTTAGAAAATCGAGACTGTAATGTTTCAGTAGTACGATGAATTGTTAAATCCTCCAGCTGTTTCGCGTAAAATGACGAATTTGTGTTCTATTTATCTGACGAACGAAGAAAATCTTTTCTAATGGATGCTGAGGCAAAATAGCACGTGGTGACAAAAAACTCGATTTACATCCGTGTACGTTTTTGCAGATAAATTTTTGATCAATTTTACATTCTGTGAACAGATGCACACTTTCAATGATACAAAAAGGATCATTCTCTTTCTTTGGGAACAAATTTAATTGTTGTTATGTATCATTAGGATGATAAACCGGAATGTATTCATGGTGTTTTCAGTCATATGAACACACTGACAAACACATTGTTTTCAAGAACACATCCATCTGTATTTTCTAATGAAATATTTCAAGCATTGATATTTTTAAAAAATTCAAAAGCTGTTTAAATAATTTTAGCAGACATAGCGTGCATTTCCCGCGATAACGCTTGTGCACGTTCATAATTTAAGTAATTGCTAGGTTATTCAATATTTGTTTAATATTAAACATAGACCGTGCCCAGTTGATAAAATCATAGAATGGGAATTAATGCTTAGATAATACGGGTACAAGTAATAAATAAATACATTTTGACAGAAGTATTCGGCAGGTTCAAGGAATACACAAAAATAAAATTACTCCGTTCATATACTGAGAAATGTATACTGGTTACACTTGGAGTCGTAAAAAATTAACAATATTTTACATCAGGAAAATGTTGTGAATCATTGTTTTACTTGTTAGTTCAATCAGTAAAAACTATTTTTTCATAACGAACCAAAGCCTAGGTGTGCGGCGGAAGTATATTGGACTGCACCTGGGATAAAAAAACGAAAGTTCAATTTATTCAGGTTTGATTGAGAGGAATAAAAAACGAAATACGAGGAAATGTAGTGGTTCCGTAATCTTCGATGCAGTACAAACGTGTCGTGTTTTCATCCTTCTGCCTAGTTGTTTAGAATTTCTCTTTTCCAGGCAATCATGACGTACATGTACGCATCACCAAACGAATATTTTAAATCTAAGTCAGATGATGGTCTTCTAGTAATTTGGCACCAATAATTATGCCTAGGAATTATTTACCGTGTTTCCAGGCGTATTCGGTTATGTTGCTATAATATAAGGATAACCAATCTCTCAGCAGCATCAAATGGTATGCTACGGCCTGTTGCACATTAGCATTGGATTCCCCTGAGGAATTTCACTGGACGTAGACTTAGGTGAGGACATTGAAAAAGGACTGTCAATGATGAACAGGCTATTGCCATTACCCAGTTTGCATAATGCCACACGGTATATTGTTAATTTTCAAGGTCATCAATGTGTGTGTGAAAAGTTTCTAAAACTGCAACGGCCAAATTTACAGAAAATATCAAAACTTATTTGAGCGAATTATGATCGTGAGCAATTTTGATCAGCTTTGACATATTTTGCAGTATCAGTTGTCACCCCTTGCCTCGTAGGTAGGGCATCATACAGAAGTGCAAACAGTACGTCAGCATTCTTAATTAAGCTTGAAACTGTGCAGTTACGCAAGAAAATAGTCCCTGTTTAATGACCTTTTACTGCTGATGAGGTTGGCAATGAGGGCACAGTATTCTGCTACACCTTGTTTTACTTTTGGAAACCACGTAATTGTGACAGAATTGCAACATTTAAATGTCCATTCTTGAGAGATTGAATACCCTATAATATTTTTCTACAGTGTGGGAATATAAAAAAGCACTGAATAACCGGAAACCATAAATCGTCCAAACATTCATGTGTTAAAGTAAACTTTGGAAGACTTTTTGGTTATCTGTAACTCGTTAGGATTGACCCTGCTGCGTGTCCTATGGAGAATATCCGTCGTTGAAGAAGGATACTTAGGGATCTGTTTACTGAGCTGCCGCGGATGATGCAACTTTTTATACTGAACAGCACCATACAGGTAGCTACTAAGTAATATGATAAAATCTGATAAGAGCTGGAAAAATATCAGTTTTCCTTAGTTCTGCAGCATGCCGTTACTCTAGACATGGCCAACTGAAGGCGAAGAGGAAGAATCGAATATAATAAATATTAGTTTATTAGTCAAAGGTTCAATCAATCGATTCATTTTCAAGATATTTAACGTCTATTTCTCCTCCTTTAGCAAAATACGTTTGTACAATGAGAGCCAATTTGCTATACCTCAATGAAATCAGCAAAATTGCTGCTGTTCCAAAAGTAACCATTTTGAAAATTCTTTGCAAGATTTATTTGTATTAATGACGGTTGCTTGGGGCTTTGCTGATCCGTAGTACATTTTTTTCAAGTTGTCCGTGTAGAAAGTGGCCTACAAATATTTGAAATACGTATAAAGATAGCGATCAATTCTAATGCCATTGAAATCGGGTTGGATTGAAAGGTATGTCCGTAGATATCGACGCGAACTTTGGGAGTCCGTTGTGACACTTCTCCAGATGACGTTCAAATTTCAGGCCAGTCATTTTTTCAATATTCTACGAAGAATTTTTAAGGGAAAAATATATTTTAGCCTGAAAAAACTCTTCTGTATTAGCAAATGCAAGCATAATGTCATAAGTTTATGTCATTAAAATTGAAAATCATTTCAGTTTTTTAGAACAAACTTTGTTATTCCCTGCACGAGTCTTTAACGTCACCCTGCATATGGATGCTTGAACGAATTTCAGTTGAAAACAGATATCAAATGTGAAACACCGTTCGTAATTTTTAACTCTAGTAATGAAATGCACTATTTCAACCTGTAAGTTGGTCGATCAAATTCGCTTTCCCACTTTTTCAAATCACTGAAGTTTTACAGCCATTTTATATGAATCCATATCTTGAATGATATGAAGTTGCTTATGTGAATTTCATCTAAAAATAAAAATGGGGCAATATTACATGGATATTTTTTGGTTCCTATGCACATGCCTACCTGGACTGTTGGTTTCCAGGAAAGAACTATCACAAAGTTTCTTTCTTCATCGATATAAATTATGCGAATGGCTAAAGGTTAAACAGAATACATAATTTTGGGGCAGGATCAGGCATCAGAATGTGACGCTAGTGGATCACTGACCGATGACACTGGATAAGTCAGAAATAGGTTCATCGATTCCCCTGGCCTTTTTCGATAGCTCTTCTTGATTATTGAATTTTCCTCGGTAGGCTTTATTAAGATGGGTTAAAGCCAGGAAAACAAACCTGAAATGTTTTTGACCGTTTTGTAGTTAAGAGAGTTCATTTTTATTAAGAGATTAGTATATGAGCGTCTTCGAGTGCCCATTTCATGTTAACTGTGTATTCTTGAAGCCAACCTATTTGGTTTGATTCGGCATCTACAGCATATAGATCCAACTAAACATGAATACAAAACACTAAACATGTCAGCATCTCGATTGAAAAACTTACAAACTAATGCCGACAATTAAACGGGAAATATAATTCCCTAATTTGTGTCAATAAGATCACTAACGATATTTGCTGTTAATTTTATAATGATAAGTTGTTAATAAGATAAGGAAAACTATAATTAATAGATAATATTTTATTTTTAAATAGTAAACACTTCAGTAACTTGATGATTGCGAACATATTTTCTAAATTATAGCAGATCAGGTGCAGACTGCCATAGTGCCATATCAACCTTCGTTTTTGATGTTGCGTATACAAAATTCTGCGATAGTGGCAAAATTTTTATCTTTGACTATATGATGTGGGCGAAGAAAGAGAAACAAATAGAAATTTATTTCCTTGTGCCTCAAACCTATCATCATATATTACTCATGGTTTAATGAGAGATGCATTTTCGACGCAAAGCCACACATAAAAATTAGCAAATCCCAGTACACACAAATGTTCGTACATGGTGCAATGATTATTTGCTCGCACATATTTTTGTCCTCATTGGTTTCGATTATAAGTATGTCCCTTGGTAAATGGTCTAATGAGAATCTGAAACGTCGAACAAATAAAAACTCCTGCTCAAAAGACGGCATCTTCCTTCTCAACTGGTTTCTGGAATTTGTTTTTCCACTCCTTTCGGCCATCTTACATATCCCTAACAATTTTGTCGTGTATTTCATACGGCCGTATTTGTTACTACTATATCGCTCATCTAGTTTCATTTACAAGAATATTTTACAAAGGTCGTCTTCCTTACCAGTAACCTGCCAATTACGAAGAAAATTGAAATCTTTTCATCTTTTTCGTCTTCATTTAATTCGTATCAAGCGGTCAAAGATAATGTTTAGGATTCTCCATCTAAGATAGTCTGCATTTGTATTTCTATTCTTGGGTAATCAATAAAACCTCCGTTTGAAACGATTTGATTCTACAAAATCAAACCATTCAAATACACCTGTCTGACTTCATAAATAAGATTACATTTTATGTGCACAAAGGCCTCGGTTGCCTAAAACACTGACAGTCTAAAGATCTGGCAGAGTAGCCAGATCATAACAGAGTCATGCATCCTAATCGTCAAAACCAAAAAGTGCCTGAGAAAGATGAACACTCTTGAGAGAAATAAGCCAGCTTGTTTAAATAAAAATGATAATCAATAACACAATACTCACCTTCAAAGATAAACTCTGATCAGTTCGTAATTGAATTCACAGCAATTAACAAGATTCGTGTCATGGTATTTACAAAAAAGAATTTTTAAAATTTGAAGAAGTATTTGGCGTGCAGCTTTTTTTCACGTTGTAGGAGTTTAACAGTGGAATCTTCTGTTAAGGTAAACTGTCAGTTCTCTTAATTATAATCAGTCAACATGATTATAAAATTTTGATTAGTCACTTATTTGTATTTTCCATATAAATCCAAAACCACACCATTCCATATGCTTTTCAAAACAAGGAAACACATTTAATTATAGCTCAACATTTTCTATGTGCACTGAAACCTTAATAGAACCTTTCCTGCTATGCAGCACACAACATGATCACCGCACCCTCTTACCAATGAGCTTTCCAGCTCATATGAAAGGATTTGATAAAGTTTTAGTTTTAAGACCTCCAAATACTTAAAATGAAGGCAAAACGATAGACAAAAAAGTGATATAAGACGCAGGGGGGCGAATTATTATTCAGGATCATTCTCAATGCTCTAGACTTTAACTCAATCGATTGGCTCTTTTCCTTCTTACTCCCCTTACTTAGTCTCTAACATAGTAATTATGCTGAAAACCTGAAAAATGTAAGAGAGGAGGAGGGGAACAATGAAAGTGACATTCAGGTTAAGTGACCTGTTTATCCATTCTCTCTCTCGCTGAATAAATAAGCTTGTTCCAAAGTAAATTAGGCTGCGTTCAAGCAACCTGTCATAAACCCGTAGGTGGGGGATTGGAGGTTAGTGGGGCAAGCAAAAAACACATCAACGCGTAAATGTATTCTAAACTCCGGTAAGCCACTCTCTTAGCAGTCTAGGTTAAGAGTGCCTTAACTTACTCGGGTCACCCATTAAGGTGACGAAAGTGAGTCATTGGCCGAGAAGTTAGATAATCAGTCACTTGGATGCAATTCTTTGTCTAAACTCGATGCAAATCATTTGTTGTAAAAAAAAACGGATACGAGCATCTTAAATCGGTAAATTCCTCTAAATGACCGTTCAAAAAATAACAATCAACTAAGACGAATGTGTTTGAGGAATGTAGTGCGATATTTTGACTTACCAACTCAATTGTCCTGACCTCAAAGGCATCTATAAGGTACTAAGAAATCAAAACTATAGAAGAGTGTTAATAATTGATTGATATCACTTAAACATTTCAAATTTAGCAACCTTATAAAGATTTCCTATATGTCAGCCAAAGTTTACCTCACAAGAACGCTTTTCTTGGTAGATATTTATAAAATAACATTTTTGGGCATTCAGTTTCACCGAACTCTTACTCTTCATAACTGGGGTTTATAAAAGTGTAAAATATTGTGTAAATTTTAATATAAACTAACATAATTCAGTCATTCTAAAAGCCATAAACCAAAAATGCTGTTTTTATCTTTCATCCAATAGTTTCGCATACTTCGGGAAAATAAATTTCCAAAATCAAAAACAAACTGTTTTAAGAAACTTTTGGTTTGCGCTTCTGTAGACTAGACTACCAAATAATTTTTTTTAGCAAACATATCAAATATTAACGTTTGAAGAAGTAAAAGGGCAATTTAGGGAGATCGATTCATAAAGACCATCTATGAAATCACATCAAACTGTTAATCAGGCACGTTCTATCTGCGAATTTTAAGATACTTTTGAAATCGAAACTAAACGATAAATCAGTTACAAAGGCGTTTTATTAAAATGCAAAAAAACAACGCGAAAGATGTTTCTATCTTCTACATCGGGCGAAAATGGTTCTTTTCTGCTCCCAACTAAGGTGCGTAGAGAGCTGTTCATAAATTTTAATAACGTACATCCACAATCCGAAAATGATTTCAAAATTCTACTAAGATTTTATCTAATTGATAAACGAAAGGTTCATATGGCTTTCGGAAAAAGACACTACAGTCACAACTGGTGGTAGTGAAAATAAGATTGCCAGCTAGTATGACGAAAAGGCAGGGATTTTCACCGAGAGAGGTTTCTTTTCGGTCTGACGTTTTGAATGGCGATTTCGACCACCTATCTACAGAGACTCTTCAACGATAGAGAGTCCCGCAAAATCAACGCTGCCACCAGTCAATCTCATGGTTAAAGAACGTAGACGGAAATCGGACACGGATAAGGTCATCTGCACCAAGGACTGGTATAATGAAAAGTCCAAAGTAGCAGCTACGGTGGGACTCTACGTGCTCCTTAAACTAAAGATGTCAAATGGGTTTCTCCAACTAACTCTCACTTAGAGACACCCGCACAGCAGACTTGCAAAGTGGTTATTTCAGAAACTCAAGTTCTTGAACACAGACTGACAAATAATAGTTCACTTGGCAAAACAATTTCCCAATAAAATAAAAGTGGTCAAATTTCAATCGAATGCGAAAATGCTGCCATTGTTACGACTATACCACGGGCCGTCGAGGTCAGAAAAATCCATGTCCTGCTTTTTTCGAGTCACACCAAAAATAGTGGCCAATTCACATAACATGACCTTTGTGGAAATTATGGGTTGCTATATGCAGACATCGTTTACGTTCGAGAAATCACAAATGTGAAAAAACAGGGTACCCTAAGGGGTTTTCGATGCTTGGCACTCATCTATGAGGTCGTTGTCTGAAAATTCAAAAGATGGTTTTTTTAAGAATAAAAATCCAAATTTACGGCATGCTTTGTTGGTAAGACCTTTGTCAACTTCGAGTAGAATAGGATTGATCACTATAAAGCTCACCCTGAACTCAAACATCAGCGATAAAGTGTTCATGATGGAAGAGGAATTGCAAAGCAACCTTCCATTCTTGAATGCTAGCGTTTGCCACAAGCCAAACGGCCACCTGTTAAGGATATGCCACCGAAATCTGAGGAACATGCCGCGAATTCTCGGTGGTGGTGCAACACAAAGAAAATTGTCTATACACGCTATATGGGCTCCTGATATGGGCAGCGCACCAATCGCCACCGCGACGAGACAAAGTTTCTTAAAGAGCGCCGTAGAGCCACAAATATCAGTTTAAAATAGTCTAGTGCCACAGAGGAAGTGGTATAGAGAGGGAAGTCAACAAAAAGAATTGTGGAGTATTCCCTATATGAGGGGATCTCTGCGACTGTGGCCACTCTCATCATTAGGACTAGGACTCGCAGATCTGCCTCAACAATCCACTGGAAAGTGATGCAGTCAAAAGGGCCTATCCCGAAACAGGAGATGTCAGCTGTTTTCTACCGAGTTCGTTGCAGCTGCAGTCATTACCCCTAAGTTGGACGTACCGGCCAATAGTAGCAAAGGGAAGTGTACGTCAATCAGTTGAACACAAATTCGGAGGTAGCAACTAACTCCAGACTGCGGTGAGCGATGTGGATCAAGGCGATTTTCACAGATCATCGTAAGCTCAAGAAGTCTGGATGTCTACCGACTACTCGATGCACTGCCACATAAAATTGCCTCCCGCTAGCTTTTTTTTCAAACCTTCTTGACAGGTGCCACGGTCAACAAGGGAGGAATTGACAGAGGTCAAAATATGGAATTTACAGCGAAGAAACAGTCAAAATGTTACTTTTTGGAAGGAATCATCCTACATGCAAAATAAAGTTACTATACGTCCCGCTACCAGATGCCAGCGTATCTCATTTGGCCTAGTAGGGGGTTTCCAATCACGTATGCCAATACGGTCCAGGGAACAAATCTTCCTATACACGGTTTCCTTATCCGGTGTCGGTTGCTCCGAGCTAAAATCAGAGCAAAATCGGGGAGTTGACTGAATAATTTCTGTCTGGAGAAGTAAGGCTGAAATAAGCTGCGGCTTATTAATGCCTGCTCGGAGTCAACAAGCTTCTTTGAAATGGTATGCAACATTTCGCCTCTGATATATCCGATATATTCTTCAGTGCATTGGTGACATCGTTTAAAAATTTAAGGATGCTAGTTTTTACATTTGATTTACCTGCACCGTACTGTTGTGTAAATGAGTCGTTGTGAACACTACGTACTCATAATATCAATTATTCTTAAAATAAATGATATTTAATCTCGAATTTCGTCTTTTAATCCAACCGATGTCATAAAGTTAAGCAATAATGTTTTATCTTAAACTTTCTTGTTCTAGAGCAACTACCAGCAAATTTGTCATATTTTTATATGTTCATTTAGTCAAATAAAATTACAGTTTTAAACATTTATAAGTACATTCTTGTAGCGTAAATTTATTATTCAATATCAAGATGCTCATTTTGTAGGCGAACTGAAATATTGTAGCATTCGGTTCTCTAGAACCGATTCCAGGCGACCTAGTTATGTAAACTAGGGACTATATCAGAATGATCAGTTAAAATTGAAAATTATATATATGCTGACCCTTTTTAACGCAATCACACTGATATTAAAATTCTGAAAATCATGTGAACATCGGTGCGTAATTAATAAATGTTTAAAACTTACGCATGAAGAGCTAACTTTTGACGGTGATTGAATTTGTTGTGATGAACGTGTTTTGCGGCAACTATCATCTCTATCGTAACTTGTGCCGAAAAAATATAGGCATTTCTTGCGACTAGAGAATCCTTCATTGAAAGGCTAGAAGTCATTTGGCATGGAGACAGGTTCAGGCACGTGGAATACTTCTTAGTGCCAATCTGGTCCAGAGAATGTTGTCTGCTTGAAAATTTGTGAAAAACAGTAACCAGAATAATTTCAAGCCAATTTTCACATTTTACCAAACTAAATTGTATTTTGTCTCGTATTACAATGTCTACCTATAAAAGCTGCACATATACTCCGAATTATTCTGGCATTCTTGATAATTTAGTTTTATCAACTATTTTACTATTTTTCTTGCTGAAATATATGTAATCTTTATAAACATTTTACAAAAAATGAAAAATTGATTTTCCATCAAGAAAATTGATCAGCCTCTGTGAGCTAGGTCCATCAAGTAAAAATACTTTATGACATTTTTGGACTAAGCGCTTTGCAGTAGCTTAAATATACAAAATAATATTGCCATTACAACAAATATGTGCGAAGTAAAAACAAGCAAGCTGAGAAAATGTCACTTCAGCATTCTGATTCATGCAAAAGGGACTATTAGCAGAAGTGAATAGTGTGCTGCGTTAACTTTCGCACTTGTGTTTTTTTCGCCCTTCCTTGGGTACGTAAGCTTCCTGGGTGGTCCGATCATCTCGGTCATCAGTCGGCACACAGTCGAGTGTTTACCGTGCTCGTTCTTTTGCCCATTCGCACACTTATGGCCATCTTTGCGGTTAAGTGCTGTTTTATGAAACCAGCACAAGGCACTTTCAGAGTATTTTCTTTCGATCCTCGCATGTGCGAGGGCTTTCGCAGAAGGAGAGGCCCCATCTTCCACTGGGAAATGATTTTCGAAATCTGACTGCTAGGAAAGACCGGCATAAAGTGCACTTTCGTCAGATCCTTAGATAATACGGGAATGGGAGCTGTCAGTCAGAACCGACTGCCGTTCGCACATCGAAAACTATTTCCTCTCCAAGGAAGCAAGCAGAAGAAGCCAATCATGCCAAATACGACGAGAGTCCTGCCCGAAGATGTTAAACTAATCATGGCCAACAAAATGAAGCCTAAACTATTACAGACAGTTTTGGAATGGAAATTTCTGCAGCCAAATTGAACTCAAATAGTTGAGCAACGGTGTACATTTGCATTGCGTATGAATATGATAAAAAAAGCAAAACTAGAGTTGAATTGACTTCCGCTTCAAAAACTGGCGAACAAATGCATCCACAAAGAAAATTACACATACGTCTGTGTTTTTTGCTGCCTGATTGCTCGTCACATGATCCCCACATACGCCCATGGGTAGAGTCATCAGAATAGAACATTCAGATTTGATAAAGTCTTGTTAAATTTGGCTGACCTATGCGACGCCCTTATGAATGCACCAGAGCAGGAAGTGTACCGTTAAAACCATCAGACCTCGAAAGGTGACTTTACCTCCTCAAATCAACTTGGACATAGCATCTGGAACATTTAAGAAGTCTGTTTCAATAAACAAGAACTTTCGCACAGACAACTAAAAAGGAACATTGATGTTGACACGCAATTTCAAGGATTTGTATCATATACGTCCGTATTAAGGCTACGAAGCAAAATTAAGTGTAGGATTTTGGTCACAGATAAAGAAAAATTATTGTCGCGAAGATTCTCTTGATTTGATACTGCTAAAAATGACTTGGGAGGGGGGCATTTTAATACTTACGATTGAACGCAATTTTCCTGCAAGACACTTAAACCTTTTGGAAAACAAATTAAGAGGTTCGCTTTATGAGACTCCTTATAGCACAAAAACATACCCCAAAAAAATCTGATTTTCGAAAGCAAATAGCATGCTTAAGGTGCAAAGGAAATAAGGAGAAATTATCCGGATGTTGGAGGAGAATAACAGCATTCCCCGAGGTCTAATCGTATCCACTCTTATCTGACATGACCCTTATACATAGTTTTCAAGCCTGTACATTAGAAATAAGTCAACCTATTCCTCAATCTCATTAAAAAAACATCTAAAAGGGCTTGCTAAAAACCTAGGTTTGCTTGGCTGGTTCAAGATTTTCACGTGAGATTAACTGGCTACTGGAGGTGGAGGGTGACAATCTACTGAAATATAATGCATTTATCTATTCTCCAGCAGTGTAGTCTCAAACACTGGCAAAACACCCTTTCAGTTTATAGAAAGTTAACATAATAAGGTATACTATTCCTGAAACCAAAAGTACAATTTATGGGCTTCAGATTTGATAAATATTGTAAACGTCAAAAGCCAAATAATGGATTGAATTTTCAAAACAGGAAATCAAGCATAAATTATTACGCAAATGAAATAACATAATTGATTGACCTGAAATGCATTGTCCATAAATTTCCTACCACAGGCCTCTGGTATGAAGTTGACTATTTTTCCGATATTTCTTGTCCATTAAAATTGTATTATTCCATTTTCGGATGTGTTATTTCACAAAATGGAAGAAATATATAACCCAAATTAACAATTCTTGAACCCGCAAAATGTTTTGCCCAAGTAATTTGCATTAAACCTTAAAAATTACTGGAGTATGCGTCATGGCACCTTATATTCGACATAACATTGATGATGCCGAACAGATGTTGCCACAATCTTTCCGTTGCGCATTTTTCGTTAGCTTTAAAAATATTTTGTTATTTTATTCTTAGCAACCGCAGTAAATATAAAACATAGTTAATATTTTTCTGCCACCGAAACGTCATAAAAATGCAAAAAACCATAGCCTCGCTGCTAATTGCATTTCGGACCTTCAAATGTGTCGAATGCTTCCCTAACATTCTTTACATATTTTTGAAGTAAATCGAATCTTGAATACCATCAGAAAATCTTCTTTCATTTTAGAAGACTTCAAAGCTAATAATAAACACGATCGCAACGTCCACTCCTTTAAAAATGATTTTGGAAATGTGTATTTACTGTTCCACAACTTACCACTTAAATCTTACCCCTGACCAATCAAAACATTTTTTAAAATTCTTGTCATTTGTTAGATCTGAGATTATCTCTATGTCCATTTGGTTTAGCTTTGAACTGTGGATGGTTTTTCGTTTGATGACATTCAACGTTCATCAGTCTTCATACTTTGTTAAAAGGTATTGTTAAATAACTCAATTTGTTTAGAATCGAGCTACATTGGCTGAGAATACTAAGTGTACGAAAAATTACATAGGCTTAGTTTAAATGCACTAAGACTGAAAATGGGCTGTTTAAATTTTCCAGTTGACTCTACGGTTGTTGATTTTGCCCATTTAGCAAGTCCAAAGCTAAATATTTTTAAGAATATGAATTCAAACAACAAAAATTAACAACCAATAGGACTCATTTACCCTGCCATTTACTTATACTAATATTCTTTATTTACCTGCAAGGCCCTAATGATGAATTATCAAAAATCTTTGTTTGCCATCCCCTTTATAAGGGCAACATTATAATATGCACAAAAATAGGCAATCCAACGATCTCTTGGCTTTTAAAGAACTCAAGAGATTCCTCAATTTGACAGACATTTGCGGACAAATTTAACGATCGGGTTTTTATCGGGCTATATTGCTCGGAGTAAATATCTGAGATGCTACTGGCGAACCTTAAAAAGAAAACATATTGTCACTATTTTAGCAATACTAAGCCAACATGAAGAAGGTCACCACAAGGGAGTTGGTGCTGAAATTGTGGAATTTAGAAGCGATGCGAGAACGTCTCGAAAATGTTGAGATACTGGTGTTTTGAAACTACACATAACCAGTCAGAAATAAAAAAATCAAAGCCAGGTGTTCAAAGCATCTACGAGGTGTACAATTAGTCAGAACGCGGTACGCCCGTTTTCGTTCTTCCCTCTTAGAGGGACTCTCTCTTAATCCTTAATTTTGCCGCTCAGAATGAATGCTAGAGTACTTGGATTTAAAAATCCCATTTGAAAGCCTCTTTCATTCAGACTGCCGAGCTAAAACCTACCAAACCTAGGAAAGCTAATTATCTTACCTAGACTCTAGTTTACGGCTGCTAACAGCATTTAAGAAAGGTTTCAAGAAACAAAGGTTTCTTAACAATGGCCCATCTCGATAGTCTGAGGGACCTTTGAAAAAACACAAGTTTTATGCTGCTAAGCCCGATAATCTACAGGAATAGTATTGATGAATAGTGTAGATTATTGTGGCGAAATAAAAGGCTATTATGTCAGATCGTACCAAATAATTGAAATAAGAGAAGGACACGGATCAGAATGTGGTCTTGTGCTTGAAAAATAACTTCAAAGAACGGAACCTATAATTCATGTATACTGAATGGATAGACTTCCACAAATTCCCTCACACGGGCTACACGTGAGTCCAGTCTTGTATATTAGAAGGAGATAAGTTTTATTTAGTTAGTATCATTTTAAAACTTTCAGCCAAAAGGCTTAAATTCACAGTGGATAAAATTGGTAAACAAAAGAGACAGCAACAAAAGAAAACCGAAGCTATACATATAGCGAAAGCTACAACTGTGGACATAATGAACGGTTGTCCAGGAATACGTAGTAAACTTACACCAGATTTCCTTCAAAACGGTGCAGGCGACGGTTGAAAATGGCCTTCTCATTGTAGTTAATATAAACAGTAGAAAATTATAGTAACTAATGAGAAAAATGGCCAGCCCATGTACAGATAAAAATACACATTTAAACGGAAGAAAATAATGGCGGCTCGAATTCAAAAGCTCACCGGATGACCTTGCTGGTCTTGTCAAACAATTGCTAGAAAAGCTTAAACCGTCCAACAAGTTGTTTTTGCCCTCAAAGTCTGAGGAATACCTTTGGGTTTGCCAAGGCTAGCAAGAATCGCAACGTTTTCAGATTGATTCGGTTTCCGTTAGATGAGTGATCACTTTTTCAAAACTATTTATGGTAGGAACATTAACCTAGCTCTTTTCTGCTATTCAAATAACAAAACCAGATATGCATGCCAGTGAAAACCCAGGAAAAAAATAATAACCCGTTGCACAGAAAACGTTCAGTTTCTCTGCAATGCCCAGTTATACAGGCAGATAGACGGTGTGGCGATCGGGTTCACCACCTGAACCATTTCTCGAAAATTACTTCATGGGCGTGGTCGAGAAAACAACTTTACTGCATGCTGTTTCTAGTCTCGACTTCTACAGTCAAAACGTGTACAAACTCTTCTGCCTGACATATCATACCAACGACACCAACGTCATGGTCCAAAAGTTTGCCAGGACACAAACTTCGCTTACATTTTCTGCCGTCTGAGTCGGATGCCGAACTCACGTTACTCGACTTGCTTCTGCACAGACAAGAGGATGAATATGTCAAGCGCAGTGTACGTAGAAAGAAAGCCTGGACGGAATTAAACGTTATTTTTTTAAACTTGGTTCCGCTTAATATAAAATAAAATATAATCTGGGGAATGACAGCATATAACAAACCCCAAAACCCCCACATCCAAGATATATATAAACTCTATAAACAGTTCACGACTCCATTCCCCATTGTAATGGCCTGATGCTGAATTACTGAAAACACGGGTTTGCCAACTGAGTGTTCCAAAAATTGTTGAAACAGAACTCCGGCAGCCACGGAACATACTTCGCGAAAGCAGCTTCCCAGAGAGATTAATTCTTTGGAATATTGGGAAGCACATTGTAAAGGCACCACCACACTTGCAGAAAAGAAAGTCTTACATTCACTGATGAACACTTAACAATCGCTAACTGGACCCACTCATTCCGGCCTGCCTTGAGGCCCACTCTGGAGCTTCGCCAGCAGCCGCATAGTGGCTAGTGGTAGAATAGGCAAATGAATATGGCCGGTAAAGACATGTCTATAATACTGTCTTTTCTAGGGGTGCAGCAGGAAAGATGACATCTAGAGACATTTATGCCTCTCTTACGCTTGAGAGTTAAAGACCGACCACATTTGCAGAACACACTGATGCACATTTACTCATTAACTCGCACCTGTGGAGCCCGATATATTGGCCGTTCACCGAGATACTTTTAAAAAATTAGGGTACGTGAACGCATTCCCGGCTGGCTAGGTATAGGTGAAAACAGAGCAGTTTCAAGTTCTATTCTTGCACATCAATTGAATTTAGCCGCTCTGCTATCAGAAAACTTTGATGAAAGCGCGCTGTCTTCCGTGACTCACAACCAACTCCTAATAAAAGTGGTGCCCTACAAACGAAATTTACACAATATCTTATCCTCTTCCCCCGTCCCAATAACCACAACACGTTGACCTGGCCATGCGGAAAGCTAAAAACAATGCGTTTAAATAACCATGTGACAATTATAAGCGCCGAAAACTTAAAAATATTACTATTTTGTATATAACTGAAATCATGTGTTTACCGATTTCACTTTTTGAGTGTAAAAAAAGAAAAATCGCCGAGTTTACAAAATCACTTTAAGTTCAAAAACAAAATGGGAATTCATAAGACTGTGGGTTATCTTTACTCTTTTAGGATGAATAATTACTTAATTTAAGGATATTGGAATGCAGGAAGCCTTCGTTTGAAGGGGCTCTTTTTCTGTTTTTTGTGAAATAAAACATTCAAATTTTTTGAGAATCACGATTCTTTTGGTGGAACCTCTATATTATTTTGCATTGCATAGGTAAAAATTAAAGCATAATTACGCTCTTTTGATTTTTGAATTAGATGCGACAATTTTTGCGAAAATCACGAAAGAATGCGAAGACGTTTGGGCATATTCTACACATTTAAAAGTCAAAGTGTTTTTCTACAAGAGAATTTGTTCGACATCATTGCATTTTTAAAAACTGGGACGATGAGAAACACCAATGTTTTTTTACACTGGACAATTTCATGTGTTTTTTTGCTATCTCAGGGCAAAACTGCATGACAACACGTGTTTTACTGCAACGCAAAGTAACCTTAGCGAAATAAGCTGACAATACGAAAACGTTTTAACTGCGAAAGCAGAGTATGTGCCCAAGAAAATCAGGTGAAACGAGCGATGAAATGTTTTTTTTACGAAACGAACTGCGGATTTGACTTTGAGGGGTTGGGTCTGCAGCTAATGGTATTTTGTGACATAAAACGCAGAAATGCTTTCGGCGGTGCACATAAAAAAAGACAGTTTGAGCATCGATTCTGACTACGTTCATCATGTGTCTCACAGCAGCGTGGGTGAAAGTATGGTGTCTTGCGTGTGAGTCAGGTTAAAGTGATATAAGACATGTGCTGCATCTACATAACTCTAAACTTCCTCGCTCCCGTGGGCTCTGTGTAATGCATTGGCAATAATAGTGGACACTAGATCAGGCGAAGCGGCTAACAGAGCTAAAAAGTCCAATTGTACGTGCCACACACCTGGGCTGAGCATAATCTAGAGGAAAAAGTACACGGCGTAAAGATGTGCACGTGGCATATGGAATCTTTCCTCTGCCGTGCGCAATAATCATGCTGAAGCAATTTTGTTTGCTAAAGACTGTAAACGGACAGGGAAATTATCAGCAGAATGGCTGCCACGTAAGCCATTACGAAGTATTTTAAGTGTGGTAAATTATTGCCAATGCAAGCACACCTGGAGATCGGTGGGGTGGACAAAGTAATGCAAAAGTAGGCAGACTAACGAATTTAAACCTTGAATATTAAAGCAATCGTGTTTAACCGTTAATATCTGCCGCCGGAAGCATTTCCCGATGTCCTCTTGAGCATAATTAGGCAACTGATGAGGAAGCTTAGTATATGTAGGGAGTATTAACTTTAGGCAAGCCTAAAATGTGGGTCTAGTTAACCATATGTGGCGGAACTTTCCGTGGTAGCGCACTTTACCACTTAAAACGTTTTAAATCTGTCCACCACTTATAGCCTGGATGGCCATCAATTTCGGCTAGTGCGCGAGCTGGCCACCAACATTAGGCACTGTCATCAGCAAATTGTTCATTAAGGTATGCTTTTGTTCATGTACCTGCAGGAAACTGCTCTTGGTTGTCGCTCAAACAAGGTATAATTCTGATTACGTTGATATCGAATGGGAAAGTTTTAAAACAACAACCAATCTGTTTACCTGTGTCTTACGAAAACTTTTTATTCCTAAAAAGATCCTCAGCTTCACTAAAAATAATTTCGCACCTTTCAAAAAAACTTACCTCAACGGTCAGCCATCTTCTTAATCCAGGTTAGGATAAGTTGATGAGCAAGGTTGGGCTCTATAGATATTCCACATAAATTCGAATGCTCTCCCATCAATGCACAAAATCACCATACCATCTGTTCCATTTGGTACGTGTATGGAGGGCATTCGCTGAGTTGAACTGAATACAGAACTTGCTCGTTTACTGTTGTTCTTTCCATTCCAGTTCAGTGTCGCTGGATAAAAACGTGTGGAGTTCACTGTCAAAAAAACCGATTTGAAATGTTAGGACCAAAAACCTTGAAGTGATCGTAGGGTTGGTTGACGATCACGGCTAAGCCAGAAGTAACTAGAGTCTTTTTTCTTCGTAGGTCTCCTTTGTACCGTTGCTTGCTGCAATGCAACTATCTTCGTGGAGCTCTTGATTGGTTATCAGGACAAAGCTCGGCAGGCGTATCTCGCAATATAGCTGGAAGTCTGAATCCTTATTTATTGCCTACTCTGAATTTTGTTCGTCCTAGGATGCGAATTGAGTAGTATGCACCAATTGCAACGAAAGTAAACAGCTGAATGTTTATATAAGAAGGCCAAGGCGAGATACACACAGGACGTTCAATGTGAAGAAGTGTTTATGAGGCACCTGAGAGACACTATCTGATTAGTATTTGAGTTAAATCGGATGTTTATATTTTTATATGACTGCTTCAGTAAGGCTTTCACGACTTAAGTAAAACGTGTTCCGATAAACCACTATATCAATTCACCAACATCCCAGTTGACGGTTGTTGCTAACATAACTTGAGTGAATACGATTAGTTTGGCAGTTGCACTCCTGAAATGCACTTCTAGAATTTAGAGGGTATTAACGTATGAAAACCAAAAGATCCGATAGACAATTAAAAAAGCAGGCTTTATTGGTTCCAATAAAAGTCGAGACAGCTTATCAAAAGCAACCCATCTTTGTATAACACAGATAAAGAATGGAAGTAGACAGCAGTTTGAATTTTTACAGAAAATCGAAACATAGCAGCAAGGGTCAGAGAACAACGTAAGGAATAATGTGGCCAAAGAGCGAGAGCTGCGCTTTATTTTGAATGAAAAATTCCAAAAATGTCAGCAAAAAGGTCCATTATTCACCATCAAGAATCGTCTTTGAATGCGTCTCAAAATATTGATCAATTTGGACTTTCTTTAAAATGGTGCCAGCTTCGTACGCTGACGACCTCATTTTTGTTGTTTGAATAAACAAAAAGGGTTAAAATACAGTATATAATGGGGGAACTAGGCTAATCGAAGTACAAATAAGAAGATTCACATGCGAATGGAGAGCAGAAAAGATGGCGGCTCAATTTTAAAAGCCCGCTTTGGTTTAAAAGACGTTGGTTCAAACTTTCAGAGAGAAAAGAAATGTTAGGAAGGAGTTAAGACAATCACAGTCATGAGTTAATCTAGGGTGAAGATGCCCTAGCAATTAATGATTGACAACGTGATTTATTTACTTGTATAGGTCAGGTTTCTCCCCCCGTATATACGGTGCTTCTGTGTAGTGCAAGGCCCAAATTGTTTACGTTCGAACAAGTAATCGGAAAGCTGTTTTGAGGTCAACAAAGTAACCGCTGTCCAACACATGTTTAGTTATCACAGACTGTAGTACTTTATTTTGTCCAAGCAACCAGTTAGGTAAATACTTAGCGGCCCTGGTTGCCATGTGCCTTTGCATTCGCCCAATGTATTTGCATCTACAAGTGCACGTAAATTCATAAACACAATTTGGGGTGGCGTGCTATGGCAAGGCAATCTTTGGCTGGTTGATTGGAAGGCTTCAAGTAGGACTGACAAAGACGAGCTCAGCTGCATTTTATATTCTTTATATGGGGCAGCGTAACCGTAGCTTGATTGTATTTGAAATGTTGTCACCCTTAATGGATAAAGATATCAAACCGAGCTTTTTCGGAACTAACTGTTCCGTCACATTTTGGCCGTAAAGATTCACTGTATTTTTAAATGAAGCGTGCGGGATATCCACAGTTAAGTAGGGCTGCTTTGATGCAGGCAATTTCGCCATCTAGGATTTCATTAGAGCAAATATTTCTCGCTCTTTGAAAAAGGAAAAAATCCAACTTTTATCCAATTGAAGTGCGTTTGCTTGCCTTGTTCCAGTTTCAATTGATTAGCAGAACGAGATTTTCAATAAAACTGAGGTCACAACTGCTGGCAGGAATAAAGAAGCTTCACAGACCACAGGCAAAGAGGATGGCTGTGGTCGAAATTTGATTATAGTTGTCAACTTAATTGGATTCATCACTCCTGAAAACTTACAACGTCGATTAGGTGTCGGTGAATTTTTTTATAAACGAAAGCATCCTTTGCAATGTCGATTAACATCTTTTTATTCATCAGTTTCAGCTTTTGCCTGCCAGATCTGTCACTCTCCTAATTTGATGACCACTCAAACCATCAGGCATCGACTGTTCTTGAAAGTTGCTTTTGACGAAGTGCGTTCTGTTCCCAGCTGTGACCACCTGGAAAGAATGCGATGGTTTATCTTAAAATAAGACTTAATCAAAAAGTAAGTGCTTTTACAGAAGGAAAGTTTTGTGATTAATAAACTCTTGAGCAAAACATTCTTCAAACAGTGTTCTACTTAAAAATTGCTTTGTCATGACAGTTAGCTGATGAAGGCCGAATTCCTTCATCCTTTTTCTTATTATGCGCAGAGACATCAGGGAAAAAATATTCCCTTTGAATAGTCTAAAGGGATACATAATGGATCCGTTTAGTGAGCGACAAATACAGTGGTTGTCCTGCTCGCTTATGAACCATTTGGTACACCTAGGTCCTGTTTTATAGTTAATAATTACCTAGTGTGGTCTGCCTAATTTTAAAATAGTAGCCAACAGATAACACAGCAACCATTCAGCTGCCAATCTTCGTATACGCTAAAAATCAACGTCAGAAAATAAGTGAGTTGACACGGCAATAACACAAAGTGACTGAAAAAAGGGACAGCATGTCACCATTTCCGATATATATATAAATATATATGGATAAGGTGGAACCGACAAAGACAAGGGAGACCGGAATGGCCATTTTCTGGCTTATTAGCCGTCATCAGCCAGTCATATACAATCCCAGGTGTGGATCACCCGAGATTCGAATCCGCGATCTTTGGTCTTTGAGTGCAACACTCTACCATTGAGCCACGGGCCCGTTGTTTTTGTCGGTTGCGATCGGGAATATGAATTATGATAGTGTGGGGTTTCACCGATCTGGTTAAGGAACACGTATGTTCCGCTGTGTCTTGGAGCTCACTTAAGAGCCCTCACGGGCCGTCGCATTGCGACTTAAGGTATATTTGGAAAAGGCTCTAAAGTGAGCTCCAAGGCACAGCCCGGAACGATCAGTGATATCATAAATCAGTATCGATATATCATAATATATATATTTATATATATGAATAAAGAAGGTTCGTCTGAAAATCGAGTTGTACTCGTGAATTTTCAAGTTGGTCACAGCAACCAGTCGTCAGCTGAAATGAACAGAGTTGAAATGAAATGGTCAGATGACCAGTTTGTGCTACAGGACAGACAAGGACAGACAGCCAACTGGGGTGTGAGGAATGGGCACATAATTATATTGGAGCCGGTTGGGGGGGCTGTTAGGGCTTCCTGTGTCGAAGGTGAAGATGGATGGCAACTAAATGCGACTTCAGACGGTAAACTTAATGGTCATCGATGTAGGATGGGGACAGAGGTAATTGCCACGATGTTGGAGGTGTTAATAATTTCAACTGTTGTTCGCTATGTCAGGGGAGGAGGTGGCTAGACAGTGAGATTCAACATGGTCCAGAAAAGATAAGCAGCTGTGGTTATGTTGTGGGCGCCAATCAGTGAGCCGGGCACGCAGACCTTTGTATTCAGAGTCCAGATCGACGTGGCGGTTGATGCTGTTTGATTTGGAGTGCTAAGCTTCGAGGAATTCTCATGCCTGCTTGGTGTTAGCCATGGCGACCACTTCGGTTGCGTTCCAATTGAAGAGGTGGTCACAGTCCACGGTGTGCGCAAACACGAGTTACAAGGGATCCCGTCCATGGATGGCCAGTTTATGTTCGTTTATGTGGGTCCTAAGTTGTCGACCCGTGTGGCCTATGAAAGCGCTAGAGCAATTTGCACTTAAAATAAATATATTTCATAGGATGCCAATATTTCAATATATATATGTATGCTTTTACGGCTCAAAGTCTCAGTTTGCCAAAACAAAATAGAAGCAAACAGGGTTATTACTGCATTTAATTGCAAAACTCCTAAATTTGCAAAAATCAATTTTTAAACCTGAATTCGCTTATTAAAAAAATGCTCATCTAGACTTGCCTATTCAAATAAGATCATATTTTTAGGTTTCAGAATTTTTTGCTTATGTTAATGATCTTTTACAGAACAAAGCACACAAACAATTGAAATTTTTCGCTGCTAGTAAATACCATAGGTAATTTCTCGGATACACAGAAACCTCAGATTTCACCCAAAGTCTGCCTTTTGTCATTCAATAAGCCAGCCTGGGAATGAGGCGTTCTTTAGTTAAAAAAACTTTCTGAGACTAAAATCCATTCAAAAAATCGAAAACAAAACCCAATGTACGCTGAACTACCAAATAAAATTTCGATCATGATGTTTCAGGAGTTAGGTCATTTAATGTAGGGTGGTGGGAGGTAACTACGCTTTTTACTTGTCTTTGGGTCAGAGAATCATGACTCAGGCAGCTCTCGACCCACCTGGTATTCATCGCGCGCTAGACGTTCAGCCTTGTCAAACTGAAAGCAGTGGCTGGGTCCCGTAGACTAAACCGCAATCTGATATCTGGCATCCTTCCCCCTCACTGCCGCTGCATGTTTGGCTCTTTGTGCCCCCATTACCCTTATCTGTGACCGTGCAATATGCCCTGGAGTGGATGCATGAACACCCATTGACAATCATTTCACATGCATGCATTTTCTTTTGGTTCTTCTTGCCGGTCTCAGTTAACATATATGGCTTTACTGACATCGCTTTCGGTAAGACAAATAATGCCTGAATTTTTTTGATGGACAACATGTAATTTGAATGCCCGGCTGTTTATCAACTATCATTTCTGTCATATTTACGAATCCATTCCCAACTTGGCTTATGAGTTCAGCGCTTTCTCAAAACACAACAGCTTCCCACGTTTTTGCCCTTAGTGATTTTTCGGTATTTCTTGACAAGTCTACCGAGCTATGTGTGGGTTTTGGAAACGTTTTGAATTAATGCAACTTTGGCAACCTTTTGTCCAGTTTGCTGTGGTAGCCTTTTATCTAGCAACTGAGCAGCTTCCTTTTATGTAACTGGTTGAGTTCAGTTAAAACGTGGCGAGCAGGAAGTGTCTATCAGCCCTCTGTAAATGATTTAGTTCTCCGTAACATTTTCTACTGGCTGGGAATTCTAGGAACCACAAAGGACAAACTCGTTATTTCTCAATTGTAAGCAGGATATTTGAAAAGACTGAAAGAGAAATTTTGCCAATTCTTCAATGATATTCGGTTTTAGGACGCTTCGGAATTCGTAAGTTTCGTTGACAACATTCGGAAGTCCTTGTAGAGTTGTTTCGGCCGGGACGCTGTCTGACGACAGTCCTATCACTTTACCTTTGACTTGTTTGTGCGAAATACTATCGAATGTGGAAAATGATTTTTAGCCATGCCTGAGACCTATTGGATGCATATCTGCTAAACTTTTCGCATACCCCAGTGCCGTATTCTTAATCTAGGTGTTTTGAGATTCAAAGGCATAATATCACGTGATCGAGGCGAAAACAAAATTACTTCAAAATCCTCATCGCCTCGCCACCTGCGTGTTGGAAGCCTTCTTATTTTTTACAAGAATTTCCTGCTGCGTGCACAATTATTTTTGGATCCTAATAAACTGCAGCAGAGAATCAGTCAGATGTTACGTTGGGGCTCTACGCAGCGGAACAATCGATCGTTGCAGTATTTTTGGTTTTTTTACACATAAACACTGCACTCAATATATCGATTGAAACTCCCTATCAATAACTCGCAAATCTAGTTGAAATAAAAGGAATGAAGAAACATTTGAAGCAATATTATGTTGGTAAGAAATAAAAATTATCTTGAGAAAGGCAAAAATGCCGAAAACGCAACAAATATTATCAACCGGTTTAACTCAAGTTTTAAACGTACACAAAACTGGTCCTTGAAAAATTGCTGAATAAATTAAACAGTTCAAGTGGAACATCCTTTAAAAATAATAACTTGGTGGAAATTACACTTAAATCTGTTCCACAACTTGGAGTAAAATTATGTGTTGTGGGTAGCCAATGGTCCATAGTTTGCGTATAGAGAGACAACACGAGAATAAAAATTCTCTACTTCAATATAGGTAGCCTTGCGCTGCATTCTAGGGAATAGATGGAATTATGGTTAAAGGGAATGGTATAGACAAAATGAGGTTTGTGGTCATGGCTAGAAGCTGCACTTAATTCATGATAAGGAACCCAGAATTATGCTCTTCCTTATATTACGGTGTTTGCTATTTCTTCCCCTTATTACTCATGCCTCCAAAACGGTTTCACGCGTAGCTAATGCAATGTTTCCATTTTTGCATCGTTTTCATTGTTGTAGAATAACGCAAGCAAGCATTTCATTGATTTCGCCAATATAGATGTCCCAAGAATATGTCTTTAAAATTTCAAATGTTGGCAGTGCAGTCATGGAGCCTTTCGTCAGAAACTTAGTGTGCTTTTTGGATGACAATATATTCCACTGAGTTACAGTGTGTCGCTGAAATATCCAAAAATTTTTCGCGGCTGTCAGTGCACTCTATCGACTGCCCTTATTTCTGTAGCATGCGAATCTAGCAAAAACTTCAAAAAAGAGCATTGATTGAAATTTTTTATCGATTTAGTAAGTTCTTTAATGTTGCTTTTTATGTAGTTCTTTGCTTTGTGCATATTTCTGGACTCACCCGGACAAGTTAACTTCGTCCCCGAAAAAAATTGACATGCACAAAAAAGGCTTGCAGGGAATATGCTCTTGATCATTGGGGGGGGGGCGTTCTCTAATAAGTCCTCTCTTAAAATGTTTTGAGATGGTATTTTGTTGATAACTGTCCACAAACTTTACCCTTTCCAGAGCAAAGTGCTGGAAATAACTCATATTGGACATCCTGCAGCTCTGCTCATAGGTGCAAACATTTTCTATGATAAATTTGCGTAGAGCCTTATAGTGCCTGAATGACGAACATTTTTGTGATAAGGGTAAGGCATATGCTTCAACTGCACTGCAATTCAGGTGCCATCTAAATTGTGATCTTTGTTTGCATCAGCTGATTTCATGAGTAAGAATTACATGCACAGCTGCATAGACTGGACATGAGAAAAGGAACTGCTTGCAATGCATGTGGCTGTGTGTCAAATTTCGGGGAAGTTAGGTTTGGGAGTAAAGTGAAGATGTGTTAAGATGAGGAAGAGGGTCAGCATTATATTAATGATAAGGCTTGGGTTCGTGCAAATCAAGGACTTAGGTTTTTGGGTAAGGTCAGGGTTACCAGTTAGGTTACAGTTTACTTTCGTTAAAGGGTAAGTGTTAGAGTTAAGACGGAACATAGATACCATTTTGAAAATTTATCACAAGAACACCTTTCTTAAGTGGGCTGGGCGTTCATATTCCGGTGTCCATTTCAGGCGGCCATACAATTTCTCCTTACTACAAGGACGTACGTCAATCAGGTTATGGAAATTTGTCGCTTCATCATACCTAACGGTTTAATTTGTAGCTCTCGTAGCCATTGCATAGAACCAAATACTCAGACCTCAATCAATAGATTGGACTGAGAAAAGCTGAATGATGAAAAAAACTCAAGCTCAAGTCTGAAGTCATGTAAAGCTGAGATTGTTTATGGCAGAATAACGATGATTGAAAAGGCAGAAATAGTTCATCTCATCTCTTCTATCTTTGCCAGTGTCCCTGCCGATGTTAAGTTGATAAATGATCTTATCACGAAAATTAAAATATGAAGATAGTATTCCTCGAAATAAGTTTGATCCAACCTAAAACTGCAAGGATGCAAGTAATAAAGAGAATAAGAGGGATCAGTTCAAATATATGAAGGATATTTTTGGTGTAAGTATTATGTTTGAGGTGGAGTGTAGAACCCCACATACGAAAACTCATTTGGCTTTGTTGTCGATATTCCTTTAATAAAACGCATAACTGGTTAGTAGGGCTAACCGATCAGGTACGGAATTCACTGGGCCCATTCTTCTTTAAGCTCACTCTCTATTCCCGCCAAAAACCACACAGCGGCTAGTGTGATAGAGGGAGGAGATAACCGGCAAAGACACGAGAGATTGAGATGACCAGTTCTGGCTTATTGGCCGTCAGATTTTGTAGTCCACTTGGTGTATATAGTTAGCAACTTTCGGAACAGCTGTGCTTGCAGGTCCATGTGCTCCACTGACTCATTAATAATGTACAATCTGTGACCCAACAGATGCAGAATGCTGAAATTTACTAAAGATTGATACTCACTCGCAAACTCGCCTCAACGCATGAACCAAAACGTTTAAATATTGATGAACAACTTAAAGCGAATTTAAAACTTACAGGAATTGTGAAAAATATCCTAACCTTGTGAAGAAATACTAAAATTTTACAAAAAGCAGCAAGTTCTGAAAAGGTGAAAAATCCCTGTAAATGCGACTAATAAATTTAAATAAAATTGTTCGGAGATAGGGTTAGCTAACCATTTAAGGATATAGATATTTCTGGTATAAGATTAGAAGTAGTTTCAGATATTTTTTGAAATTCCGTTAAATTTTTCACGATTTGTACTGTTTTCAATCGATTGGCATTAAATGTGGATCCTGCTCTATGGGTTCATCAAAACTATAGATATAAGGTAGTTTAAAAGCATTTACTGAATAAGTGAGCTTTTGGATATTCCTTCAAATTAATATGGCCATTTGCGTCATATTTGTAGAATCACCCAAACATGAAAACTCATTACCAAGAATAGTGAACGTCCGCATCGAATGTCGACAATTAATATGTCCAATATCAATTTAAAAATTTTTAAAGGTTCAGTCAAAGTGAAAATGTTGAACTTTTATTTGTTTTAGGACTTTTCTGAAAGTAAGTGATACATTGCGGTTGGAAATGAAAGAACTTTGTTTTTTGCTTTATATTAGAGCGTTTATTGTCGCATTTTTATTTAAATGCCCCATTCTATGACTACAAATACAAAACAGAGTATCAGAATATATACTAAGGTTTTATAAAAACTGCTAACATTGTGTCCATGGCGTTTCTTAATTGCGGATAAGCAGAATCATATATTACAAAAAAGTATCTTATCGCATACTTCCTATTTAATATAGATGATTCTTTAACCAATATCCATAATATCTTGTGCGTACTTTGTTAACGATTCTCATTTTAAAAAGATACTTTGGTGGGCTTACTTTAAATTTGATAAATTCTTACCCCCGTTGTAAATCAAAATACTGGAAACAAGGTTATTCCTGCATTTTGTGGCACAATGCGTCAGCATTAATTACAAAATGCTATGTAAGGCCAAATTCATTTCTTATTTTTGTAAAACAATGTGATTCTTTACCCTAATATGTATTTGATTTTCATTGATTCTTGATCATATTTTCCAGTTGCAGAAGAGATTTTTTCGAAACATATTTTGCTTATATTAATTTTTTTCATAGCAAAATGCACCAAGAATATTGACTTTGCTTTGTGATATTAACCAGTATATTATAAATTAAAAAATAAATTATATA
Source organism: Schistocephalus solidus (assembly GCA_017591395.1). Classification (NCBI taxonomy): domain Eukaryota; kingdom Metazoa; phylum Platyhelminthes; class Cestoda; order Diphyllobothriidea; family Diphyllobothriidae; genus Schistocephalus; species Schistocephalus solidus. The sequence continues at coordinate 99,541 of WEDG01001497.1, forward strand.
TGATAAATATTAAATATAACCGGCAAGCTCTGATTTGTCCCATATCCTGCCACTTTCCTTCAATATGTAAGAGCCACTCAACCAACCAAAACAACAAGTCCGGATATCCGCTAAACTACTTACTCACGTTAGGTCACCTATTGTATAAGGTGGACAGTGCTGCAAGCAAAGTGAGTTTATTCATATATTACGCTGCACTGTCGGCGGTGCACACTCGTAAATTTAGTAAAATCTATTTTGCCTTGCTCAACAAAAGCTGTGCTCATCCTAACCAACTTAAGATATGAGCAGTGTTAATTTATTTTCTGATCCGTCTGATTGCGGGCATATATCCTCTCTTCACCCGTTAGAGCTTAGCCTGCAGGGTTCTATTAAGCCAATTTTCTCTTAAGCAACTCCCAGGGAAATGGATGTAAGATAAGTTTTCCAAATTAGCGAAGGTACCGGAATGAAATTCAGATACATGTAAAGTGCTCCCCGGAACTGGTTTTTATTGTCACTGACGTTTCAGAGAGCTTGACTAACTTTCCATTTTCAAATCGTCTAACACCCGACGATTGAAGCCGCAACCCGAAGTCCGAAGCCCTCGGGTGGTGCACCACCTGGGGATAGGTATGACTGACTGAGGACGGCTAATAAGCCAGAAATAGCCATTCCAGTCTCCTTTGTCTTTGTCGGCCATATTCATCTGCCTATTCTACGACTAGCCACCGTACGGCTGCTGGCAGGGCTCACGATTGAACCTCAAAGCAGATCGGAAAGAGGGAGTTCCGTTAGCGATCGGTACAGGTCACAATCTCTATAAATTTTTGCCCAAAATGGTGCATAGCTAAGCCTGAAGACCTGAAGGCCTTACAAACAATCAAAAGCAGATCACATTCCATAGTGCTTAAAAGTGATTTATTCCCCATACTATCCGATAAGCTGACAGAAGGAAAATGGTTCTAGACCAAGTGGAATAATTATGAAAGCACAGGTAAACCAAAAGTAGAACTTCAAAGCGAACTGGAGTGCTGGTCTTCTGTTCTACGACAGAACAATAAACTGGAAGCCTGAACCATGTGAATATTTCACACCACAGCCAACAAAGTATGAACCCGGCACTAAAGTATCTGGGATCCAAGATAAGAGGTCAAGTGGGCTTGGTGAAAATCACCGCACTTCTTCTCCCGAGACGGTGTTTTGGTTGCCTGATGATACCAAAACGAATCAGAAATTGATATTATGGTACTGAGCATACATTTCCTTGAATCAAAACGTGTTTTTGTCAGCAAAACTCTTAATTTAAAAGGTGTCAGTGTTTTTTAGTCATTTTTAACAGACTAAAATAAATAGTTTAATGATACTAAGTTACTTCCCCTCCTCCTCGAACGGAATCCGACGATAAAAGATGTTAGGCGTTTTTGACCAGAGAAACGGGTAGGACGAGCCACTGCGCAGAGGGGTTGAATTTGAGGAAGAAGTAGGTAGAGTGCAGGGTCGCTAGACGTAAACTGAGGCGGGGAAATCGCCGAAATTGTAAAAGGTTGGCCTGTGGGAGCAGGTGAAGTAGAATTAGCATGAGCTTCTTTCAAGGTCCATTAGAATAATTTCATTGTGGTAACCACGAGTGATTGGGATATGTTTGGTTATAAGTGGCTGGACGCGGAACGGTTCTTTATAGAGCGATTATAATGGCTTGCAAACACTTTTGACGCGGATAAACACAAACACCTGGAGAGGAAGTAGCTTAGTGTCACAAAGCGATTTATTTCAGTCAGTATAAAACTTGGTTGCTGGAGCTCATGCAAGTTTGGAGAGTAATAATAGCTTGGCACAGCTTTGGACATAATTAATAGCACCGATATCGAACGAGAAGCTAAAAGCGAGAATGGAGGGTCTGGGGCGGTTCCTGCTACCAACGTTACAAAGCCACTCCCATTTGCGGTTTCGGTAAACCATGAAGTCCATGAAGTTCATTTTATTGCAAATGGTATATTCCTTGAAAAGCTGCCGTTCCGACGAGGTGCGGTTAGTTCCAATTCATCCTGTAATTGAATTTCAAAGCAGAAGGAGGCCGAACAATCCCAAATTCACTATATTAACAAAAATGGATACAAATTAGTTTTTTGCATTCTTAAATAAAACACAAACAACATACACTTAAAATAGCTTACAGTCTTTCGCTTTTAAAGGTTAGATGGAAGAATACTGAAATAACGCACATATTTGCGAGATTGCGTGAATGTAAGGTGAGCGGGCAAATCCAGTTAGGTTTTAGCTTACAGTATGGCCGTAAATGTGCTAAACAGTCTGTGAAGCAATGCTTTATAAGTCGCAGCGATAATGTCCATGTAAGCACTCAAGAAGTCATGTTCGGAGAACGTACGATTTCAATAAGTCATCATCAGACATGCGCAATAATATAAGTCAGCGTAGAGTAGCGAAATTTTAGACAGCCAGTGAACAGTCATTACAGGAGGAGACTTAAGGGCATTCAAAGGTCAGGGGTCATAGTCTAGTGCAGTCAGAGGTTTAGAGAGGGAGGAGGAAGGTGCATACCAAAGACAAGGGAGTTTGGTAGCCAGCCCTACCCAACCCCAGTTGTTGCGGCAACCGAGGCGCCAACCCACGACCTGTTGTTCAGAATCGTAGCACGTTAACCCACTGCGACACGGGCTCGTTGTCTTGTCACTTTCCATCGGGAATATTAGCAATGGTAGATGGACGCAGACAAGAGTAGTGGAATTCTGCCTTTATCACTAGCTACACTACGGATGCTGACGGGGGTCAAAAGTGAGTTCCATGGCACAACGGGACAAGTGAGACCCGTAATCGATTGGCAAACGCACATCTACCAATGCATATGTTTCCAGTTCGTTGCTGTTACGCGATGTGGAACGAGGTGCAACCAAACATGATGGGATCATTTTGAGAAAGAGTCACCTAAGAGCCTATATAAACGCTTTAGAATTGTACTTCTATACTCTTGTCAAATACCTAGACTTTTTTCACACAAAGACACCGATGGAAAATGTCCTTGGCCTCTCTCAGCAATTTTTCACTAGGGGAGGTCAGGGAACTGCCGAGAGGCTCTAGCAATGCTCATGAAATTTAACGTGTGACGACAGTAGGAAATCTATGGACGCCCATAAGGTTAAAGTAGGTGTGCGAGATGGCAGATTATTACTGGCGCACTTCAGGTTGTCCCATCTATTTATTAACGAACAGCGCTGTAGCTAACTATGCAGCATAAATGAAATGTGGTTAAACCTTTCAAACGAGTCTGTAGAAAGTCTATTGGCACTCCAAATTTATGGGTTAACAACTTTTTTCCAGTCGTCTGGCAACGAGTTTTGGTTGCAGTATGTTAATTCAACTGAAATGACCGACAAGCAGGAAAACTTTCTTACAAGCAAACAAAAACATCCTTTTGAGCGTCATGTAGGCTAAGCAGAAAATAACTCCGTTAGATAGTTAACGTTCGGCAAAGAACAGACAAGGGCTGTTATCCAGGCCTTCCTAGCTGTGTGCCAATACACAAAAAACAAGTCGAGTTTGAACTGCCTGAAAAAATGAACGCGAGATATTTTTCTAGAAGATCTTTGCTACTCGGTGCTAAACAGGGAGATAAGATCTAAGGCCGAAAAATTCTCTGAAGTAAAAATATAATCTACTCCCAAGGGCATAAACATTTTCCAGTTAAATTAAGAATAGCATGATAGAGTCACTAAAAACATCTGTCTTGCGCCCGTCCGCATATGGTTTAGCATGGAGGAGGCCAAGTACGGGCTGCAGATGCACGCCACCTCGAGGCGTGCTTTTCAATTCCCCGCACTTGGCGCAACGAGTACGTTGGCAACATATAAAAGCAAACAGTGGCCTAAACCTAAACGGCTTTGCAAGCGGCAAATAACGTCTCTCATCCATAACCTCGAAGAGCTCGCTAAATAACCGACATAAGGCTTATTCGAAAACTTCTTATGGGTCGTTAATAATAACAGAATGACTCGAACGGCAAGTTACTTGAGGCAAATATAATATTATGGTGTAAATTAAACTTGTGCGAATCTCAAGATGATATAGTAACGCTGGCTTTTGCACACGAATTCACAGTCTTTAGTTCATACCAGTTTGTTTTCCACCAGACAAATTTTACGCGTTCTACTTTCCTGCCTTACTTATCTGGCAAGTTCCTTTAAATTGAATAAATTGCGTGCTGTGGACACAAATCTTGAAGTTTTTGTGAAACTCGAATTTGCTATTAGTATGGTAAATAATAAATTAGTTGCATAAAAATGTCTGCCTGTTGGCAGGTTGCGAATATAACGCGGTTATTCCGCATCAGCTTACGGATTTCAACTTGAGTATTCATATCTGCTTTCGGATCGAGCCTGATAAGTTTTGTTCTGAAGGATTTACTCAATATTCGCGCAACAATTTCCTTGGAACTTAAACTAGAAAAAGTAATTTTTATTGATGAAATAGCTTAAAGTTTCTCTCACGCTCGGGGCTCGAGAGTGAGCCTCAAGGCAAAGCAGAATGAATGAGTTCCTCTACTGAAAGGTGTGTGTTCATCTACGAATGTAAGTCTGATCTAAACCGGCAAGAAAATGAGTCCGTGGTTCAATTGTTCGGGCGTTTGACTTCTGATCAATGGGTCATGGTTTCGATCTTCGGATAATGCACCACCTAAAGTTGTGTATAACTGGCTGATGACAGTTAATAAGCCAGAAATGGCCATTCCAGTCGCCCTTGTCTTTGCCGGCAATAATAATCAACCTTTCAACTGGTAGATTTGACCGTTAAACGGAATCGCAAGAAACTTTATATGTCGATGATTGATTTTGATAGGTAAAATCGCACATAAGAACATTTCGTATGCCTATAATCTTTGAAAAAAGTTGACTTATAAGTTGAGTGGAGTAGTTGGTAACTTTGCAAACTATATTTGAGCAGATATACTTCAATTTTTACATCTAAGATGTACGATCATTCAATAAAAACGTTTTAGCTCCGTTTTAGAACCTTTAAATGTTTGACGGGATGTGATTAATCATTACTTTGTACAGGGCTTCTGGTACATTTACATTTTCATTGGGTAAAATCACCATACTCCTGTCATTTTCTCTCATTTTAAGCTAGCTTTCATTGAACGTATGCTTAAAATTTGAATCAACTGAAGAAAATCCGAAATTTTGTACTTAATTCCTTGGCTGGACGCATTTTCGCACAATACAGAAAAGCTTCACCTTGGATCTCACAGAAAACAGACGGGCGGTCTCTGGGAGTGTCGTCAAGATTGGGTGTTTAATAAAAAATTCTTCTTCTGCGATAATTGTTTTGATTTACAAAACTACTATTTCCTTTGATTTATTGTAAATTTTTCGACTTTTGACCTTTATAGAAACCGACTATTTTCGCATTTAAAGTAGCTCAAATGAGGAAGAAATAACTCCCCGTCCTTTGAAGTTTACGACAGGTAAGATTTGTTGAATGCTGAAAAGGGCCATTATTGCTTTATAAAAAATTCTTTCCAACGTCTTCTTTGAGGACCCCTGGCAAAAGCGAAAAAATTGTTCACAAGCAGCTTTTTTAAGACTGTGCTCGTTAGTTTACCCTTCCTGGCAGAGAATTTGTCCGAAAATATTTATTAAATTTCATGCGAAATTTTGGCTGGAGTTTTTCCAATTACGTTGAAAATTTCTCAACGCTCCAAGCTTCATAAGAATCAGTTCTAGGTTTTTGGAAAACTATTTTAGGTCACCAAAAAAACGCGTTTTGATTAGAACGTATTGAAGCGCATAGAGACAATAGACAAAGTAAATCGAGACTTAGCTAAAGTGCATATGTTTGCGGGTAGGACAAAATTGCACCAAAGACAAAATGTTGTAAAATGTTTAAGAAATTTCAAAAGAACTTTTAACAATTTAGAAGAATTGATATCGAGTGAGATTCTTACGATGTCTGGATTACAGACGGATGTCTTAAAATTGGTGAAAACGCTAAAAATTACAACAATTACTGCCAATGGTGGAATAAGCACCGGTTTTACCTTAATAACACAGTTTAGTAATGCAATTCTTGACTGATCTTTTTTAAGTGTAAATCCGCATTACGGAATGAATAAGCTGTCAACATTTACAGATTACACTCTTGGAATATACAAAAGAATGCTCTCAATCCATACTAAATTGACATTTTCAGAAAGGGTTTTGTATTTATCCATCCTTAGATTTTGTCCCTGTCCTCAACTTCAAATATAATTTTGGAAAACTAACTAAGTGACACCCTGATACATCCTCCAGTACAGTTAGAGTGGTCAGTCATGAATTATGTGTGCATTCACGAAAAATTTATAACAAGTCGGAAACCGGCAAACGCGCATCTACCAAAACATTCAGTTGATAGTGAATAGCCCTCTGTTAAATGCAAACACATGGGAAATAGTGAAAATAATATAAAAGTATGTAACCTAGTGCATAACTTACCCTCTAAATAATGGCAAGCACTAGCTAATTCAAACCCAGTGGTAGCGTACCTTTTAAATCACAAACGAATAACAAAAGACATCCATACAACTAAAACTGGAAAATGAGCATTACAAGTACTATTTTGTAACTAATAAAAACAATTTCGTTATGAAATGCAAAAATTCGGGTCTACTGAATACACTAATTTCAGGAGTGCACATTGTAGATTGCATAACTCGCTTAATGTCAAGATCTAAATTCGACGTGGATGTCACATATATGAAGGTGTTATTTTCGTTTTTTGAATTTAAATGATGCGGAAAAATCTACTTCTTATTAAGGAATGTATTTCAGGTTTATTTATTGCAAGAAAACGGTGCCAAACTGGGCAAGATCTTACGTTTTTTCCTAGTCAAGAATTTTTCTAACTTTTCGAAAGCTACGTGTCAGAAAATTTTGTGTTTGTGCGTTTTATTGTAAAGTAACATTCAGAAGACGGCAAAATTTTCCATTTATCCATTCAGAAAACAGAAAACTTGCTTTGTGTTTACGAAAATCAGGTAAATTCAAGTATGTGAAATCGCATGGTTTTGTAAAAACTAGGGCAGATTTAGTTTTAAAAAATCAATTTTGCACATTTGTGACGTTTGGTGCCACAAAACGGTAATAATCTTGTGTGAACATACTTTACTTTACAACATGGATAATTAAAACCGTAAACACACGTGAAAAACCGTCACTTTTCTGAGTCACGACATACGCGGGAGATATCCAGACAATTTCTATCGGCAATTTACCATTAAAGAATACGGAAATTTAAAACGAAATGTGCAGAAGATTGGCATTTTTCACAAAATCTTTGAAAATAGTTGGTCACGTTATTGTGCATTTGCTTTCTTAGAATAGGGCCCAAAGAAATAAATATAGATAAAACCACTCCATTAGAAAGAGATAAGTGAGTTCTTTCATTTTCAGCAGAGATTGTATGTCTTCTTTTCAGCGAAGTCGAAAAACCGGACAAACTTTCCCAATTTTCATTGACTTTACCTTTTAAAAGGTTGAAGTACCCAGGTATTAAACAAGGTAAAATTCAAATAAAGCCCTTTTTAGAGAGGAACCTGATTATAAAAGGTTTGGAAATTGATCTTAGGCATATAAATTGCCGCATTATGTTGTGGGCTTTCATTTTTCATGGCAATGAGTTTTCATGTTTGAGTGAGTCTATAAATATGATCAAAACTGTCATCTACACCAGAAAACATGACAAATCTTACTAATACGGTAAATGCATCCAAGAAGTATCTTATTGTGAAGGTTTTGATAAACACATAGAACAGAATCTACATTTATAGGCAATGAATTGAAAACATTGAAAATCATAAAGTATTAACTACTATCTCAAGAACGATCTGACGCTCATCATTATCTAACACCCGAACTTCTTCTAAAGGAGGTTAACATAACTTACACGTCCTCTAATGTAGAACAAATGGTAAATTTACGCTTGCACTCTACAATTATATTTCAATTTATTTGTCAGTGACCAGTCTGTCAACTTTTAACCTTATGAATTCTTTTATTCCTGTGATGTTTTTGTTGGCACAATGAAGCGAAAATCTGCTTGCCTTAGTCACAGGCATGTTTTACAATTTAAAAACGGAAAAAGAAACCGCCAGTTCTCGTGGAACCGTATTGGAATATACACTCGAAAGTTAAGCTGTTTGGTAACTGTCATACTTTACATTGCTCGTAATCTGGAAGAATACGTCCACGGAATATGCACTAAAGGACCATTTTGAAGCGTAATTCTACTTATATTGCTTTATTTACTCGTTTTTTCTAGCAGGATCAAGACATATCGAGGTCGGTTAATTACCTTAATTGATTTTTCATGGTTTCGAAATTTTCTCCTTTTCTTAAATGTTTAAAATTTCTAATCAACGTAACATTAATTTGGAAACCACAATATGCCTTACTTTTAAGAACGGTCGCTTCTTTACTTCTGCAAAATTTTGGAGGCCGAAGCGTGAGATGTTTTTCGCATTAATGGGCAGTTTCTTGTAAAATCCATGAGATTACATGAGTTTGTGCATTTCCATGCATGTCAGAACTAAAAAAACGGTTAAGGAACTGTACTGATTAAAAAATATTTTGCATATATTTTAAGTAAATTTCTTAAACTAAAGTGAGGCACGTCTGGTTCTATTGTGCAAATGTTAATTGTAAAAATCTATATAATTTTTCCGTTTTTATATTACGAGAAATATAGTTAATTTACACAAAGAGGATTCCACTCAAGTTCATCGATCAAAATTTTACAAGAATAAATGCTTCTATAAGGCCACACGTTGATAGTTCAGACAGTTACTATTAAACGTGGATAGAATTAGCAGACAAAATAGTAAGCAAACCATTTTTATATATTGATATAACTTTTTTCCGTCAAATTTACGTACGCTTTTTGGTGATGACAGAGGCTGTTGGATTTTGGAGTACACTTTACGTATCGATGAATATCTTACGTTTTTTAATGCTTTCAAGCGTTTGCTCGTGAACAAAGGTTCTGTTCCCTTAACATATACTAGAGCTTAACAATAAGCTGTTTCTGAAAATGTTTTTCATAATTTATATGTGTTTAAGCTTTTCAATTTATATCGATGGTCAGTTGGGTCAAATTTGAAGACATCCAAATATGAAGAACACTCTGCTTTAATGCAAAATTCTCTATAACACGATCCCTATTTATAATGTGTTTGAGTACAGTATTCTGCCCAAATAGCTTTACGTACATTACGTTTGTACACGGCACAGCCGAAAAACAGAAACTTTTGAAGGTTTTTTCACTTTCCTGAAAACTAATGATAACAAATACTGAAACGTAATCTGTCAGAAAAGTAAAAACTTACTTATTTTTATAGTGCAATAATTTGCGTGATCTTTATTTACTTTAAGGCTCAGTTTTGGGATTGCCAATTTTCAGAAGGATGGCCATATAAATACTAAAAACACTAATGTTTCACTCATACATTATGTAAATTGCGTATGAGCAGAAACTATATCACTGAACAATGTCACTATATGCTTATAATTCTATATGACCATTAGAAGGTGGTCAGTTTGTACTCTTTGACATCCCGACAATATCGACATTTTTAATCAGGCATTTGTATTACTGCACTGTAGGAGACAAACTCACGCAGAGTTGTAAATCGTCTATTTAAAATTCAATAAAACTTCTAGTATCCTATATATATCCTGTTTGTTTACAACTTGGTTCTCACCGTTTACGCCGAAAAAAAAGTAATTTTTAAGTGCAACAAGTTTTTTGGTTAAACACTTAATAGTATAAGGAGGAACAAGCTCAAGCTTGCAAACAATTTGTGTGCAAGAACAATTTTTAACGTCGAATATTTCCCGAGTACATCGAAAAATAGATTTTTGCCTGGATGTATAAAACGTTGATAATGAAGAAGCGTAAGCTAAAAACATAAGCTGCAAATGCAAAATATATTTTCAGAATTTTCTCGGCGAATAATATAAATGCACAACGTTTAAGATGCTTAAAATAAATAACCTCAACTTCGCTCATCAGGTTCACCGAGGAAGGCCATATACTTTAGATTAGTAATCTCTAGCCAGATTCTTGAAAAATGTACCCAAGTACAAAAATCTTATCTTCAGCTTAGTAAAGTAATTTGTAGATTTAAATTACGTCTACTTAAACAAAAAAATTAGGGGTTAAAAAACTGATTAAAATAAAAGTTAAAACTCTTTTTGATAATTTTGGGATAACTTTCTTCCAAAACGATTTTTTATGCAAGAAAACAACTCTTAACATGTTTGCTGTTTCATTATGCATTTCAAAGTAGTGTCACACGAATCGAGCGTTATTTTTCGTCCTTTCATTGCTCGGTGTGCATTTAACAACAGCGAAATCGTTTGTGATTTATTCGGTTTGACGAAAATAAGCACTTTTATTAGGTCACCTATTAAAAAAAGTTGTCAGTTATTAAGAAATGTGTATACCATAAGCAAATGTAATATCAACATACCATTATAATTTGCATCAAGAGACATTCTCTCCCTTATAATTACTGCGTGCTTTTCAGTTGTAAGTTACACTGCATTCCCAGGCCCTTTTTGAATATCAATAAATACTTTGTGGTTTTAATTCCTCTGGATAATTTGCCCAAAATAATACATTTCCAAATTTCTGTTCACCAAAGAATTAAGAATAAAGCAGTTGTTAAAATGAATAATGAAGAGCCGATTAACTGAGATTTCTTTGTTATGCTGACAAGGTTCTGGCCCCTGGTTGCATTCACCCAATATTGAGCCCAATAGACAAAGACAGTTGGGTTCTCGATTACGGCCTGTAAAGAATATGACCCTTGCAAACTGATAAATTATCCCTTAAAAGTATACCCTCAGGGGTAATTCACCAGTAAATTGTCCCTGTTTATTATATTTTTTTAAAATAGAGTCGCAGAAAACTGATAAGTTTTCGCTTGTTTATGCATTTTCCAGCAGATGTTTATTTGTTATCTAACAAAATTCGAAAACGACTAAGCTATGTCTTCTAAAACCATTTACGTCCACGTTATTTATTTTTTGGGCTCCACTCTGCTCGAACTGATGAGAAATTACGTGTTAAGCGATATTAAACAGCACGAAAAGTATCTCTTCATACGTTCAAATTCAAAAGCAATCTTTTAATTGTGGGCGAATTCGTGATTATTTGGGAATATTTGCATATTCATAGAGATTAAGAGTGTGATAAAAACTTATTGACCATTGGCGTCACTTCTTTATTTTCGAGCGTCAGAGTGCAAGTTTCTTAATCATCGTTTACAAAAGAGAAAAACAGACTTTTCTGAAAATAAAGTTCATATTGTCATTAGGCCTTTATTTATACATGGTAATGTAGAACTATCTTTCACCTTAGCAGCAATTGCTTTGATAAGTCAAGATCGTCTTCCAGAAACCCCCTTCTTATGCCTAGATGCCAGCTAGAACCATTAGTGACACAGGAAACACTTGATTATAAAGCTCCGCACTAACTTGTAATTTTTTCTTTGATGAAAACAAATATAAACACAATCATTATGGAAAAACGGTTGTCCCACGCGTTCATCTAATAATTAACACACGCATGGTATGCGGAATAGATTGAACTGATAATCTAGACTTTGGATGTGGTGTCTCTTTTTACGTTGCCTAGTGCTTACATATCAAAAAGACCCATATATGTCTACTCCTCACAGTGAAGTGTTTAGAAAAGGGAATCATTGCTAATGTCCATCAAAGAAAACTCTGAACACTGTCTAATAAGTGAATGACTATAGACATGAACAAAAACTAATAATTCTGTAATTTTCTGGTTTACTATTAGAGTTAGAACTAACCTAAGCACATTATCTGTTGCCCACAGTAAAATCTTTCCTGTAACCACTTCCTGAAATCTCATCTACGAGAGATGGTGAAGGTTAAGTTGGAATTTTTCCAACTTATTCCTTAAATGGGAATTTAATACTAAAAGGCTTTTGAAAAGTAAAAGTTTTAGATATAGGTTATTAGCAAAATAACCAACAATGCAATCCTTTGGATTTATATATATATATCGTGTATATATATATATATATACTTCTTTGATTCAGCCAATCATCACCCTGCCTACACGATAGGACTGGAAATATAAACATGCGCACGAGTACGGCACAGTTAGTTCCCGCACTTAGTCTGGCAGATGAGTCATATGCACACCATGGAATCGAAGTTTATTTATACAACTTTTCCCATAAAACATATTATTTGTTGGTGTTTTACGAATAAATCTACATTCGCCAGATAACTGATAATTTTTTCAATGATAAACAACATCCTCATATCTGAATAGATTAATGGTGAAGAAAGCAGTCAGATCAAGTATTGTCCATTTTTTGAGATTTTTCATTTCATGAATTCTAGTCTAACTAGCTAAAGTGGCTGTCAGATAATACAGGATCATTAAGGCGTTATAACCACTCATGTGAAATTTATTTAAACTTTTACTTCATCGAAATCTTATATAAAAAATATATGTTATTAATAATCACCAACCTAGTTCTTAGAACTTCGTGAAAGGAAATTGTGTAAGTAGTTGTGCCTGAGTTCGATGTTTATATTTTTGTTTTGTTAATGAATTTGAGTTCATTGTGTATTTGTTTCATGATAGAAATGCAGGCCAGGTTTCAGCGAAATGATACATTTATTGATACAAAAGTTATTTCCTAAACTATGTTATATCGCATATGAAAACCCGTTTTTGGGGCTGGATTTGCTATAAAAGAACATTCGTATAGGTACAAACGTTTCAATTCAATGCCATATAAAGCCGGAAAATTGGCTTTCATGGCAACGCAAATCAGGTGAAGGCAGTTATGAGAAATGGAATTGATTTCAAAGCAGCAAGGAAGAATATAGATTGGTAAAACTGATCGCTTAACAAGTCCACCTTCAGAACCTCTTCGGGACTAATAGATATTCCAACCATTTTATCGAAAAAAAGCAGGCCAAAAACAAACAGCAGACGGCAACATTACTCTGAAGTCTGGAGACCACTGCCTACATTAAAGGAGACTTTGAGGCAGTTCCTGGACTTAAGAGAGTAGGCATTACTATCCACCCAAAGCAACAATTCGTCGCGGTTTGATGCAACTCAAGAACACAGTTGTGCCTAAAAGCCAGCGACACGGAGCAAAGACTACACTTAAACAGCCATCACCCTCTGTCTCACAACCGCAGCTGTATCCACACGCTATTCAAAATAATTAAAACCCATTGCAGCACGCCAAGGGGCCCAATAACTATACCTCCAAAGCAACAATTCGTAGCCATTTGATGCAACCCAAGGACAGGTTATAACTAACTGAAACCTCAGGGGTTGTCTAAAAAATTAAACTTACAACGAGTGAGACTACAAGTTTTGTTATGAAACCCGGGCGGAAATTACAGACCTGCCTGCAGAAGCTCGGAGATTAGACCCAAACTTTGGAGACTCTGGCCATACTTTCGATCTTCGTGAAGGTAACGTTTCAGGCCAAGACATTTAAAAGACGGAGCGGCTAACGCTTGAGGCGAACTCCATCAACACGCATCTTGACCTTCCTGTAGCCTATAATGTTTTACGTTACTATGTACAGGATGCTGAGGACAAGATGGCCACTCAGAACCCGAGGAAGCTGCACAGACACTCCGAGGACAAACTCATTCGATGAAGAAAATGAGCCGTCAAACCTAAAAACACTGTCAGAGACTCAGTCGCCCCCTCCCACATCGAATGAATGACGCATGACACACGCAGCTGGACTGTCCGCTAAACATCCACAAAAGAACCCAGGTGACGAACAACAAAAAATCGATCAGACTGAGGCCTATAAACCGGTCATCCATGGCACACCACTTCCGGTTCTGTTTGATAAATGGTTGTTAACGCGCTGAAAATGAGGTGCCGATCAAGTTCTCCAAAACGTCAGAACAAGAATAAATGTGTTCCGGTGAGCCCGCCTTATTTATCAAACGGACTAATTTAGTCTTAAAAATCTGGTTGGCAAATTGGTACTGTGTCTTGACGTGCAACTTGGTAATAAATTTGCATGATAGTATTTGTTTTTGATATAATGAGCTTTGGCTGGCATTCAATATATATATATATATATATATATATATATATATATGATAGTGTGGGGCTCACCGATCTGCTTAAGGAACATACATGTTCCGTTGTGCCCTGGAGCTCAGACTAGAGCCCTCGCAGGCGGTCGCATAGCGACGTGTAGCATATGATGGAATGGAACCGACAAAGACAAGGGAGACCGGAATGGCCATTTCTGGCTTATTAGCCGTCATCAGCCAGTCATACCCAATCCCAAGTGTGGCACACCTGGGATTCGAACCCGCGACCTTTGGTATTTGAGTCGAATGCTCTACCATTTGAGCCACGGGCTCGTTGTTTTGTCGGTTGTGATCGGGAATATGATGATAGTGTGGGGCTCACCGATCGCTTAAGGAACATACATGTTCCGTTGTGCCCTGGAGCTCAGACTAGAGCCCTCGCAGGCGGTCGCATAGCGACGTGTAGCATATGATGGAATGGAACCGACAAAGACAAGGGAGACCGGAATGGCCATTTCTGGCTTATTAGCCGTCATCAGCCAGTCATACCCAATCCCGCGTGGCACACCTGGGATTCGAACCCGCGACCTTTGGTATTTGAGTCGAATGCTCTACCATTTGAGCCACGGGCTCGTTGTTTTGTCGGTTGTGATCGGGAATATGATGATAGTGTGGGGCTCACCGATCTGCTTAAGGAACATGCATGTTCCGTTGTGCCCTGGAGCTCAGACTAGAGCCCTCGCAGGCGGTCGCATAGCGACGTGTAGCATATGATGGAATGGAACCGACAAAGACAAGGGAGACCGGAATGGCCATTTCTGGCTTATTAGCCGTCATCAGCCAGTCATACCCAATCCCAAGTGTGGCACACCTGGGATTCGAACCCGCGACCTTTGGTATTTGAGTCGAATGCTCTACCATTTGAGCCACGGGCTCGTTGTTTTGTCGGTTGTGATCGGGAATATGATGATAGTGTGGGGCTCACCGATCTGCTTAAGGAACATGCATGTTCCGTTGTGCCCTGGAGCTCAGACTAGAGCCCTCGCAGGCGGTCGCATAGCGACGTGTAGCATATGATGGAATGGAACCGACAAAGACAAGGGAGACCGGAATGGCCATTTCTGGCTTATTAGCCGTCATCAGCCAGTCATACCCAATCCCAAGTGTGGCACACCTGGGATTCGAACCCGCGACCTTTGGTATTTGAGTCGAATGCTCTACCATTTGAGCCACGGGCTCGTTGTTTTTGTCGGTTGTGATCGGGAATATGATGATAGTGTGGGGCTCACCGATCTGCTTAAGGAACATGCATGTTCCGTTGTGCCCTGGAGCTCAGACTAGAGCCCTCGCAGGCGGTCGCATAGCGACGTGTAGCATATGATGGAATGGAACCGACAAAGACAAGGGAGACCGGAATGGCCATTTCTGGCTTATTAGCCGTCATCAGCCAGTCATACCCAATCCCAAGTGTGGCACACCTGGGATTCGAACCCGCGACCTTTGGTATTTGAGTCGAATGCTCTACCATTTGAGCCACGGGCTCGTTGTTTTTGTCGGTTGTGATCGGGAATATGATGATAGTGTGGGCTCACCGATCTGCTTAAGGAACATGCATGTTCCGTTGTGCCCCTGGAGCTCAGACTAGAGCCCTCGCAGGCGGTCGCATAGCGACGTGTAGCATATGATGGAACGGTACCGACATGCCAAAGGGAGACCGAATGCCATTTCTGGCTTATTAGCCGATCAGCCAGTCATAATCAATCCTGCAGTGCACACCTGGGATTCGAACCCGCGACCTTTGGTATTTGAGTCGAATGCTGTACCATTTGAGCCACGGGCTCGTTGTTTTGTCGGTTGTGATCGGGAATATGATGATAGTGTGGGGCTCACATGGTAGAGCATTCAAATGGTAGAGCATTCGACTCAAATACCAAAGGTCGTGGTCTCGAATCCCAGGTGTGCCACACTCTGGGATTGGGCATGACTGGCTGATGACGGCTAATGTCAGAAATGGCCATTCCGGTCTCCCTTGTCTTTGTCGGTTCCATTCCATCATATGCCACACGTCGCCATGCGACCGCCCGCGAGGGCTCTAGTCTGAGCTCCAGGGCACAACGGAACATGTATGTTCCGTCTGAGCCACGAATCGGTGATCTTCGCGCGCGATCAGCAATCCGATGATAGTGTACAAAACAACGAGCCCGTGGCTCCAGTCGGTAGAGCATTCGACTCAAATACCAAAGGTCGCGGGTTCGAATCCCAGGTGTTACCACTTGGGATTAGCATGACTGTGATGACGGCCAAGCCAGAAATGGCCATTCCGCACTTTGTCTGTTCATTTGCTCATTCTTATCTCCAGTCATGCTATGCCTGTTCACCGCGACGAGGCTCTTAGTCTGAGCTCCAGGGTGCGATAAACTGGAACATGTATGTTCCTGGCATAAGCATGTCGGTAGCCCCACATATCATCATATTCCCCGATCGACAACCGACTAAAAACAACGAGCCCATGTTCAATGGTAGAGCATTTCGACTCCAAAACCATAAGTCGATGTGGGTTCGAATCCCAGGTGCGCTACAATTTGGGATTGGGTATGACTGCTGATGACGGCCAATCATTCAGAAATGTCGGTTCCATTCCATATATATATATATATATATATATATATATATATATATATATATATATATATATATGAGAAGAAGAGGCAATCACGGGAACCATGTTTATATTGTCCTGACGTTTCAAAATCAAACAAGATTTCATCGTCGGAGGTAAATATTGTACCACGCCTCACAGTATTTATAGGTGGAAACATTTCGGTTAATACGGGATTACTAAGATTTTTGAATTTTGCACACAGGAGGGGCTGGGTAGGGGGTGGAGATCCTCAGTCATCATGCGGCTTTATGAGCAGGGTGGTATTTCATCCTTGGCGATCATCCTTTGCCTGTTCACCGAGTCCGTGGTGGACTGGGGGAGGGCGCATGATGGCTTATTCTCAATGTGGTCTAGGGCCGGCGCTCGCACGTTGGCAGTAGTCGTCAGTACTCTCATCGACCGAAGCTGACGCCCCAGGCTGTTAATCATGGTTGCGATCACACCTCAGTGTGTATTCGCACCTGCCGGATAATATTTATAAATATATTGCTGATAGAAGCAAAGATGCGTGTCCCCGGACATAAATGAGAAGATCGCCTTTTCTTCTCATATATATATATATATATATATATATATATATATTGAGTACCCACAACGTGCTTGCATTTTTGTGCCACTCCATGCAATTATGATGACAGACCACTTCCTAGCTGATGTTGTCTCTGAACCCATGGGAAAATTGGAAGGAGAAGGACTGTCGCCCAAATCATAAGCTAATATTTTTAGTAATGAAAAGAAGTATATGTGATCGCTGGGACAAGAATTTCATTCACCTAAGGTTTTGGAATCACACTTGAACCCAACATCAGAAAAAAATGCCTAGAATTAGGCAAAATGGAACAAAACGTTCCAAAAGGAAGCAGGATGACAGTTTTCTTCATTGTTCACTGAACACGTGCCACTATAACCCACTTAAGACTATGCACGGAGGGTATTTGTCAATTTTCATATTGTGCATAATTAGACAATGAATGTTGGAATCCAGTCTCCAGTAACTAAATGATATGATGAAGCCATTTTAAAGAGAAAATGGATTCAATTACGTTTTTACTTGCTCAGGAGTATCTTTATCGCCGACTCATTCTGAAAAAGCATTTCTGGGAGAGGTTGTATTTTTAGATGAGCGTCAGATGTCAGCGTAGGTGAGCAGATGTGGGAAGAACTTCCCCGAGAATGCACTGTACTGAGCGCAATTTCCAAGAACTGTCGACCACAGATAGTTGGAACGGCCATGAAATATGGAGAACAACTGATCTGATGGTCAACAACAGAGAACTTCAGTTCATCATAATCGTGCAGGTTCCATGTGGCATTTACCGACGTCAAATGGATACCGTACTATTGCCGCTCGAATGCGGTATGATTCTGATTCAGCAGAAGATTGCAGGCTTATTTTTCTAGACTACAGCCAGCCTCTCTGCCTGTGGCTTGTGCAACATTTTGTTTCCCGCAAACAGCTTTGGACCTTAATCTTATAGAAAGTCCTTCTGCCTTTACCAAAAGAAATTGGAACAGGGCAAGAAACCAATATTCAGTCGGGAAAACTAGTCTTTGGTTGAAACAATTTTATTGACCATCTTGCCATAGACAAATTAGTAGTTCCTTTGTCAGTCAAACTTTCAGATGTTTTACCCGCAAGCGACAATTAACAAAGTACTACTATGATGCATTTGTCATTGCTTTTCATTATTGTCTAGTTATATTATAATTTTCTCCCCTTTGCTGGCAGTCATATTAGGCCTATTAAAACTCCTTTGATGTTTTTCGATCAAGTAATTTATTTTTAGCTATTAAACGATAATTTATAGTACAACTATGTCTATTTTGAGCAACAATCGTTTCCTTAAGGTCTTATTACGTTCGTAGATGCGGGGTTGGTGGTTTCTGCATTGCAAGCATTATGTCCTACATTTGTCATCTTTCGCGAACTGCAAGTTTAAATTTTAGTGATGGCTATCCTCATAAGCGGCCGCAACGGATTTATTTAAAAGCCTATATCTTAGCGCAATGGAAATATCTATGGAGTATGATGCATTGGAATAAGCATACGAGCCCATTTAAGCAATCGCTCTTTATTGGAAAAGCATTTCAGGATTCAGATTTAAATTTCATGAGATTGGTTACTGGCCGTGTACAAGGATAACATTCTCAATAAAGGTTGTTTGCTTTGAATACAGAAAACTAACTTTTTCAATCAAATTCATCTTTATCTTATGTTTTAAAAGGGTCTTAAGAAAGCAAATGAGACATGAATTAGTTTTGCTGTAGTACTAGTGTAGAAGCCCATTCACGTAGACCGAAATTGCGTAATCGAGCTGCCTGTAAATGTGTCATTTGAGTTGTTCGGACAGCTTTCCACACATGACAGGTCCCCTGTCCAAGCTTCTCTTCTCTAGTAGAAAGTGAAGTTCACCAAGCTAATTGTTCCATTATCTGCCATCAGTGCGGTTGTTTCTCAGTCGTGGTTCGTAAAATATCCTACTGTTGCAGCTTTCTGCGACGCTATTACCTCAATAGTATCCCGGAATACACTAATGGAGCTCTTCCAAGTTAAAAGCATGGTCTTATCTCCTCTATCGCAGTAACAACCTCGAAATGGAGCATGACCAGTGTGCGAGGAAGATTACGCGCCCCCTTCGTAGTTAGCTCTTAAGGACAGCCAGTGTCTTGGTATCTCTAAATATCTTGCCACCTCAGCGCTGTGATTAACCCTCTGAGGCATTTTTAAACTCTACTCATTTTCCACATAATTGTATGAGCTCGTTTATTGATTAATAAAACATGTTTTTGTAATTTGCCTTTTTAATCACAACGGGAACATTTGCACAAGTTTTTTAAAAACTGTTTAATTTCTTATACCGATCCATGTAAAAGATGGAAAATAATTGTTTTTCAAGGCAACACTAAAGTTGCAATTATCTTTTGCCTGTTTAAAAAGGTAAAATAAAAATGAAAAAAATAATATCCATAAGAGTTAGAATATTTTCTAGTGGGGGATTATTAAAAAATTTCAGGAACACCTGCGCTTTTGTTAGTTACTTTTTACTACCAAAATTTCTGATGGAATTATCCTGATTGTTTACTCCAAGTTCAGGCGGTTCTTTGGAAACTAGGATCGCACGTCTGATAGAGTAACGAGGTATTCGGGTTTCGACATTGAGCTCCTAATAAGCCGAAAAGATGAGAACGGTCATACTCCAGCAGAAGTTTACTCTAGCCATTCAAAATCTTCAATGTCATTCACTTATATCGACTGTCAAAATGGGATTTATGGCAATTAATAATTCTAGGTGGTAACTGGTTTGAGGATTACAAGGTTTTCTTCAGAATTAGAACTTGCGAAGGTCACATAGTCGGCTAATAAATAGCAAATACTAGTACGATTACTGTTGCTCAAAAATTGATTTTATGTACGATTGTGCAGTAGGCATAATCTTTTGCTGGGAGCAAAACTTTTAATGTGTCTTGGTTGATTTCCAAGGTAATGAATGCGCGAACATAGAGCTAATCCTACGAAACAGACCTTTTTGGGCGCGATACGAAGCTTGATGTAAATATTTCAGTTAAAATTAACCACTTGCTGTGGTAAAACCGCGTAATATTCAAACTGCCAACAGTCAGTCAGTAGTATACAACTCCGTAATTAATTACCGTACTGACAGTACAGGTACCTGCAACAAGTCCAGACACGTGTTTCGCTGATCTTGTGACGCTGCAAGAGGCAGTTACGAACGGTTCAGCATACCAATTTGCCTTTCACCGTTCCCCGTGTTTATGCTGGTATACGAACTCCAGTTCAAGCATTCATCTCTAGTTTTGGACCAAGCATATAAAGGTCTATTCCGAAGGATTCATTCCAAGTTCGAGCATTTTTGCCTCCGAAAATACATAAGGCATGATAAAACTGGTGTTTATATAACAGCTGCGTCAGACAGCGGCATAACAACCTCAACGAAGCACGCGTGTCCGGTGCCCGTGCGGATGGTATGGAAAATAATTACGTATTTCAAAACTCTTAAAGCCATAAATTCTGCATTCAGTACACACGCATCACATTTTATGACGTTTCATATAGTGTATTTTCTTGCGGCGTCAACCGAAGGAAGCATAAGTGGACACAGAATTCGAAATCTACCCTTTGAAGCCACAAGACATGAGCCAAGCCCTCTGGGTTGTACAGTAATCTGGGATATTTTTTCTCATTACGCACAGGCAACACCAGCTCTCAGTTCCTGCAACAAATGAAACTACGTGATCATGTACTGGGTGCGGTTCCGGTTGCATACACGATAGGATGACAGCTGATTACAGGTTCAAAGACGGTGGCAGGTGAGCAAAGTGCGTCAGCGCTGACCGGCCCACCGCCTCAGAAATGAGCGGAAGAAATGGCAGACTGGTCAATCTTTTGTTGAAAGGCAGAGCGCTAAAAGAAGGTAGAAATACTCTAAAAAGGCTTATGGTTCGCCGCTATCACCGTGTTTCATAAAATGGATCATGACAAAACAGTCAAAGACGATGCTAACTTGATCGGTTTAAAAATGTAGTTCTATCATAAACCTTGGAGTTTTCTTGGACTGTGTCCGAACGCTTTTTACCACCCAAATCTTCGTCGACTTATGCCTCAGAATAATGTAGAATGGCTACACTAAAAAATAATAGATGGCCAACTTAATGTATTCTAAATGATAATGAGGCGGTCTCGGGATATCAATGTCCAGTAGGCTACTGACCTCGAAAAAAACTAATTCTCTCCCATTTTTATCGGCAATCTGCGTATTGTTGTACCTGTTTTGTGTCACTTTCTAATCCGATTTGTTGTAGGGCATTATAAATTAACCGAAAACCTGACGATATTTAACCTCACCATCGCAATTAGGGTAACGAACAATAATTGAGTTGAGGTTGTAACTGTACTTAGGCGTATTTCAAAATGATTGTTTTTCAAATTAGATGTAAAAAAATCCGTTATTTGTTCCCGTGGCCACTCATAAACTTGGTCCGGTCTGCTGACAGTTAAATCCGTAAGAGCGATCTTTTTAGTCCCAAGACACTTGATGTATTTACTTTGCTTTTGCTTGATCTCTTTAATAAATGCCTTTGCGATATTCAACTAAAATGGCATGTCAATGTTTGCATCAACGTTGATAATGACAGTTAAACAAAAGCCAACTTCAATCAGAATAAAAACCATTTCAACTAGAATTGAACTGCATTACAAAACCTTAAATGCCTTTTTGTATAACCCCAGTGTGATTCAACCAGTTTTAAAAATTTACAATGCGCAATAAGAAAATTTGAATAAAAATAAATCATATTAACCCCATTTTATGTGAATTTTGTGGATAAGGAGGAGGTTGAACTTCAAAAATCTGCACATGCTGGTGTTATAATACATCTAATTGGACGTACATAGTAATTTTAACTTCCATGTTTGAACTATAGATCTATATTATCCGTATTTTTCTAAACGTGGAGTAAAATTCACAGATATTTAGCATTCCATGTGCCAATGCTGAAAAGGATTATAAGTATGGAAAAACGCTATCAAGAAAGCCAATCTAGAGTAGTTTACAGAAACAGCTCATAAACGGCTAACCTAGGAGCCTGATACGTGCAAGTAATATCAAAATTTGCAATAATTGACTTTTTGTCATTTCGTTGCCCTATGCAGCAAAAAAGAAAATGAGAAACACCCACTGGCTTAAATTTTTCATCAGGTGATAACAGGAATACTAACAAGTCATATCGTTAATCTGGCAACTAGAGCATTGTATTCGCTTTCCCTTGAGTGTGTGTCACTCTGTAATTAATAGCAACATTTCATTGGGCGCTGACCATTCAAATCCGAGGACAAGGCATATGGAAAATATGGGAAACATAAGGAAAATGACTAAACATTGTATCAAAACAAACAAAGTGCACTTTCATTCAGAGTAAAAGCAGGACTTGCATTCTTCCTATAATTTGTCTAAAAATTACAATCCCATAATCTTAGTAGTTCGTTCTTTGTACTTCGCAACTAAAAGTGACAAACCAAAACACTCGCAAAACTTTTAACGCTTATAAGTACCGGTTATCTACCGTAAGTACGCTGACCACAAGGCTACCTGAAGCTCTGAGAGATTAACCCTTCTTTATATTTGGGTTCATATTGAATTTTTGTTACAATTTAATTGCTAAACCATTCACTTTTATGTTTGCAAACAACAATCACACGCATAGGAGGATCATTGAAAGTTCGGAAACTTGTGGCAGAACCAACTTTAATGCTTAAAATTTCCTGTAATGGTCAATAATTTTTGATAAGAAGGTAAATATTATGAAACACTCAAAACCGAACACAAAATATTCTGTCATGCAAGAACTCACAACATCACCAGTTTCCCAAAAATAATGATCACTTTCTTAAATAATCTTATTCGTTTGGGCCACGTTGTAGAAAATACAACGTGGACGAACGTTTAATCCGAACGAAGCATGGATTTGATGGTGACGCTTAGATCACGAAACCCTGCAGTATGCTTTTTCGGTCTAAATGCGAAGGAAATCCGAATATGCTTAGACTTACGGTCACAGGGGCTGATAATTTATGCAGCCTTTTTGTGCAAAGGTACCAACTTACTTATGCGTTCAATAAAACAAAACCAAACGACTATACAATTAGGTATAAATACTTTCTATTTGTGGCCATAATCCGCTTCCAAACCACTGTAGAGCATGCGGCCGGTCAATTACGTTTACTCTACTCGTGGTCTTAAACATCTCAGCCATGTTATACTTTACTTTAAAGAAATCAAATCGCAGACCGGAGTGAACCTGGCCCAATATCGATGGGTCCGGGGAACAGCAGTGAAGACTGAAGGAGTTGTCTACAAAGTCAACCGCATCATCGCTGCCAAAGTTAAAAGAACGGCTCCCAAGTCATAAATCTCGCTGATCAGGGGCTTCAATAGTGAACGCCTTCCATCGCTTCCACAATGTCAACGGCCATTCCGCGCACGGATTGGCCCTCTCGAACATCTCCAGACCCAATGCACTATTAATGCGGCACTCCCCGCGCTCATCTCACAGATCACCTCCACCACCCATACCGTAACCCCCACGACGTCGATGACCTCCAGCAGAAAAGCATCAACTCCTGAGTTTCGTCGCCCACCCCCACCTACACCATCAATACTGAAAGCTCGGTGAAGATGGTGACTGGAATCCTCCTCCTCCTCTTCATCATCATCAACATCACCATCGTCGCAACGACGGAAAAACACTCTTGACGTCTGTCATCTCACATAACCTCTACCATAACCATTTCTGCACTAGTAAGACAGAGTCGATCCCAACCTCTCCGCATTCTGATTGCAAGCTTACATCACATATCGACTTGGTCGTTCACTGACAAATCATTGCACTTAGGCTGATCAACCATTTGCGGGAGGCTCAACATACACCCATCACACCAGCCACACATGCACACACTACCCATACGTATTCAGGCACGGTACAGCGCTACTCGGCTATATGCGCCTCCATAAAATGTTGCAGTACAACACCGCAGCTCATACCTCCCTTCATTACTGTTTGCCACCTCTTCTAAGCCACATCCCTCTTCCACAAATAAATCGCCGCCACATCCTCTACCAACTACGAGGAGCAGTTAACTATCAATCAAGTACTAAAAATGTTCATCACCGTACCCTTATGCATGAATTGGTTTGTGGCACACGTAGATGATCCATCGTAGCTCTGTCTATCACTGCGCCCAATCCCATCACCAAACACCACTCGTGTATGATTTGCATAAACGGCCTATTGGGCTTTGCCAGCCACCTGCGCCCGAGCTCACCTCTGGTAGGCCTGTCTTGCGACGGGGTCTGCGTATATGAGGGATTTAGTAAGGCAGTTGATGCGCAAGGCTACTATCACTGTAAATCAATTGACGCGCAAGTCCTTGCGCCCACCTCGCTATGGGGTTTATGATGAACATCATCGACAATCCAACTGAAAGGACTGTTAAATGAAAGGACATCGGGCGAACACAGGATAACTGGCAGTCAATTCAGTTGAGAATCAACCCATATGGCTTAGAAAGTTGAAACACAAAATCCAGCTTTTTTATCTCGAAGCACCTGTTGATTCAAAAGCGTCTCCAGAATTACTGTTCGTATAGAAATAGCTGGGACACTCCGCCATTTGGAAGCAGCCTAGCTACGGAGCGAAGCCCTGACCTATACAAATATGCGCTGAATTTGGCAAGACTGAACCTTGACTTTGAGTTCTCAGACATTTGATGTGCACACTCATTCTAACGTTAACCTCCCTTTTCATTTATTTCTGTCGCGCTTATGAGCAACCTTCAATCTCCGTGTCCACTGTGTGTTCACAAGTGTGATCTTTTCGTTTCCATATTGCTTTTCATAGCATATTCAGCCCATTTCTCGCTATCAACGTTCCAGGAAGCGGTTAACATGTACTAGCAAACTTCCTTGGCAGCAATAAATCGTGTTGCTTAAGCATATCCAGCTGGATGGGGTCAAATAGCCTCAACCGGTTTTTTGGAGAAGTGGCACTATTGAAGGCGATACGTCATGCGATGCGTTGGAGCTTGGATGGGCAGCGCCCTCAGGTGCAGGGCTTCCTTGGAATTACCTTTTATTTCAGTATCAGAAGCCCTCAACTAGAGACTCAACAGGCGTTTAGGCCTATCAGACAGCTTCTGTCAAGGAATGACCATGCCGAGATTATTAACTTTGGAGAAACTTCAAAAAAGACAAGGGAGTCTGAAATGGGCATTTCTGGCTTAGAAGCCGTCATCAGCCAGTCATACCCGACCCATGTAGTGCACCACCCTGGGCTCGAATCCGAATCGCTCTCTCTCTCTCGCTTTCTCAGCCTAGAATAGTAGCCGTTGTATGGCTATTTATGGGGCTGGAAAGTGACCTCCAAGGCCCTACGGAACGATTGGTACCCGTAACTGATATGCGAGCGTCCATCCACGAAGATTGATACCTTTAAAATGAACTCCGTGCAATGGAGCGAAGAATAAAACCCGTCCTTTTGCAAGCCACAATCTGAGTGCATCCAAATTGCGCAAAAAAAGTCGATTATAATGAATTTCCAGTGAACTAGGACCTGGCCAGCTTTTTTGCCACAGGTGGAGCCATTACATGGGCGCTCCAATTAATGTTCCAGAGTTCTGCAGTTAACGGTGGCTGAGCTGGAGTGCACGATTACCGAAAATGAAGCCCAGGTTTTCTTGCTGAGATTCCGTAACATCTTAGCAGTTTTTCTGCCCAGAATGCCACAATCATCAAGCCAGTTTGTGGATAGCATGGTTTATTGTGTACAGAACCCTGATTTGTAGTCTTAGGCATCCCTAGTGGCTGCTGAGGTCAGAACTTGTGATAGCTATATTAATTCATGCCAGAGGGAGCAAGGGAGGGAATCCAAAGTGTCAGCTACTTTTATACCTTTGTGGGAGCACGTTTCCGTGTCTTTTGTCCAAATGGTGAGAACTGCATAAAAGAGGGGCAGTGTGTCTAGTGATCCGTGCTGCATTGCCCGACAGAGTGCATGCTTAGTTGGAATATTCACAGCTGAATGCGTGTGAATGCGCATTTTGTAATCGCTCAGACAGTGTCGGGGTCAGCAGCGCTGGTACCACTCGCAGATAAATGTATTCAAATTTTGAATATATATATATATATATATATATATAATGTTATTTGGGCGCTCACCGATCGGTTACAGGAATCACTCGTCCCACTGTGCCTTGCGGCTCACTCTACAGCCCCGCCAACAGCTGTAGAGCGCCTAGTGATATAGGCAGAATACTATTACCGACAAAGACAAGGGAGTCTGGAATGGCTATTTCTGGCTTATTAGCCGTCATTAGTCAGCCATACCCAATCCCAGGCGCTGTGGCACACGAGGCTCAAATTCTCGACCTGTTGGGCAGAAGTCCAGTACTCTACCCTCTGCGCCACGAGCTCGTTGTCTTGCCAGTTTCGATCGGAAATATTAACAATGGTAGTTGGGCACTCACCGATCGGTTACAGGATTCGCTCGTCTCACTGTGCCTTAAAGCAAACTCTACAGTTCTGCCAGCTGCCGCAGAGCGGCTAGTGATATAGGCAGAATCATATTAACGACAAAGACAAGGGAGACTAGTGTGAAAACTATGCCACAAGTTCCGCACAGGGGCCGAGTAGGTTAGATCACTCTCCGTGCAATTTTCAGCTATTGGATAATGAATCATTTACGGTGAAAAAACAAAGATCTAGCTTAGTAAGGTATTGTTCATACTGGTGGTGCGGTTGGAGCGATCCAGCCCACGCTGGTATTAACGATACACCACCCAGGAGAAGAGTACTACGCGATACCACCACCACCACCACCATTATTTTTGGATAAA
Organism: Schistocephalus solidus; assembly: GCA_017591395.1. Lineage (NCBI taxonomy): Eukaryota > Metazoa > Platyhelminthes > Cestoda > Diphyllobothriidea > Diphyllobothriidae > Schistocephalus > Schistocephalus solidus. The sequence continues at coordinate 126,716 of WEDG01001497.1, forward strand.
CCTGAGAACCTTTCACGCAGCCCGTCTCAAGCAGCTTGAGTGCACAGTCAAAAGAAACGCAATGACCTTGAAAATACATAAAGGTTATCAGCACACTCATTTGAAGCTCAGTCTCGGGAAGGAAAAATCGACGCCGCCAACTGTTCAGCTCTAGAGTCGAGGAATAATGGAAAACACAGGAGTGGAGAAAACCATTTGGGTTTTGTAGGTTGGGAGCCTGTTTACTGTGTCCGGTGGCTGTGTTTTTACAAGGCTGTTCCTGACAAACACTTAAGGGCACGTAAATGCTAAGAAATAAAGGATTCTATTCTCGTGTCAGCCTGGTGTTCTCTGCGAACTTTATCATGCAGAACTTCTTTCAACAGTATTCGACTTATTACTCAATGAGATGGCGTTTGCTGCGAATGTCGACATCCTCCCCTATGGTACGTCCACCATGGAAGATAAAATTAAGTAGAGCCGTATCAATCGTAGGCATGGGATTTTAAATGCAAAGACGCTGCCATACTCAGCCCATTCAAAGAGTCTCTTTGCGGTACCTTTACTCAGTAACAATCTAATGCAACCCTTTTTCAGAAGCAAGGGAGTGGGATCTGCAGCTGGAGGGTAATAAGTGACCATTTCATTGCCGCCTCTGGTTTCCATGGATTCCTTGTGGCCTAACTTGCGAAGGAAAAACAGTCACGTCTTTTCCCTCCGCCATAAGGCTAGAACGCAAGCCCATGATGGGAGGAAACGTTAATTACTGAAAATAAGGAAAGATGGTCAGACAAAGCTGTCACAAAGTGCATCGTTGCACCATCCGTCATGGCTCCTCCTCTGAAAACATTTATGCACTTTAAGGCCTTCTTAAGACCTTTCTGTCAACCCAACGGTAACATAACTCTCGATAACCTGGTATAGTAGCTGGCGTATCTCCTGAAATATTCACTAAAATTCAGCAGTTTTTTAATTCGAAAGCATAATTTAGGTGAAATTGAAGTGCTGAGCAGCTTGCAACATTAACCAAAGCTATTTCAATCACACCAACTTGCCGGCTTTTGATTACACTTTTTTTCAGCCCAAGTTGAAAACCATTTTCAGTAAAAAAATAACCACATACTTATTGTGCAGTTTTACCATTGGTTTATGGTGGCATTATAAATTTAAATATATATTAAAGAAAGCATGCACAAAAATATTCTTTTTACAGCCGTTTTAAATTTTGATAATGAATAATTTTGCGTTTAAAAAAGAATTTTCAAGTTCTTCAGTTGCACTTGCATTGAGGGTTTAAAAGCTACTTGCCTTATACCTTCGCGTAAGAAAAACTACACATTTCTGTAAGTTATAAAGATGATTTCATCGAGAAATTTTGAAATTTTTGCAATACATTTTGACCATATACATCATATATTGGAGTAGTAAGGGGACTGATACGCTGCTTATGAATCAGTCTGAAGATTTCGTGATTAAACCTTTTACAGTCAAAAGGTACTCTGTATGAGAAAAATTCCAGAAGGAATAATTTGTTCGAAAAAAGGTAAAAGACTCTATTTCAGATCCCTGTCAACTTAACGTGGCAGTTCGACCGTCGATTTCGACGAAGTCCACCGTATGCTCCACACCAGGTGGTGCGGGGACAGTGACTTGCGCGTGAATTAGTTTTAAGTGATAGTAGACTTGCGCTGCAGCTACCGCACTCTCTCCTCCTCCCCCACCTGAGCCCTGTGTCTAGACAGAGTCAAGAAGACCGGAGAGGAGAGAGGGCGCAGGTGGCTGGCGCGGCCGGAGCCGCCCATGGGCGTGCCACCACACCTGGCTCGGATCCCACGGAGTGGGAGTGCCATAAAGGCCACATTAAGAAGGAGCCATTGCAACCTGACTCTCAGTCCACCAGTCAGCCACTCCACACAAAACACACATTGGGCTGACCACGCGGTCCGAGTTATCCTGTCAGTTGACAACCTTCCAAGCCACGGCTTTAAGCGCACCGTGATAGTTTCAAGCGCGTCAGATTGTTTCTAGTGAGGAAAATACGCTGAGCTCCCGACCTTACTCTTCTCCCCCACTTCACAATCAGACCACTGTCCGAGCCGGTCAGTTGTCTGATGCGGAAGCTGGGCGCAGCTGCTGGTGACCTCGTCTACGTGTACTACGTACACGACCTGGCCCCCCAAACACAAGCACCAGGATTTCACACAACAGGGGGTTGAACGGCTTACATCTCACATGTGTGAGAGAGCCAGAGGTCACGTTAAGAAGGAGCCATCGCAGCCTGACTCTCAGACCACAGTCAGCCGCTCCACACAACATACATTGGACTAACTGCGAGGTCTGAGTGTAATTGTCAGTTGGCAACCTTCCAACCGCGGCACTCAACGTTACGGCACTCTCTTCTCCTCCCCCACCTGAGCCCGGTCTCATAAAACTTAACGTTTAATATGTCTGGACTGACTACTTTCGGTCGAATTATGCCATCTTATGAGATAGGTTATAAATCCAGCTAAATTGTATGTCATTTGAATGCAAAGGAAACTGCCCTGTTGTATCGTAGATGTAAAATAAACTCAAAGGTTATTATTTTTTCTTGAAGACTGGGATTTTAAATACAATAGCATAAACGAGGATATAATATATTATCTGCAGACAACCAGTGAATGCCAAAATAAGTGTAACGTGCACTTTTAGTACTGCCGTTGTTTCCAGAGTTATAATTGCTGCTCTTTCATGTTCCAGCACTGGGACTGTGATGTGTCAGGTAGACGACAGGTATGGCCGGCTTACATCCTGACAGTGACCAAATATAGGACGTTTCTCATGGACAAATGAAAGTCACTGCCACTTCCACGTTCCCCGTCTACGTTTCTGCATCCCGAAAAAAACGACATTGCATTCCCTTAAATACAGGTTTGCTTTTCCAAGGGGAATCAATAGAACCACTTACTGTCTTCATACTTAAGCAAATGTAATAAAAACCGTATGTTTTACCCTTAAGTCTTTCCAGTTGTGGGTTTCTGGCTTTGCATTCATGCAATCGCCCAAGTAAACGTTTTATCTTAGCATTTTTCGCAAAACACTTAATCGTGCAATGACCGTTTATGGTTTGTTTGCGATTACCAGCTAAACATACAAACAGCTACCTAAGGAAAGCGCAGGTGTAAAAAGGGAAAATTTGTATTTGTGTCGGTTATCAGGGCAGATAGGTGAACGTTGCCTTTATTTTACGCTTTTTTCTTATCTTCACTTCTGCGTGCATTTGTCAACCTTGATCCTCGACGATCTCTCCTCATTTTATCCATAAATGCATACATTCTACCACAATATGCTCTTTGCATTTTTATGTCATGGACGTCCGCTAAGTTACAGAAAAGAACCTATTCCTGTGTTCTTGCCCAGACCCCAACATTTAGCCTTACCGAATAAATGACCCTAACCCTCACATTACACATAACAGTACTCTTAACCCTAATCCCACGGAATTTAGTGCATAGCCACCTACAGTTTGAAAGGCAGTTGTTATTCTCGCGTTTTCTCGATTATGTTTCAAGAAATGGATAAAAAACTGAATAGATCCTGGATTGAGACAAAATTTCAATTTTTATGATAACAGACGGGATTTTGTCTTGAATTACATGGACAGTTTTTTAAGGAAGGATGCATCGTATTGCCGCTTAAGAAGGACACGGAAAAAGGAACCGTCCACAATTCATGTGAATTTGCATTTAATTCCGAGGAAATTATAATAAGCATCAACGTGAGGGTTAGGGTTAAGTTTAGTGTTAGGTTTATGTTTGGGTTAAAGGTAGGGCTAGGGTTAAGATTTAGGTGACGGTTTAGTTTTATGTTAGGTTTAGTGTTAGCTTTAAGACATGGGGATATTTACTCTTCCTGAAATTTACCGAAGAGCCAAGTATATCAAGCAGGCAGGGCATTTCCTATTCCCATATCATTTTTCGATGGCCATACAGACATCCCTAACATTTTTAAGCATTTCTTCTCTTTAACTCAAGGTTTATTGTGTCAAATTATGCCAACTAAGTGTTTGAAGCCCAAAAAAGGTATTGCTGATTAGTTGCTTGTCCGGATATTGTAGTAGTTCAGACTCGTCTGACAGCCAACAGATAATATAAAACAAATGGAGCATTTTGCCTATACGCTAAACACTCTTTGGAACTGTAACTATCAAAACGTATGGCAATTTGTTTAAAGAGAAGCGGTGGAGCTATGTAGAAATCCGCGGATTGAAATCAAACCCCGTACCCCTAATTGAGTATATCCATAACGCCTGCCTAAAGTTCAGCTTAATTGGTATTCCCTTCCTCCCTACCAGTGAGGTGGGACTATTTTCTTTTCAGGTACACTTAATTTGCAAAAAGCATAATACGTATCTCAGCAAATCTGCATCATTCTTGATAGCAATACGTGAAACTGGTTTCAATGTGAACTATTGTAAGCGTAGCTCGGATAGTACAGAAGTAGAAGACAGATTGAAACTTGAGGTACAATTGCACTGTTGTGTCTGCAAGGAGATGTTTCCGTGTATATACTAAGTGTTTGCTCCTCAAATTCACTTCAAATAGATATTTCATTTAATCGATAAATAAACATTTTCTCTCGGTGCGCTATGCAAATATGGAACCTACACAGCCGGAATACAAGTTTTTCAGAGCAAACTCGAACAAATGACACCACGTATTCTAGTCAGATGTTCCCCGAGTAACTGAAAGCCGAGTGGAGAAATAACCAATCCTTCTAGTGAGTCGTACTAAATAGTCGCTTTTTAGATTTCATAGGATTCAAATGGCATTTAAATGGGAAAACAGTTATATGCAAAAGACAAATGCAAGGATTCAGAAAACTGTTGTATACTTAACATACAAAGATAGATATTTTAAGCGGTTTAAAAACTAAGAAGCATAGGCTAAGAAAATACGGAACTCACGCAGCCAAAAAGAATTCAAACATTTGACAGCGCAGACCAAACCGTTTCTCGCATATACAGTTTGTGACCGTTCTCATGCAAAGTTAACCATAATTCTGAAATGTCTTTACCAAGGATTATTAAAGTGCAGTTATAACATTAACTGCTGCTCAACCTAATTTGAAAATACTGCGGACACGTAGGATGCCCGCTTTTAAATGCACTGTTTTTCGGCCACTTGCGACAAACCATCATTGCTGCAAAATGATTACTTGATTAGTAATCATTTTTAGTTATTTTCATTGGCCTTGTAGATTTAAATATGTTTTATAGAAAACGTAGGTATGAGTATTCCTTCTTGTTGGCCGTTTGTGTACAATTACGTCTTTTTTATATGCTTTACTCAAAAGAAGTGTATGCTCCTTTTTTGAAACATTTCCCAATATCCGATTACTTTTGAGTCAGATCTGCCGTAGCGTTTACTTTTAAGGTTTTTAGACTACAGGCTGTTTGCTTTCCGGGTTGGTTCAACCAAACATTTCTCTATGCTTTTTTAAGAAAACGTTTAATTTTCGTAAAACATTTTAATGGATGTGGACTTAAATTTATCCTTTATTAGGGGCATTACCAAGCGGACGGACACACAGCTATTCAAATGGAAATTGCCCATAATGAGAACTTTTTTTAAACCATAAGTTAGCCTTTCTTTAAATATAAATTTAAAGAAGACGAAATATGCTGTCTCATGGTCTCCTTTAAATTATACTTGAAGTTAGAAAGCCAGAGAAAATTAATAGAAAAATGCATATTAATTATGCAGCCGTTTTTTACGAGGTATAGTTTTTCAGGCAGCCGAAAAGTAGTAGCTTTAAAAACCAACATCCTTCCGTGTCATAAATATCTTCATATAAGGATGTATAGTCGTTACCTTTACAAAGTCACTTAAATACTCTTCGTTATCCTAAAGACATATCAGAATTCTAATTAATTTTGTATAAGAGCGACCAATCATTATGTGAATGCATTGCTCATATTATTACCCATTCGGATTTCAGCGCAAAAAAAGATAAAAGACAAACAAATGATAATAATACCAGGCAAATTAAAATTTTATTCAAATACATATACTTAAAATCCAACGTTTCCTAGATTCCTGTACTCTAAATTTCAATCGCCTGCTCGTGATGTTGTAGTCAGTAACTTTTATTCACTATTCAATAACTGTTGTAGGGATTTTGGGTTATTTTATAGTTTGCAGTCCTTATTTTCACTTTAAACATCAGTACTCTGTGACCAGGCCGGTTCTTCAAACTTGGAAAACGGCGCCTCTTATGCATTTCGACTGGCCACCGAAAAACCCCTAAAGTGGGAATAAATAAAAAGGCCGTTCAACTGGAAAAAAAACATAACAGAATCGCTTCACGTTGCTGAAGAGGGGACTTCACTAGCCTTAGATGGGTTTTATAGGAAAAATACCCCGTAGTCCATCCAGTGTCATACTTAATGAGTATAAGAACAGAGTCACAAGGCTATTTGAAGCCTGGTTTATTGGTTGAAGAAAAAATCAACAAAAAACGAATGCATCGACAAGTCGAGCCTCACGTCTTTCCTTGCAAGTTATTTCAGTTGCAGGAAAAAGGGATTCTATAAATACTCCCCAGCTATTAAACAGTGAAAAGCCTGTCGAATTCTTCTTATTTGGAGGAATCTTTAAATACGAAGGCAAAGGGAAAAGCTACGACGTCCTCTCTTTTAACCACAGAAGATTAACCCGACAGCCTGACATTTACCAATGTTTGGGAGTAAAGAGAAGAACACTACACAGGGGCTATTTATTGCAGAAGCCACATTATGAGGCGACGTCAGCAACACTTGTTCGGTTTTTGTGCTCCTCCTATACGCTGCTGCTACCTCGCAACCTTACCCTTTGCCCATTCCAGCACGCAAGTTAACTACCATCAGCTTCCCTGCCAGCGCCTGTATAAAAAGGGTGAGTGAGACAGTGGGGCATGCCGACTGGAGCGTGATTTGCCTTGCCACTCTACTTTCACTCCCTGTTCTGATTGAAAACCCGTTTGCGGTACTTTCGGCGTCAGCGTGGATGCCAACAACCGACAGGTTGTGCGCGTGTGTAGGAGCACATACCAACTGTTCCTGTGCTTCGCACGTAAATGATCTCCACCTGGAGGGGTAGTCGCATACACGCCTCCTCCGCGGCACACTGAAATGTGCGTGGGTGCGTGTGCACCGAAGAAACGGCCTTTTCTAAACGACCACATCAAGTTCCATGTCAAAAGTGGGTACCCTTTGGAATAAAAGCTGCGAATTTCGAAAGTACCAAGTGAATGCGCTTAGCTGCTTGGGAAATTTAGCTCCAAAAACGCACGCCTTCTTTACGCGTACTGCGAGGGGTTACGCTAACGGATTATGCCAAGAGATGTTTGTCTACTCTGTTGGCCTCTATAATACATGTGCTTCTTTAAAATCAAAATTAGACTCGGACTTGACTCCGTACAGCAAATAACATTCTATTAGACGCTTCTAAGCCCCGAGAATTTAGAACGGAACAGGCTGAGATGATCCTTGTTTGCAGTCGCGGTTGAAGCTGGAAGCAAACTGTCATAACAGAGAAGCCAATGACCCTTTCCCTGAAAATAATCGGAAGAAGATCAGACAGACTGACAAAACTGGACTGGTCATTTTTGCTGTAGTTTTTGTCTTCTGTCAGTCATAACCCAGTTTCGAATCTGGATAACGTGAGAGCGCATCTTGTCCTGGTTGTCACTAAGGCAGGTTTACCATTGGTTGAATAACAACCATACGCTCTGTCGGTGAGCGTGTGTTCGGTGAAACTCAGTATGGCCACGATCGCAGCAAACTGAATTTAAGTGCGTGGCTCCATCGGTAGGGTTTCAAGTCCTTGGGTTGGCATGATCGTCTTTTGCATATCACGAATAACGAGGGTGTGAGGCAGAAGCGGTCATTTCCGTATTCTGTGTTCTTTTTAGTAATGCTCCACGATAAAGTATGTCCCAGCTCAATGTAGCCGTCAAAATGGGCTCCAGAGTGTAGCTTCTGGTCAGTGCAGCTCCGCATTCACTTATGCAATCCGGTTAAACCATTATCCTCACTACCACGTGATGGCGAAAATTCGTCCGTATCCACGCAAACACATGCGTTAAATAGTGATAAAACGCATTTGAAATGAATTTTAAAAAAGGAGTTCATCTCTGTCTGAGATATTTTAGTAGAACTTTTACTTGCGTCCAATTCCACTCTCTTTGGTAACATAGATAATGTCTTCAAATGGGCAACATTCATATAAACTAGCGAGTTATTATTGTCTGAGCGCTAAGGTCTTAGTGAGTTCAAGATTATGTCTGCTTCAATAACCTTTTTTGCACTGACGAGTACGCCATCTCAATTATTTTCTACGCAGGACAGAAAACTACCTGCTGCAAAACTAAAAACTCCTTTTGTGGCATGCCAATATTAATATCACAAAAAAATGCATCTATCTTAATCCGGAGTATGTGATCTGTATATATGGTTTTAACCATGAACATTAACTGTTCACGTGTAGCAAGAGGAATATGCAAGTCTCAGAGAGTCGGTTAAACTCCGAAGTATGAGCCAAAGGTTTTCAAAAATGGACTTTCTTCGTTCCCTTCCTCGGAGCTTGTCTATTAATGCCCAGAGAACGTTTTAATAGACTAAGGTCAAGTTAAAAGTATTCTACAGGTCCTCTTCGCATCTCATTAACCGCGTTTATTCAAGCATCAGACATTTTCGATGTTAATTTTTCATGACGAGGTAATATTCCGTGCATTACTTCTATCAGTTGTTATATCAGAAATATTAACCTCTACGAATTTTATAAGTGATTACAAAGATAACGAAACGAAACAAAACATGCTTCAATCGATGAATTCTTGGAAGAATGGGCATGAAGACCGATATTTAAACCTTACCTAAGTAGTCCTTTCCACTTAAAACACATGACAACTCTTCGTTGTCTTTTTCAGCACCCATAAAACTTACCTCAAATTTTAAATTATCTTTTATTTGAAAAATAAACCATAAACTAGTATATTTCATTCCACTAGTTTTATGTTCAATTTTAGTAGCCTTCTTATTTAAACTGATGAGAAAAACGCCAAAATCTGCACATACGCTAATGAAACAGGCTTGGCAAAGCTGCTTCCTTGTCAGTTGTGCCCGGGCTCGTGTCAACATGAAAGTACTACGCACATGCTATGCATTTATTGACCACAAGAAGCCTATTTGTGCTTCATTAGAGAGTGCATTTCGGGCAATAAAAGGTCGAACCGGATAACTGTAAGAGAAAATTACCCGAAGCAAAGTTACCTGAAAGGAATGCTTGCTAGAAGAGAAAACTGTTTCTAATCCAAACACGCTCAGGTTTGGAAACCATGTAAACACAAACTCGAAAGGCCAGAAAAAATCTTGAATCCGCTCACTTTCATTTTTAGAATTGTCTACTCTCCCACCGTACATACGCTTTTTGAATTGTTTGGATAATATACAAAAGACTGCATACTAGCTGCCTTTACATATGGTCGACCATTAGCAGTAATCCTTCAATCACTGTTGCAAATCTCTTTATTTCATGTACAAACCTACGTTTTGGGGAGATATTATTCCTTTTTACTGATTTTAAATACTTTTCTCGCGCTGCATCACGCCACATTTGTTAACTTTTAACGGATGTAAATGCTTCTGGTTTCGGCGAGACAAACTATCAGTCGATTTTCTTGTTTCTTTTTTTACATTCTCCATCTTATTTGCCATAGTCAGTTCAGTACAAGTTCTATTATAAATCCATTCTCCTGCTTCTGACTTATCGTCAAGCACAATCAATGTGGCTGGCAATTTTCACTCAACCCTCAGCCCATGATATTATTTTCCTTGAGCAAGTGAGTTGATGTAGGAGTGCTTAATTTTTAGAAAATAATTAACATCTAACGTTTACTACTATCACACCAATACACTTAGATCGGAACAGTGTACCTTTTCCGCTATTTTCTGCAGTTAAAAAGCACCATTTTTCAGCCACATTCTAACGATGAGAAAGTTGCCGAAATGTATTGCAGGTAATGGATTAGCACCTCCATTAATTGAGGTTGGTTCAGTAACTCTAGTTAATCACTCACTAAATTTGTAAAACTTTCTTGATCTAACTACTGTTCAATGTAAACATCAAAAGTCACCAAAGTCATCAAAAATCATCTGCAAAGTAACCATAAAGCATCGACTTTTTAATTTCTAGATTCCAGTTAAACCGTTCATGTTGCAACTAAACGGTGTTTTACCTTCGGTGACGAGCAATTTGGCCCACTTACGACGGCGTTGTTTGCTTACTGATGATTTAAATCGTGTTAACCGGAACCTTCTGGTCTGGTGGTTATGGTTTTCATGTGTCATGTGAGCATGAAATTATTATCTCCGAAGATGGCATATGAAATAATTACTCGAAAGTTTAGACCTCCAAGAACTTTGCACCGATAAATGCCTTTGCTTCTTTTGAGTGTACACCCCACATTTAGTTGGCTAGCCGCATATAAAGTATAGATTGTATTCTAAAAAATGCAGAGTGTTGCCGGATGACTATATCCGTCTCCGGCCATCAAAGTGTGACGTTAAGAACTGACGGCGTAGACTACTTAGGCACCTTTTGTGCTTTTTTTAGCGGCTGTGAAATTTTTCGGGGAGCCAACGATATTTTTTGCATACAGCCATTTTGGTTAGGAACCGTCTTTTTTATTACTGCACAGCTTAAGAATCCCTAGGGCTACGTTAGGAATTAGTCATGAGTCAATGTGCTTTATCTACCCCGAGTGAAAAACAATGAAATTCATCCACCTGTCAAACATTGCTAAATATGGTTCTTTCAGTAAATTCTCTTTGTCAAAATTTCATTTATCTCCACATGGACATTTTTAAAAGGATTACGAAAATTTAGTGAATTCGATACATTCTGGGACAGATATTTTTCGTACATATTTTTACACTTTATAAGTTTCTTTAATTGATCAGACCTATAAACTACAGGGCTACAACATAAGTAACAAATTTACATGTGAACGGGTTACTTACCTTTGGATTTAAGGAGGATATGATAAAATAGTTACACCATCCAGGAAGAAGGTCAACCTCTTTTTTCGCCGGCCGTTCTAGACGCTCATTTATTTGCGAATAGTAAAGTGTAAAGCTCGTCCCATGTTAAAGGTAAATGTATACTTTTGGTTGAATTCTTATGCCACAAAAATTTTTAAAACGCTTTACTGAAAAGGTATTTTGATGACATTAAAATATATTTGACAATTTATTTCACACATCCGGAGTGGAGAGCAATAACTTAGAAATTGTCCATTCATTGAAAACTTATTTTTTATCAAGTCTTCGAACAATTCTCTTGTGGAGAGTCCTTAGTGAAATCAAATGTTCACGTACATGCAAATAGGCGTGCATCGATATATTGGCGTTTCAGTGTAAAAGAACTCTTAATGGGTGTCAGAGTTCAGGAACAGCGATCCATCTGATAGACCGAATTCAGCGAAGTCGAGCTAGCATGTCGACAGGGCTGCAGGGCTTGTTTTCTTCTGCAACCGAGGAATCAGCGTTCACCCCTCTCACGTATGAAAAAAACTCGAATTTTAGTGACAGACAAGGTCGGATGAACAGGCACTGATGAAGTGGTGCAATGACCTACCTTTTTTGCCTTTTTTGCCTGCGTGGGATTGTACTTCTGTTTGTACGCGGTTCAAGTTTGTGATTCACGTACTGTGACAGATCAAGTGTTAAACACTGCTACATCAGTCTTTATGCATCTCTTTCGATTAGACCTCCAAGAGAGATACATGCTGGATGAGTGTGGAAAATGGCGAAGAGACCGTAGTAGCCATTTCTTAGTTAGTTACCGTTGTCATCCATCAATACTTAACATCAGGCATTTATAACCCAGAATCTCTACAAGAGATGGACTATCCCAGTAAACGTTATTGAAAATGTGGAGGTGTGTTTTCAATTCGAAAAGTTTAGGTAGGTGGGGTTGCAGCATTACTTATTATGCAGCACAATGAAAAGATATTTCACTCAGGTCATGATGTTGGATTTTGAACGGGTTTCCTTCCGGCCGCTTGCAAAACTCCAGGCTGCAATACAACTGGCCCGTGGCTCAATTGTAAGAGCGTTGCACTTCTGATCAACGAGTCAAGGGTTCAATCCTCGGGTGGTACACCACCTGGGGTTGGGTATAACTGGCTGATGAAGACTAATAAGCCAGAAATGGCCATTCCATTCTCCCTTGTCTTTACCGGCAATATTCACGTACCTAAAAAGGGCACTATCTAAAAAGTTACTACTCACTTAGTATGTAATTTCTCCATTGATTTGCAACGATCTTTGAAATTCCATTTTATTTTTTATTAAACACGCCCAAAATTACTATTTCTTGTACTCAAATGTAAAAAACACAGGCCTCATTCAGATTTATTCTTAAAAAAAGTTATATTTCGGTTTTTTTAAATAATAGCAAATGCCCGTTTCATTTTGCGCCCAAAACGCCGTTGCACTTTCATGCAGGGTTTCTAGACTTGAAGAGGCCTATTTATCGTGCAAGGAACTTACATATTTATATGCGTTATTGAGAAGATTCCCTACAGCATTTTTTTGAATTTTGCATTGGATTTTGACCTTGGTGGATAACAGCATTAATACACAGGCAAATAAGATGCTTTATCAACGGACATTACACGGCCTTAAAAACCTCATAAATTGCGCTTCTTTGAAAATCAGATATTGTCTTTGAAGAAGACACAATTTGCTACCATATATGCATTAGAAAGCAATGTTTCGTTCGTCTTTTCTATAAAAAATATATTTGCATTTATAAAGACATTGAAAATCTTCATAAAACGTACATTCTACCTAATAAATTCTTTTTCTACCGAAAGCCGGAAAGAAGTTCTTATAAAAACCAGCACCTAACCGCTTATGAAATATCTACGGTATATGCTGCATGATAATTAATATTAAATCCGCACTTAAATGATTTTTTTGATCTAAAATATATTTTATAATATCTGTTAACATCTCATGAGGTAGGACATAATGATGGCCAGAGACCCACTTTTCAGTAGCTGCCCTTTTAAATAGTACTTCACCACCTAATTACTATCAATTAATTATTTCGTCGGGACTGAAGCTTTTGAGAGCGAAAAAAATACGTGTTCTTGTTTCAAGGGTTTACATTTCATTTCAATATCCGTCTTAAATTCTGTGTAAATTGGAGCAAGCGGAGACTATTGGATTAATTTTAAGATGACTAGTTTTCCCTTTGTTGGGTATGTCAACTAGCAGTTTGGCGTAACGCTTTGCATCCTTATTCAGTATGGTCTGTAATAATTTAAAACCTCCAGAACTGCGGAGTTAGCATCTCAGAATTTAGCTTATCATTTTGATGTGGGAACTGCGCAGGGCTATATTTCTTTTTTCGATTTTACTGAGCATTATTAGAGCAGTTGCTCCCAAACGTGAGGCTGCGTGCGACTGTCTTTCATCTTGCACTGCCTGTCCGACAGATTTCCCATGCTGGACGCAATGAAGTCGGGTTTTTATTTGTCCAGAAGGAATCCATGGGCATAAATTATAGGACTTTTGGGGTTTTCGAAAGATTCCTAGGGGGAGCATTTGGATTTAAAAACACTGGCGATGGCTTGTGGGTACAGGCAAATGTGAGAGATATAACAATCAGATATCTGCTTACTTTAATACGCTGCTTTATCCCATCCGAACAAGCATCAATCTGGCTAGGCTAGGGTTTCACGATCATTACTGATTTTGAGGCATCTTTTGAATAAAATTCAATCTTTATTCCTGGTTAATAATATTTTTCTGCTCTATGATAACATATTTACTGACTAACTAGAACTGACATTGACAAAAATTATTTGAATTGTTATATTCCTTCTGGAATTTATCGTTTCTTATTAGGTTCATGGTCATTTTTCAACTCCACGCCTGGGAGCCTTCGTTCAGTCTTGTGGGAAGGACATCGTTCAAGGACAGATAGAGATGACAATTCGTTCCTACACTGTGCTAAATGTAAAATTTGTTTTAGGGCCTTCGTTTTATCTGATATTCGGGCTTCCAGTACGTTTCCGAATATCGAAAAGCGCCTTCTTTAATGCTGGTTATAACGTAGGGCACATTGTTTGAGAACTTATGCATTCAGTAGTACCAATAAATAAAAATACACTTCTAAACTATATGGTTTCATACGGGAGAACATGCTTATCTTTGATTAGTTTGGAATCTGCGAGGCAACTACGCACCAATGACTATTGAAATAGCTGCTTATGAAGATTCTGAGAATATAGAGTATTGTGATTTTTATCAGATGTTCAACTAGCTTTGTCCCTATTTAAGCTGTGGAAGGGTTATAAACGCTTTCTGGGACAACTAGTTTGATAAACGAGAATCATACCGCCAGTCCGAAGTAAAATTAATTTGAAATTGTCAGACGTCTGTCAGGTTCAAAAATTGCAGATTTCATTTCACGTTACGTTAGTACGTGAGGGTTCTTCATTCGTCCGCATCTAAGTGATAGGCTTCACAGAAGATGACCCGTTCAATTTCAAAATATTAATGGGCTCCAATGTTCTGATAAATCAAGTTTATCTTAGTAAATTTTTAAACAAAGAACTTCGTTCTTTGGTGATCAATTTTTTAGGCTGCTCTACACGAGCTTCGACATCAGACGTTCTTCTCAGTGTGCCGGGTTTCCTTAATTATTTTTTTCAGCAACTTCCTGCTATATTCCTTTGAAAAGCTAGGGCAAGCTCAGTCTTTAATCAACTTGTCGAAAAAAATAACATTGACTGAGGTTTACAAATGCTCAAGAATGCTGTGACGCTATTCTGCACTATTCGCAGAGCAGGTGTGAATAAGAAGGAATAGTTATGGGAATTTTATGTTTGTGTTATTTGCTTTTGTGAAATTTGTCATGAGAAGGCTTTTGTCAAAGGGAGAGAATCGCAGAATTTCCCGAGAAAAGATTTTGCCCACAGAAATTTTCACAGCAAGGCACTGCACTACGCCAAACGTCAGATGTACATATTTATCTGCCCGCAGATATGCATGCGAATGAGGAGATAGATAAGACTTCTAAGCAGAATTTCAACATTATATGTTTATTTAAACATAAAAAGAATGAAAAGAAATTCCCAAACCTTCTCCTCAATGTTTCCTTCAGTTAATAGTAGTTGAAAAGTACTTAACGCGTTACTCTAGTATTTATTTAACCCACATGACTGACCTGATAATTTTTAGGCTTGATCCCAAGTTATTCTAAAACCTTGATGAAATCATTAATCATTAAAAACTAGCTGGAGTACACGTACACCACGTGAAGTTCAATGGAGGAAAGCAATAAGTAATAGAGGCCATTTTTGATTTCTCGACACGGTGACTCGACAGTTCGACCGTCGTAGTCCGACGCTGTCCACCGTATGCTCCACTGAAGGGTGGTGCAGGGACGGTGACTTGCGCGTGGATTAGTTTTAAAGGATAGTAGCTTTGAGCTGCCGCTACCACACTCTCTCCTCCTCCCCCACCTGAGCCTGGTGTCATGTGAGAGTCAGGAATACTGGAGGCGGGAGCGAACGCAGGTGGCTGGCGTGGCCGGAGCCACCACTGGGCGTGCCACCACACCTGAACTACAGCACAAACCTGAACTGCCACCACACACGGTAACTAGGAGTCGGATAAACACATAGTAGAGTTATTAGCTAGTGTCCATACTGGAAAGATGCTCTTGTGTGTGTGCCTTAGAAATCATGTTACTGAACACTCACTTCAAGATATACAAATTTTTGCATCTTCTCGATTGGTGCTTGAAATTATAAGCACAACTTGAATATCAAACACTAGAAGCGGCCCGAGCTATCCGATCTCGAAAAGTTTAATTCAACTTCATTCCGTTTGAAGGACAGTGTGAAGATTTATTTGTCACTTGGCCATTGACAACCAACAACTCGTGCTCAGCTTATGTGAAATTACATCGGAATCCTTCTATTATGTATGATATGCCAGTAAGAGCTTTGATGTGTAAACGAGGATGGTTTAGCACAAACATTAAGCCTCCCATGTCTGCAGTTTCGGCTGAGGGTATTGAATAGAGTTGGACTTAATCCATCGATGCCGGAATTCGCAGATAATGCTTCACTGTCTACTTACAGATCCAAATGGAATAGGAGAAATCTGATCCCAGAATCCGTCAAACTAGCAGAGGTATTTGCTGTACATAAACTTTTGTTTTGTTTTCAACACGTTTTTACAGCTTTGTTGAGTATCGACAAGGATTCTATCACAGCACGCTAAGTTGTTAGGGGAGGCCCTGGCCGCTAAGATCTTTTGGCCCGGTTCCGTAAAAGGAGATAAGAAGTGGGACGCAATTTGGGAGGATAGCTTATCGCAGGAGGGGTTGGGGGTGTTGTCGGCCGGACTAGGGCAAGTCCAACCGCCGTGGCTGCGACGTACCTAAATGTGTGAGACCGTGCGGTCGTCACAGGGCACCCAGCGAGGTCAGATGTGAGTCAGCCTCGACGATGATTGGCCGGTGCGACATTCAGGATTGTCAAGGGCTAGGCAGCCACTGGTGCGCACTGCATGTAGACGCGAGAGGTTCAGCGTTTTTTATGCGCACGGCGTATGGGTACTACAGTCCTGCCCATCAGCGGGTCCGAGATTGTCTCATGCTGTCTCAACTTTGTATGCCATTTGGCAAAATAAAAAAATTTGTTATTTTACCTGAAGGTATGGGTGCCGCCAAGTTGTTTCAATACTTTGATTAATTTATAAGGTTTGTTTCGAAACTACAATTGCATTCCGAAAACCACGAGATCAAAGCTGTCAAAAGCTTATCATTGTAACTTTAGGTCGCGTCTGAAATTTTATTGTTTATCACTGCTTGGATCATAGCAAACCAAACTCCCATGTTTTTCTAAATCCTCGAAGAGCTTATTTCCAGGCCAGAGAAGCGTATCAAATTTAGGGCCTAACCATTAACTATTTTCGTAACTGTCGGTACTGAAGGTCTTCTGGGTTTTTCCAGAAGTCAACCAGGTATGCCCGTTAGGGTTTCGTGCAACAAACACCACTCGAAATTCAGAATTCTCGTACTGATAATAACTGTAAGGATTTCTCTTTATGCATTGCAGATGAACATAGCTATATGAACGGCTTGCTTGCCGAATTTGCTTGTTTGACTTTGTGTTTCATCACGTCGATGTCCGAACTGTGGCTGCAAACGACGCGAGATCCGGGGGAGCTGACTTACATTCATACCAGTGTATCGTTGTTTCGCAAGAATCCTTAACCATAATCCTCCTTTTCAAGCGCAAGTAACTCTAGGTCACATCCGCCGTCTCCCTCCTAGCAGAGCTTGACCAAGGAGCCCTGATGTTTGAAGCACGTAGTCTGTCACTGTCACGTAAACGAAGCTCAAGTGCCTAAGCATAACCAAAGTTTAGAAATGCGTTTTGGCTTGAGATTACCTTAGTTTGGTTGCAGCATCAATTATCTGGCGGCACTATCACAAAATAACACAGGCACACATCAGGGTAGCGGCTTTGAATGTCCTTTTTACAGCTGCCTGCCAAAACCACACTTGATAAACTATGACAGTTTAAGTAGTATGCATTTTCTTTATTTATTTTTGATGTTTTATTACTTTTAAATTTAGTTTATAGAAAACATGCAAAAATTTATTCGTTCTTTCACTTAGTTGTTAACACTTTTAGTCCTCTCTAAATTTTATACTTAACGAAGGGGCATCTTCGATGATTAAAAAACGCGTTCTATCTCCGAATAATTTTGAACCTGACCTGTGGTTGGATTGGCACTTAGGGTTTACAGGGTTTATACTTTCCTGTGCGGATAGTTAAATATTTCTCCATGCTTTTATGTAAAAATTACACAGGGCTCATTAGAGTTTGCAGTTTGTTGTACACTTTACTAGCAACATTAATCAAAGAACATATACGAGGCTTTTTGAATGGAGGTCTCAGTTTCGTGACAAAACTCTTAATTGAAAACATTTCGAAACGAAATATACCCTCTCCGCAATTAAAAAATTGGAAGAACACGCAATTTTCTACGAAATGGGTGCAAAAATTAATTACATGTATGCCTTTTTTCCATAAAATACGTTTGAGTTGATAATAGTATCTAAGATCCGTGAGATGTTGCCTCTGCAGATGGCTCAAAGCAGCGACAGCGTCTACTTCTTCTCAAAAGTCATACTACCTACGGAGTAATCTTTTACAGAATGTAATTCTTGGAACGAATCTCGCTCAAAAGCCGGCATCCTACCGTGTCTAATATATCTAGGACCAATTTTGTCGGATAGATAAAATTCAAAGCCTATTTACGTAATTTTTATCAAAAAGCATTTTAGACATTCGGTTAAAATTTCGTAAGGTAGCAGGTATACTGTTAGAATGCTTTCCATGGCTTCCCGATACGCTTATAGATTTAAACATTTTTTTAGAAAACATGCTCCAAATATGTTTCCTGGGCTCATTCGGTAGAAAATCCATTCTTCTTCGAATTTTTACCCAGTGAATGAGTAAATGTAAGTGTAATTACGGGCTCTTGAACGATCCTGAAATTTCTTTTCAACTTACATCTTATCCGTACAATATTATGTACGTTGACTGTGAAGTTTGGTGAGGCTTGCATGTTGTCTTGCTAATATCATCGAGGAATATATGATTTTCCCTGCGGAAAAAGTATACAGCTTGTAGATTAAAAACCCTTAATTCAAGAACAGCGGTAGGTCGGGCTCAAAATTCCTCGGAAATTGAAAGAATTTAAAGCTAAAAGAAGCCATTGTTTTTGAATCTAATTGTTGGGTATGACTTGGCTTCCTACCCAATGTCTATCCAAACTTGTATTTTGAGAATGCTTTCTATAAAATATAATTAAATTTAGCAGGATCTACTTAAAATATTCGTAATACTTAAGTTTACATTGTTTACCAAGTGCGTTTTTTGCAGGCGGGCGAAAAAATACATTCAAAAGCTACCATCCTAATGTGACTCAGATATCTTGAACTTATGCTACAGAACGATAATCAATATTATGTCCCTATTAAGCTAGTCTTTCCTAATCAAAGATCCGAATCAAAATTTCGGTTAGAAATACATGAGCTGGGTCACTGACTCTACTCTGAGTTCAGGTCACCAGAGAGTCAAAATCCAGCTCATGCAACAATTTAGCCTGACAGCTTGAATCCCGGTTCCATTGCTCAGAATATAACAAACCCACTTTGAAGTTGTTTTTTTAGCTTGGGTCTAGACACGTCATGTGGACCACAAGGTTCGCATATAAGACTCAAAATTCTGAGTCACCAAATAAAGGCTGATGAAATCGCTCATCGAATCGATAGGTTTCAAAAGTAATCGTTAAGCTATTGCAGTATAAACGGACGACTAGCACATCTCAAGTACGTTAGTTTCAACACACCAAAATGCCTCGGTAATTTTTTGAATGAGGAAGTTCTAATATTCATCGAGGGTTACTGGCTCACTGGGGTATTTACTAATCGTCACACATGAATTATATAATTGCTGATAAGTTATCCCTTGTTCTAAATCATACGTGTTAGGTAAAAAAAATTTTTGCCACAGTTGTGTTCTCCAACAACTTTTTGGTAATCCTTCGTAACGCCTTTATCTTTTCTTCTTGTACTGTGCAATGTGTACGCATGGTTCTGTAGACCAGGTTGACACAGCATTGTCATTCTCCAACAGTCCATTTCCCTATACAGCGACGAATAGAATAATCTTCAATGTTTTTCTGCAATCCGAAATCTGGAAAAATGAGGCCCTCGGGAAGGAGTTTGAATGTATCCCTTGCTTTGTAAGGCTATTCGTTTACGCCTACGTAATTGGCGATCCTGTGCTACCATCCCTTGGTTTTTGTGGTATAGCGTGCCCAAATTTCCTGGAAGAGTAATCTGCGCCACTCACACAGTTATATGTTCATGCTATGAGTCCCACCACTTTATTTAATTTCTCAATGGGACGTAGGTATCCTCCCGCAAACAATATGCAGAAATATATTTTTTACATAGCCGGTTGCTGAAAATTCCCGAGAACAGTTCACACAAAGAGTGAAACATTATGCACTTTTTCGTAAAAACTTTCAGTAACAGGAGGCTGAAAGGTTGAGATCTCCATACGCATTTACATCGTCTACAAATTGTGCATTTTGTAGTGTACATGCATGGCTCTCTCTTCCCCACTTAATGATCTGCCGAGTGACGTGCTCTCTGCACACACGATTTCTTTATGGTTAGTTCAATATGCAGAAGGTAGAATTCAGTAAGTCACAGAACCGCTTTACGCAAATGTGTTGCGTAGCAATTGCCCGCAAGTTCAAGCTAGAGAACTCATGTGGCAAGGCGTTCGCCTGGTTTTGAAACGCAGAACCCCTGAATATTTTCAATGCGGAACTGTGGCAACAATTTATTGGATAAACATGATGTGCTTAAAGAATAATCTTCAGCTCAGAAGGTATTCTTTCATGATCGCCTACCTGTGAGACATAATAAAGCTCAGAGATTATAGAGACCGTGGAAGGCTTGAAATCCTCAATGGGGCTTGGAATATGAAACTCAGTCTTAGAGGCAATAGAGTCTTCTGGCTTACGCCCTATGTCATCTATCATGAGCGCTTACAAACAAGCAAGACCATACTTTCTCGTCCTGTTGAGGATGGTTTATTTGCTGGAGGTCTCATCTTAGTCACTGGCTTATTGGCATTCTCCAACAATACGCAAAATAAGAAGACTCGGGAGTAGTAGACGAATACTGTCAAAAGGACACGGGCAATGAAAATTTTTTTCTACTTTACAAGTTGTCGTCTGTCGGTCACACGAAAAAGAACCTGGACATGCACTTAACTTATTTCCGCCATCCCTTCTGAGTTTTGACTGCTCGTCTATATGAGATGGCTTTCGAGGTTTCCGGAGAAAAACCTCAGGAACGCCTGAGGAGTGATCCATGGATGCCGCTCCCATCTGACTAACACATATATATAAGGAAGACAGCAAGGTTAAGAGGGGTATTCAGATATTTCGGCTGCGTAGTACCGAGGTTGTATATACAGAAACACAGTCGGAGAAGTCACCGTTAACGTTGAGAAGTCAGGAAAAATTGCTGCGGGTAACAAGGATAAATGGATTTTTGTGTGTGTGAGAGAGAAAGAAGATGAGAAGTGGAAGGAGGTTAAGAGAGATAAGATGAAAGGGGTGCAGAAAATGGAAAACAGGTAATCTAACGTTGTCGTAAACCTGAGACACCTGGTGCGAGAGAGAGAGAGAGAGGAATGAAGAGACTAGGAAAGACAAGATATTTTGCTGGAGAGCAAAATGTATCAATTCTCCCGCTTGCACGCTTTCGTGCGATACATGTAAGCGTTCAAGGTATGAAATCATGATGTCCGGTAACGGAAGGGGGCCAGAGATATTGGGAGGAGCAGACTTATTAAGGAGGGCATTTAGGCCACTGGGCGTGCGGAACAATGTCTCTACACGCAATTTGTTTTACGATGGTGAGGGTGAGTCACAGATATATGCATATATCAAATGCTTTCCAGTGCTTTCTTTCTAAGTCTCTATCGTTGTCACATCTTTTATTCTGTCGTGCGTACCGTGACGACCGATATCAACGAGGTGGTCTTTTTTTACAAATCCCGGAATTGATAACTGACGTACAAAGTGTGTGTGTGAGAGAGAGAGAGAGAGAGAGAGAGGGGAATGAAGTTGAGAACTCTTGGGAGAAAGAGGGCGTTTTGGCATTGAAAAGTGTCTCAGTACTCTGAGCTTGCCAAGGGGACACCACCCGTTTGCTTAGAGGTTGAGTCTTTACGCCAGTCTTCGTTGCTTTGGTGATTTTCCGAGGTCTTTTTACTCCGATTCCCGACAAAGTGACCAACCGCCTGTGGCTGACCATCCTCGTAGGAGTCACCTCCAGTCTCCGCCTCAGTTCCAGCGCGGCAGCGTCCACTCCTCAGGACGTCACACTGATCTGAGACTTCGTCCGTTTTATTGCCCGTAGTTATTTCCTTTTGTAGGGCACTGCCTCTTTTCTGGGGTGTCGTGGGGTTGCTAGCAGGAGCACTAAGTGGTTGGAGAACCTCCTGTGATACAATCCCGTTTTGGGAGTATAGCGCACCCTGTGGCTGATTCTGGGAGTAAATCGCAGCAGCCAGTTGATGGGACAGGCTCGGAGTCATCATAACAGTTCCATTCTGCAGCACCGGTCGCAGCGTGAAGGGGTAGCCGGGCATGCCCAAATAGGGCGACGCACCGAGGATTTGGCTTTGGGCTCGACTCTGATTCTGTGGGTAGCGTATAAAGGGCGAGCTGCAGGCTGACTGACCCATAAGCATGGCTGTATGGTGGACTGCCGGAGTCATCAATGGCGGTACTGCTGCCACCGGTGGCAACATAAATCCGGCAGAGGAAACGGCCATGTGGGAAGGCAGGTTTGGTGTATCTGTTGCACTCATTTGAAGGCCAGATGGCGGGCGGCCCTCGTGTTGTTGGTTGTTCCTGCGAGTCAGGGTGACAGTAGCCTGCTGTGAAAGATTGTTTCCAAAGGTATGGCTATGCAGCGGGGAAGTAGGCCCTATAGAGATGGGCATGGCACCAGCCAGTGGGTCTACTGATCCAGGAACATCGTATTCATGACTAGTGTTCGGAGAGTATGCGTACTCTTGTGCTGGCCAATAACGAGTGAGGGTGGCACCGGAGCCGAAGTAGTTTGGAGCCACAGTTCCGTTCGCGATTTGTACCAGTTGAGACTCTGAACCTCGCGGTCCGGTATGTTCGAACAGGCTCATACTGGCATTCGTGGTTTCATCTGACGTAAGAAATCCAGCTTGATGCTGTTGATCGTTGCCAAACTTCTGAAAGTGGGCTGTTGCATTGGGGGTGGAGGCGATTGCCTTAGCAGAAGTCACTTTCATTTGGTCTTTTGTACCAGTTGGTTGGCCCAAAAGGTAATGCTTCGCCTGAGACTTTGAGTTCTGTTTTGTCAGACAACAATACGGAATGAAACGTGTTATGAGACAGAGAAGGGCAAGGGTAGCTGTACACGTTCCAAACACGGCACCTATCAGATCTAAGGGGGTAAAGCGCTTCACAAACAATTGTTGGTAAGGACTCAGTTCAGTTTGATCATCTTCAGCGATGGTGGCAACTTGATTTCCTGAGGACTCATCCAAGCTCCCGTTGATGGGTGCCCCTGGCGGAGTAGTTAAGAGGCCTTTAAGGAGACTGTGGTCCTCCTGGAGACCTTGGAGACGTACAAACACATGATGCGACCGATCTAACGACAGCGAACCAACTCGTGGCACTGAAGCCGATGGATGGTTTAATAAGGCTTGCAGTTGACCCGAGAAATCATCCTGCTGCAACGATGCTTCATCCTGTAGTCCACCGGTTGTGCCATGTGATGGCGCCATGTTGAGATCGGCCCAGGTGATGCAAGAGAAATCACGTGTCCGGAACTCATTCAGGCTAACATTCAACCCAATTGAGATGCTCTTTGTGCCCTCCCTGCTGAACTGGTCCGGAGATGGAGGTGCTGCTGATGACCAGGATTGGGGATTCTGTCGTCTGTCGGGTGAACTAACAATCCGATGCACCTCTTGATTGTGCTGTTTGAAAGCCCATGCAACATTGGGTGTTGGCCGACCACGAGCATGACATGTCAGCTGAACAATATTCAGAGCCTTTCCAATCATAGCTATGTCAATACCCACAACTCTCGGAGCGGGACAATCAAATTCACTGGGAAGGGGAAAACGTCGCTTCACGAGCCATCGAGGTGCGTGACAGGTCACATTCATTTGGTACATGGGTTTCGTCTTCTCCTCGATGTTACCAATGTTGAAGCCGTCACCGACAGGTGGAGTGGTTCTAGTGTTGCGCAGTGAGCGCGGTCCACTGCCGTACTGCACAGACGCATCGCCATAGAGTACACGATCTTCAAACACTCTTCGCTGGGTTTCCATGATCTGTGAAAGCCAGAGAAGATTGCAGTCACAAACGAGACTGTTATTCGTCAAATCAATGGAACCCCAGTCGTGTTCCTTCGTTGGGTCCTGCTGTGACTGGATGATAGATGCAAACTCCGAGGACAGTGTCTGAATTTGGTTGTTCGCTACGTTTATATGCTTTGTGTTCGTTTTCTCAAAGAGCTTGAACGCCAGCGACCTCAGACCACAGGATCGCGCTGCGAATGTGATTATGGAGGCGCCAGAGAAGACACCCATTGGGAGCTGGAGCCCAGGGTTATCAGAGAGGATGAGTTTAGTTAACTTGAGACCCTTAAATGTGCCGGGTTCAATGTAGGTGAGTCGATTTTTGGAAAGATCGAGATGTTGTAGGTCTCGGAGGTCAGAAAATGCGTCAGGGTTGATGTGGTCCAGCCCCGCGGACACGATACGGAGATAAGTGAGAGACTTTAGGGTAGTGAAATTTTGGCGCGAGAGGAAGGAACGGCCGTAAGGGAAGGTGGCTGATTCCACTTGCAATTTTGTGTACTTTTTTGAGCCGGCATTTGGCGGAGGCAGGGAGGACCGATAGGCTGGACAGAGGAGGGCTAAACTGTTTTCACTAAGAAGCTCCACACATCCACTGGCGCCAGTAGGACTCCACAGGAGGCAAAAGATGCAGAAAGAAGCAGCTTGTCCGCTTTTTCTGATCTCATTGTCTTGTGGCGTATGACGTTTTCTTCCGAATTGTGCCCGATTTTCATACCCATGTTTGCGCCATTATTCTGAAAAGCAAAAAAATCACTTTTGTTAAACCCGAGCCTTTCGAAGATCTTAAAGTAAATACGTCCGACCGACGTGCTCAACGAAGAAGATATTACTAACAGCATTCAGGCTAAACAATCCCGCTAGTTTTTAATATGTCCAATGCATCTGTCCGAAATTTATGCTTTAGTTTCAGGTCGCACGTGTGTGAATAGGGTCATAAGGAAACAAATGTACAGCTCACTTTTCATGCTTTCATCCCTACAGAAGTTGGCCAAGAGTGCGGAAACAATAAAAGTGCATACGGTTAATATTTTTTCTCCACTTGCTAACCTGCCAGTGGGGTGTGATCGACTCCCAAGAGCCGTCCTTTTCTCGATCAACCAATATGATTATAAACGTGACATGGATTTGAATGGGACCATGAGCGAAAAAATACGACGCACTTTTTATACACGCATACCTACAGGCGCTAGAATCATGTTGTGAGAACAAATAAATGCATGTGGTTTGCTGTTTCTTCTCGATTTGTTAACATATCAGTCGGGTGTGGTCAACTCCCCAAAACCGTCCTCGTCTGGATCAACGAATCTGAGAAGTAGCGTTATATTTGAGTTATTTTTAAGGTAAAAGAGGCACTGCCACAGCAACACTGTCATCTGGCAGTTTTTGCAAACGCTCGCCAATTTTAAAGACCAAAAGCACACATGTGCAACTTTTTTGGTGGAGAAGCCACCATCTCCCTGAGAAACAGCACTCTGACCAGCATTTCGAAAATAAATTCTCAGATGACAGGCCAGCCAGTTCCTAAGAACGCATTACTATTCTGATAAATTAAAAGCACTTTAAATTTATCTGAATTTCATCCCGGAACTCTTACCTTTGCGAATACGAGCTCACTACTATTGAATCCGTGAGTGGTGGAATGTGGATGCTTTGTTCTTCTCTAAACTAATTGAACCAAAAACACAGTCTTCTTCCGAAACATGGACAAATTTCGCAGTCTGCTTTCAGGATGGCATAAGAGGTAAGCAGGCTGATGATGTAACATTACTGCAAACTCTCCTAGATTGGCTGGCAGCAGAGTTTGTCAAGCTAGCCACCTTGATTCGGCAAGTAAGACAACATTGTGCTCAATTTCCCAAATTCACGGGATCTGGAGACCTGATTGTCTGTTAAAATCCAATAAGAGTATTCAGTTCATCTGAATGTACTTTAGGTACTGAGAAAAAAATCACCTTCTTTGCAGTCTCGTGAGTAAAATGACGCGTGCAAGGGTGATTCGTTAAAATTAACTTGAGAAAACCGAAATAGAGAAGGAAAACTTTACATGACATTAGAAGAAAACAGGTGGGATACCTTCCTTAAAAAGAGACTTAGTTCAAGTTGGATGCTCTGTGGCATCGACCAGCCCTTGATTCGTGTCTCCGATCAAAGATTTCATTCACTCACAAGGCAGGATTTAAAATTTCCGTTGACCAAAACTTTATGATAACATCCCTTTTTAATGCACCTGAGTTTAGAAATGAAATTCTTGGGTCATTGTTGGACGTTATTAGGTATGACGTTTATAACCATTGAAGCACAGGCCCACTGTCTTATCCGTTGTGATCGGGGACATTAACAATGGGAGAAGGGGCGCTCATCGATCACAACCGACAGGAAAACAAACTTAGGTTCGAAACCTGGGTTCCACAAACATGGGGTTTGATAAAACTTTCTGACGACAGCTGATAGGCCAGAAACGGTCATCCCAACATTCATTTTTTTTGTCAGTTATTTTCTTCTGCCTATCTTACTAGTCACTGTGCAACTGCGTGAGGCGCTCTAGATCGAGCCCCGGAGCACAACGGACTGAGCAGGTCCGACAACTCGATGAGTGAATATACCTCCAAGCCAGTTAATACGTACAGGGAGGGTTGGTACATTTTAATAATTCCTTTGACCCAGTTGTGATAAAGCACGGGACTTCGGTGGTATTCGAACCCACAACAGCAAGGGGAAGGCTCGCTCTAGCCGCCCCACCGGACGGTTAACTTAACCCGCGTGTGATTAAAATCACGGTTCCCGGTGGTGCCGCATAGCACAGGTGGGTAGAGCGTTGGCTGTAATAAAGCTTTCTCCTGGTTTTCTTGGATTTGAATCCCAAGAATGCCGCCAAGTTTTTCACAACTGAATTAAAGGAATAGTTAATAATGCCGATTACTACCGGTAGGGCAAAGTGTCTGTGGTTAAGTGGTACAGCAGTGAATTTAACAACGTGCAGTAACGTTGAGATTAATTATTACTGGCTGACGAAGGCTGATTAGTCATCCGAGTCTCCTTTTTCTTTACTGGTAATCCTGTAGATGTACGAGTAGGCCAGATGATATGCACTGTTTTAATGAGTGAGGTTGTAATGGAATTATCAACATACTTGTTCCCTTATCTTCTCTCCTCAACAAGTAGTAGCTGCCTGTGCAGGCTTTTCCAATTTTCTTCACCACTTTTTTTCTATCAGCCGTGGTAATTTTGGGAAGAAAAAGACCGCTTGACGAAGACGCAGCGTTGAATGTCTTAAGAGATACAGCATGTCTTTTTCGCTAGAATTTTACGTGCGAAGAAGATGAACCGGCGGCTGATTGTAGCACTTAGAGAGGGTGGAGAGTGTGATGCATTCCCTCCAGTACCAAAAATCTGCCCAGCTACCCAGCCTGGAGGTCTTCGCAGTCCCACTTATTTTGCTGTTGTGTATGCTCCCCATGAATATTTTGACGAGGCTAGTTCGTCTTTCCATTAGACCACCCGTATTGCTCTTCTGAATCTTTCAGCAATTTATGCTTCGGGGGCAGGAACGAAAGAAAGCTATTAGACTAGGCGCTGAGGTTATATTTTTCGCGCAAAGTTGGTAGGAAGAGGAGGAATTAAACAGTAATACTGTGGAATGCGTGCTGATATAAGGGCCTCGGAGCGATTTCCTGTTTAACAGGGCGACGGCATACATAAGTCTATGATTAAATGTCTGCAATCAACTGGGTTTCTCAACTTCCCGGTCATACGTTGTGTCAAAATGAATAATTTGAGAGCATATTCCAGCTAACTGGCTCTGACCTACCAAATTCTTGTAATTACAGAACATAATTTTCTACTTAAATGTAATACCCGAATAAAGTACACGTTTATACATTGTCAAAATCAAGTCCGCAACATAACTTTTGCCGAGATCTTGACAAGGTTTCATTTTATCAAACGGTTCAATTTTACCGGAGTCAGGAGAGCAAGGGAGACTGAAATTATCCTTTCTAGCCGCACGCAATCCCGGATTCGGATAATTTTGGATTCAAAACCGGCCTCTTTTGGTCACTGAGCATTGTTTGGGAATCTGTGTGATTAACAAGCTTGTCCCAAGAGTCAATATTCCTGATCGTAATGGACAAGAAAACGGTTCCATGTCTCGAGCAGTAGAGCCTTGGGCTTAGGGTCTGAGTGCGAATGACAGGATATTAAAGCGGGTAGCAAGTTGCGTCTGACTAACAAGCCGTAAATAGGTGTCTCAGTCTCTCTTTTCGCTGTCGATATTTATTCTTGCACCATTGGTGATCCCTATGCAACTGCCTTCGAGGGCTCCAGATTGCACAGCGTGACAAGTATGTACCGTACCCGGATTGGAGGAGGGCCCTGCAGAGATGGTGCGGTATTAGCTCAGAGCTCTCCTCGCCGGACATAAAACAAGTATGCACAACGTGAGAGCGGGAGTGACGTCCATTTGGCCCTTTGCATGATTCTCCAATGACAAGGAAGGCTGTGACTAGAGCAGGACTCCTCTGAACACATCATGAGGCGTAAAAATCGGAAATATTTTACGGTCTGTAAAAACAATGTAAGTGGCGTGGTGAACGTTCACTGCAAGTACTGTTGGGAAAAAATTCTGAAAAATTATGATAGGTTTATAAGACAGTCTGCTTTTTCCTACTAACGCCTCGCCTGGAATGCGAACGTTCGCCTCAACTCATGTTGATTCCGAAGAAGTCGTCCACATGGAATTGCAATTGTGGGCTAATTTGCTTAAATAGTGAAAGCAAGTCCCCGATTTCTTCAAAAAAGTAACATAAAAAGAGGAAGATGCGATCACTGGGACAATAATTTTATTCGAATGGCCTTCCAGATTCCAACTTAAATCCACCTTCGTGGACAGTATCAACACGATACTGTCTCTGAAGATGGGTTTGAGCTGAAATCAGAAAGGTAAGCGAATAAAGTTATTGTCCCAGCAATCGCATCTACCTCTGTTCAATTACTTCCTAGGACTCGCTTTTTCGTTTTTATCTGCTTCTAGTCTTCAAAGATCCTACTCGGACGCTAACTGGGCCCCCATGCAATGGAATTTTGTCTGCTTTCTCCCACAGGCAATGATAAGTTGGCAAGTAAGGCTAGTGTTCGCAGTCACATATCTTTAGGGCAAAGACCAGTCTATAGAGCATGATTTCTCACAGCATCTGTCATTTGAAGAACTTATAAACAGAACCGAATTCAGCAACAGTTTGCCCACAAAGAATACAGAAGGGTACACAACGTTCGTAGTTTCTAATATAATATAAACTCTGACATGCGTAAATTTGTGCATCCTGACGAGGCACTATTAATGTGAGGTGCACGGAAAAAACCGACCAAAACTCTGCATAAGCTCTTTATTTATACCTGGATATATAAAGAGTAGATTTAAAAAAATGACTAGATATGAGTATGCGAGTCCCAGGCTCTTGCTAAGAAGAAGATAAAGAAGAGGAGGGCGAGGTATCTCGCAATCACTTGAACAACCATTGTAGCCGTCTGGACTTTAGGACTCGTGCCTACGCGGAGACTTACGCGTGCCACACCATCAGATAGCTGTTGCCAATGTAAACCCACCAATAGGTGCCTTTAACTTAAAGAGATTTGGGTCAGGATTTGGTTCATGACTTCAGCTTTTTGTGCTCTCCCCTTCTAACCGAGGAGGATTTGGTCCAGGTGATGTTTAAATCTCATGGAACATTTAAATTAAAGCTCGTTAACTGAGATGAATTTGCTGTCACTCTCACGCTCCCCCCCCCCATCTCCAAGTACTCCCATTCAGGGAAGACGAAATTTTGACAGGCCTCACAGGCAAGCGGTGGTATGTGCCGCTTTTGCACAAGGAAGCCCGCGGTAGACGCCGCTGTCTGTGTTGAAACGTAAGCAGATATGCGCACACACACACACACACTGGGTTGGTCACAAATACCCACAAATGAGTGAGTCATAGTCAAACATTTTGGGGGTTGTTACCTTGAAACACTGTTAGGATGGAGGAGGGTACTTCTATAGGCAAGGCACTCCTCACTGGGCTTGCCTGGGATATGAGCCAGGTACACCGAAAGAAAGACTGTCCCACATTAAACCCGGAATGTCGTTTGCGTTTGCGAACTGCCTAGGTGAGGAGGAGGATGAGGATGAGGAGGAGGAGGAGGAGGAGGAGGCCTGGAAGGTCATGCTGCGTGTTACCTAGTTGCCATTTAAGGGCACGAAACAGGAGTAATGGGAGATATTTAAGCAGCTCCTAACAAGTGTGAGGGGTTGCTGGGAGGGGGATGGGGGGAGTAGAGAGGTTATTTTGGAGGAGAGGGACTAAGCAACAAGAACAGTCGTAATGCAGTAAATTTTGTTGGGTGACAAGGCTTGTTGTCTGCCGTAGAAGGTAGCCACTGAGAGGGCATCACT
The DNA here is from genome assembly GCA_017591395.1 of Schistocephalus solidus. NCBI lineage: Eukaryota > Metazoa > Platyhelminthes > Cestoda > Diphyllobothriidea > Diphyllobothriidae > Schistocephalus > Schistocephalus solidus. Next base: position 157,190 of record WEDG01001497.1, read on the forward strand.
TGAAAAATGCATTCGATACGGAAGCACTCAAACATTGTTTGTCTCGGTTCTGTTTAGATTTTTGGTTCGAGGTGACAATAGATCACTGGGATACCTTGGGCTAATCGAGCCTTTTACCGGGTAACTTCTCTTGCAGAGCACGCCATCCAACCATGCATCCCTTTCTAGGGCAAAGTAGGAAATTTGCGTCAAGAGTATTACTGGTAATTCTATATAGCGAGTAATAAATACTGTAAGTCGATAGAGTTATGACAAAGGGATCTTAAAAGGGGCTTTTGGTATACTTGTGTAATTCATTTGACCAAAGTGTGGAGAACTTGGTGGCCTCGGTGGGGTCCGAACCAATGAACTACGAGAAAGTGAGTGAGCCTGGTAGTCATCTTGCGGATTCTATATTGAGTACGTAGGAAGTGCTGCTTGGACAGTCAGACTAATGTATCCGAATTAGGGGATTCCATGCGTTACAGTTGATTGGGTGGGTAAACTCATTCAAATGTGAGGTGTCTCACGTCCTCCGATCAGGGTCTCCTAGCCCAGGTGTTCAGGGCATTGGTTGCTGTCGTGGGTTCAAACCCCACCGAGGCCACTGTTTTTTTCCTAACTGGCTCGTAAAAAAGGCACTTTGGGTCAAATTGCGGAAATTATTTGATGTTAACCCTTTTGCTGCAAGCTGATGTGCTTGGAGCACAAAAACCAAGCCCTCATTAACCCGGGGCGATTGAAACTATCAGCGGTGTTGTTAACCGTGAGGAGAACGAACTGATGGATATTTTGCCGTCACAGACGTTCTCCGTGAATTGTGCCTGTAGTTCTATTCACCCACATGCCTTCATTGCTCAATTTCCCATTATGACAGCCTACGAGTTTTATTTTGATAAACTTGCTGGGGACGAAGGCTAGCAGACTGTAGCCATTATGTTGCAGGTCTCTTCCACATCAACCGACGAGGTAAGATCGACGCTGTTAGATTTTGACGCAGTTACTATGAGAGGGCTGTGGTTTCCACAGCTAGCTCGTTGTCATCCGATGTCGGCGCTGGCGGCTTTCACCCTGGGGAGAGAGGGGAGAGGCAGCAAATTTTAATCGTCCTCGCTCCTGCGGTCGCAATGCCCTGTGTGCGAGTTTGCGTTGCCGTGGTGAGGAAAGAGGATGCGGCAGAGATCGAAGGAGGGGTGTCAGGCGTGAACAGAAGGTCACAACCCCAGCTACTATCAACTTTTGTTTATTCAAAGAAGCGTGGGAGCTGGTGATCGTCATGGTAGCCTACACAGCCCAATGGCCGTTCGGATGACCGCTACAAGGTGTGGCTATGATGTCGGACAGACCAAAAGAGAAATATAAAAGAAACCCCGACGACCGCGGTGCACCTGACTCTGTGGCCGTGCTTGCCCCCTAAACAGTTAGAATAAACAGTGCGACCGACTGCTTCCACCTTTTATGTTCCAGGTTTGGAGGTACGGGGTTAGTATCTTGTTGCCAACCTGAGATCATCCCCTCCCCCCTCAAAGCTGCCTCATCGACGCAACTGTTTTATTTTTCTAACGCCTCACCTGAACGCGGGTGTATTTTTGCGCCGTCGTTTGACGGATGACCTGTCAGCAGAAAGGCGATAGGGGAACTTGAAGTGTTGAATGGATTAGTCATCATTCAAAAGTAAGGAGGAAGATATTATGGGCTTGCAGCCAAAGGAATGTTGGGGTACCCGCTGAAAATGGGCACAGTAATTCCTCGCAGATCACCTGAACACGATGGTAGGCCATAACGAAGGAGAAACGGGATTATAAGATACCACCCGCACAAAAGCCTTGCTTTGCAATGTGAATCTGTTCACCCTCCCGTCTAAGGGCTCCCGACTCAACCTTACACGGGAAAGCTTTCGTCCAAAAGATTACCTACGCGTAAAGAGGTCGCTCTGACCTGGCTAACATAGCCATACAAAAGCTGATAATTGCCATGACTACTGATATTTCTCGAATCACACATTTAAGTAAACACATGCATCTTATAAAAAACGTAGGTCAGAATGAGTTGTATGGCCGCCTAAATGGGACACATGAACAGAAACTGCCCGCAATACAAGTGGCTTTGCGCAACATTCGGATAAATTAGGTTTAGGATTACGGCTAGGGTTAGAGTCATGATGATAGTAAAGGTTAAGATTTAGGTTCGTGTTAACTGTAGGGTTTAGGATTATGGTTAGGCTAAGGTGAAGATGAAGGTTAATGTTCAATTTTATGTTAGGGTTACGGTTAAGACACGGGACTATTTACCGTTCCTGAAATTTATTGCAAGGTTGCCTGTTTTAAGAGGGTCGGGCGTTCCCATTCGCATGGCCTCTTTAGGCGGCCATACAAGTTATCCTTACCAAACCGTGAGTTGAAGGAGAAGAATCGAGTAGATTCTGGTTATTTTACGGTTTTCAATGCAACACATACATCGGTAGTTAGTTTACCTGCTAATGGTAGGGAAAATTTACGACCACGTACGCCAGCCCGCTCTCTTCCAACAGCGAGAAACAATAATACGCCTCGTCCCTTCTTAGTGTCGTTAAAATTAAGCCGAGGGGACAAAGGAGACCATCATGTCAACAGGCAAAACTGAAACAACTGGATGACCTGAAGGTAGATTTCAAGCGATTAAAATTAACTGAAAGTCATTTAGTGAAGGTGCTTTCGGATTTTGATGTCAAGAACGGCTTATGGATGATTCTGCTCGAAAACTGGACCGTGATTGACGCATTTCCTGTGTGAGGAAACAGCCATTCAATTAAGATAGGACACGATTTTAGACTCTTCTTAGTATACCATACCTCCTCTCGTCTAACCAAAATAAGTTTTTTGACTCAAAAATCACTCCCGAGTGTAAAGGAGCGATTATGCGCAGTGTGCGACTAAAAGGATGTCTGTAAGTAGGTCGGCTTTTCTTCACTTAAAATCGGTAGTTTATAGCGGTGCTTTTTTACGAGGATGTGGGGAACGGAAATAGGAGTCTAAAAAATTCTAGGAAGGGTAAATCTGCTCAACCCTAATATTAGCCTAAAATTTAAACCCACCCTACCACTAACCCTTACCCTTAACACATTGGCACCCCTGCCCCCATAAATAGGAGGTTTTTCTCTTCCCACGTCTCGCTGATGCGAGACCTTCCGCTACTTTGGGGTTGGAATCATCAAGTTAGGCTTGCATGTATTATTGCCACCCCGTACACCAATTGGGATTCCACAGAAAAAAAGTAAATATAAGATTCTATCCTAGAGATCCATACTTAAGAGACGGTGGGTAATTCTGTCGACAGTTTAGGTCCCTATTTTCTCGGTGGCACTTACAATTGCATGTCATGCTGAGCCCTTTTCAAAGGTAATCACGGGTGCCTTCGGTTAGCGCCCACACACGCACATTGGATAGAAAGTTGGAGCACCTCACGTGGTCACGCAGAAGCTACTTCTCAAGTACACAAGCATGCACGTTTACAAGGAGATTGTGTTCATTCATTTGACAGCTGAGGATAAGAGTGACTTCGTGTCTGAGGAAAATTATTTGCTACGCTGTTTTCCAATATCGCAATTATTGTATATTTTTCGAGGCATAAATGGCTACACGAGTAGGCGCCTTCTTTGGGCTCCTTGCTACTAATGCTAGTAGGATACGGGGGTATTCCTTGGTTGTTCCCAACGTGTTGTCTTTGTCCAGAGAACGTTTTGCATCCCGTTTATTTGAATGCCAAGTTTTCACCCATTTTTACCTTGTGAAAGGCTTTCGAAGCAAGTCAAGGCGGCCCTATAGCTTGGTGCTATTTCAGACGGTAAGTGGGTCACAAGAAATCCCCTTTAACTTGGAATTACCTGGCTTGAGCATCAGCTACGGACGGTGATTTTCCCGACTACGTTCTAAACAACTGCATCATGACCCCAATTTAGAGCACATTACCATCGAACTAGTAAAGATTAAATGGAGACTTAAAGGTTTGCCTTTGTGTGAAACAGGATTGCCGTTTTGGTGAACTGATGGAGTCGGAGATTAAGTTTACGACCAAGTAAAAGGAATGCGCGGTACTTTATTGACCGCCTAAACAGGACACGGGAGTTGGAATCGCTCCACCCGCTTAAAATACGTGGCCTTACGGTAAATTTCAAGAAGATAAAATATTCCTGTGTCTTAACGCTAACACTAACGCAAAATTAAACTGTCAACTTAATCTTAACCCTAGCTCTACCCTAAACCTGAACCTAAGAGTTAGCACGATAAAAATCTTAACCCTTAGCCTAGTCATGAGCCTAAGCCTAATTGTAACCTTAACCTCAACCTTAAACCTAACTCTAACCCTTTCCTTTATTCCAAGCATAATTTCCTTGGAATTTAGCGCAACCCCAAATTTATTGTGCGTGGTTCCTACCTCGTGTCCTATTTAGGTATCCATACAAGGCATCCATACCCTTGAATGGAGTAACTACACCGATTGTGGCCAGTAGTATTTGGGAAATGACTATTACTGCGTCCGTTTCTACTTAGGGTGGCCCAGTTTCGATGGAAGCTAAAAAAATATTCGTGTTTTTTTATAAAAAAATGGGTGCTGTTAGTATTCGAAGAAGATATTAAAAGCAAATTACTTGCCTAAAAAGTGCACTGGAAGCAAGAGTATGGTTAATCCAGAACAGGTGTCGAAAATCCAGAAGGTCGGATCCCACAGTCCAAAAGCAAACCACACAAAAAGTGCGGACGGTTTCCTAGAGGTCGAACGCGGCGGTTACCGCGCCAACGCGGTATCCAAAGCGAAGGCGGCAACAGCAGCAGCAGTAGACACGGTGTCTCCGACACTGTTTTGCGTGCGCCGCGCGGTGCTAACCGCAAATTGTCCAGGCGACTGAGCAATCACCACAACTGGCGGGCCCGAGGGCCAATCAGTGCGGTAAGGCGCGCAGACAAGCACGCAGACGCGTACGCAAGCACAAATTGCCGTAAGAGCGGCCGGCAAGCCACCGTCTACTGCTGTCGCCATGCCTGGGTGCGCACCGTGGGTGTGCGTGCGTGTGGTTCCCTGCTGTCTCTTAGGGAAATTCCACAACTGTCATCGCGGAGGCGTCGGGGCTGCACAGATGGCTAAGCGTGCCCCGAGGAAGCCCTTGTTGTCCGGTCTACATAGGCACACGTGTGCGCAATCCGGGTGGGCAAACTTCCCATTCCTCCGATTCTCACCTAACTGTTTAACTGTCAGCACCGAATTAGTACACACTACCGCAGACTGCCCTTAGCCTGGTTTAAGCTGTACCAAATAGATAGTAAATTAGGTTTATGAAAATTTCTACCGATTGTGATTTCACAGGCTGGCCCTTCCTTTGCCAAAATAGTCGAGGACGGAACGGCAAATAGACCACCCCAACATTCGCAAAGGGAAGTGGTATATATATATCGGGGAAATAATTTCTGAAATTATTAAGTGCAGGACATGGAGTCAGGTGATCTGGACATCACTTTTTAGGGTCAGAATCGAAATTTCAATGAACATCTGGGTTGAGGACAATAAACCACTGTGGAATAACCACGTAATGCCCATTCTACAAACAAGTAGTAGGAAATGTATATGGTAAAGATGGTATACCGTACTCCCGACATAGGTACTAGCTAAAAGCCCAGACACGTGTTTCGCCAACGTTTCTGCTGCTGCAGGACACAGCAACGAGGGGTTCAGCTCCTCGGCATAGAGAACGCTGGCGGACTCACTGAGGAGCCGAACACCTCGTGGCTGCGTCCTGGCTGATGACGGCTAATAAGCCAGAAATGCCCATTCCAGTTCCCCTTGTCTTTGTTGGTAATATCATTTTGTATATATATATAGTATATATATATATATATATATATATATATATATATATATATATATATATATATATATATATATATATATAAAGCCATTAAATTCAAATATATAATTTTGTTAGCTTTCAAAAGTTAGTCAATAGGATTCTTTCCCACGGAAGTTAAACGAATAGGAAAGCAGTCTAAACATGAAACGGGATGACGAGTTAAGAAAATAATAAACTGGGGCTTACAGTAATCCTGATTCCAGCAGATGGATGCAGCGATCGAGTCAGAGTTACGGCGTCTAGTCCGCTGGGATGTCGAGGGTTACGCCCGAGTTAGGAATAAATTACTACGAATTGCATATTCTCATACGTCCTTTGATATATTACGTCTCCTTACCTTGTCTTTCCCTCTTTGCGTCGTCTCTCCGGCAACTAGATTTCTACGTTCCGCCACTGAGGCCTGTGCCCTGGGTTATGAAGGAGATCTGAGCGGAAAAGTCAAAGTTCTCGCTCTACCTAAGTGCCAAATGCGAGTGCTGCATGTGGCACTTCCCAATCACGCCGGATTTCTACCAATTTACTAGAACCGTCACTTCAGTCCTAGTCGAAAAACAACACTACAACATTGGTTGAAGGTTCAGTGCCGCACGTCCATAGTTTGACAAGTCATCCCTGATCTAGGTCAACCAGGACTGACACTCTATTGCCTATTGCCCCTCGCATAGGTTGCGCGCAGCGGTGTTAGCGCTTCCATCACTGCCCGCTATCTCTCGGACGGCAAGGTAGACCTCGTTGATGGACGCGATCAGAACCCGACAGCTCGGTAGTTACGTAAGCTGTGTGCTACTAAGTTCAGACTGCCCTCCGACTTTTGTCAAGGATAACTTCCAGGCATTGAGAGCTTTGGCAAATTGCGCGTTGGGATAACTGAAATTGGCTAAATGCCTTCGGGAAACCTTAGAGCCATCTCGCAATATGTGTGTGACCGGGCAAATGTTTACTTCAGATTGTTTAGGAAAAGATATGCGTCCTTGGCAGAACCCTGACCAAAAGGGCTCGTTCAAGGAAAAAGATTAATGTCAAAACCCTAGTAAACAACCTGCTAAATGATGCATTTAAGATGGTGCCGTAAGCTGGAAGCAAGTATATTTGGAAGTGTTAGGTTGATTAAAAGGAGGTGTATTGTTAATCTGGGGAGTTGAATTTGGGGCCAAATAAAATTATGAAAAAAATGCATCGACTTTTCACTATAACTAAAAACTGCCGAAATTAGCTGTACAAATAGGCCGAACATTTAATAAACGCAAAGAAATCACTGAACAGCTGATTCTTTCTCGCCAGTACCTGGGCCAAATGCATTACAAGAAAATCCGGATTGCAGGGTTATCGATTTCGGAAAAACGCCATCTTTGATCCCCCGGCCTCCGCAGAAGCCGATAGTAAATTGCCTATTTTTGTCTCCAGGGGTGTTAGCATGTACAGTATATTAATTATTCTTTTAATGGTTTAATGAGATAGGCTTCTATGCGCTTCGCGCAGTTTAAAAAGGGCTTTATTTCAACCGCACCGAAAAATGTAGGAGTTTCCTCGTTCACCTTCAATATGCTAATGTAAGAAGGCAATCCACAGATTCCCTAGAGAATACACGTTTACGTCTGCAGACAGTGCGCATGGTCCCTCACGAGGAACCCTAAGTAACTTGAGGTAACCAGTGTGTAGACCTGGTTTCTCTGAAAGGAGGGGGAGGAGGGGGTTGGCGTGGCGCATGAAAGGTACTAGAAATACCTTGTTAATATGGGCCCAAGGCGCAAGTCGCAATTCTTGGGCGAAAATCCCTCCGATTTCCACAAGGCCAGGTGCACTGACCCTATCGGCGTACCAAGAAGAGGGGCAGCCACTGACGCTACAGTTTCATTCTACCCAGCCATGCGCGGGCACACAGGCAAAAAACACCCATTCATAAAACTGTCATTACACTTTTCGCCGTGTACCGAGCTCCGGCAGTCTATTATAGGAAGCAACAGTTGTCTGCCCGAACGCGATAGCAAAAGGCAGACCCTTCCTATATGCCTTCTTCCGCCTACTCGTTGCGATCAACCCCTCCCCCAACTTTACCGCCCCCTGAGGCAGTTTATTTCGCTGCCGGTTCATTCACTTAGACTGGCGACGGGTGCGTGTACTACGTGCATACCACACTGAGGGAGGAGCACACACACATACACCATTAGTCACCACTGCTTCTGCTGATGCTGCTGCTGAGGCTGATGATGATGAAGATGATGAGACGACTTGGAAACGTATGGAACCATGGGGCGATGAGGGGAAGGAGGGAAGAATCACCACTTCTCGCCCCAGGGTGCCAAATCAACGCGTGGTCGAACACACAGCCCCCCTGTCCCCCTGAGGGGTATGTCTGCGCTAGTTGGTCCCACAAATGATAGACTCCTTGGTCTCTGGGTTTGATGAACGCGCGCGCACGCGCCCGTCTTTCTCCACCCTCTTGCGGGTTCTTAGATGAAACGTGTATGCGCACATCACACAAGCCCATATACAACTGGAGCAAAATCTACCCCCGGTTGCAATTACACGCCCAAATGCGGGCGGCGGTGAGGGCGATGATAATACCTGCTGTCGGAATATGACCACCTCCACTACCATTACCGGTCTGTTTTCACGTTCAATTGCCGTGTTGCGAACCGGCTAAGGTCTGCATTAGGGCGTTGGTTCACTGTCAGTCAGCCTGGGGTCAGAAATTCGCAGCTTAGAATCTACCCTGCAGCTGTAACTCATAGGGGGCTTTGACGGACGTTGGCTACTAATAACTCATCTACACTGACCCATATATAGATGTATGGGAGCCAGTTCTACGTTTATTAGTTTGTTTATTGACCCAGATTGAAACTACGCCAGTCACAAGAAAATAAAAACTGACCCTCATTTTTCTGATCTTAGCCCAATCCCTCAATTTTCAATCCGACTCTCGAATTTCCTGAGCTTGAAATTCGGAGAGCGAAGAAGGAGGAACAGCTTGAATAAGTTCCTCCCGAGCTAGCTCCAGCCTATACGATGCAAAGTGCCGCCGTTTCGATACACCGCCAGAGGATCACACTTCGGATCAGAGTTAGTAACAATTTGTGAGAAGCAGGCACAAAGCTGCTGTCCGAGTCCGAGCGTTCAGTGTGGTAATTCCAGTGATTCAAAGACAATTTCTACCAAATGCTAAATTATTACTCAAAAAGAAGCGAATCTTGAAGCCCGTCGTAAGGGCCGAATACATAGATATAGCGAAAAGCGAAGGTATTCGCACATTCAATAGTGCCTTTGGCTAAAAATGATACCATCGACCGTGATACCGTAGAAGTGAGGAGTAATTTCTACATGATAGCGACCCCCATCCGAACTAAAATAAAGGTTATATTGTAGAAAGGAGATCGCACCGCAGTCCTCCACCTCTGTTGCATATCAGAGGGGGTTGGGGTTGGCAAATATTTAGGTAGTAAATAAAGGACAGAGAACTTCATCGGTGCTAGAATAGCATGATTTTCTACCTACATTTGTTTGTTCCTACTTCAGCATACCCATCAAAATATTGTCACAAGAGTTTTGTCCTGAAGTGGTGCAAGTAAAAAAGCGGCGCCCTGATATCTTTTCCGACATGGTCTCATAAGAGAGGAACAAGCTTGCCTCAAGTGCGATTGGCTGGTGATGTTCACGAACAAGATGGTCCGTGCACAGAATATGGAGGCACAGATTAAAGGGTTGCCAGCCTATTCTATCAGTAAGAAGGGGGAAGACTTCTTTCATTATTGTGATTTATACGGAAAACCACTGTCATTTGAAGCTCTGTGAAATTTTAGAGCTATTTTGTCTCTAGAGCAACAGAATGCCCCTGGAAGAAGTGCCCAAGCGTACTAATAGAGCCGCAAATACTGTGGTTGACTGGTTTACTTACTGCCGGGGAGCCAGCTTAGAAATCGTATCTGTCGCTTGGAGATGAAAGCCAATTGGGATACCTAAACACCCATTAAAGATCGAGGATGCCTGGTTTGCAAAGCGTGGTAAGTACAAACGTGCCTATTTTAGGTAGATATGCAACTGCCGAAGAAAACGCTGGTGACCCAGTACGGAATTATCGGAAGTACGGCCCACGTATTGATGCTCCTTGGGTCCTTGGATTGTGTCAGGGTACCGATGTTAGGTACTTCTACATACAAAAGAGAGATGCTGACACTTTTATCACTATCATTGAACGCGAAGTTGAAGCAGGTTCAATAATACCTTATGACGAATGGCCAGCTTATCGGCGGCTTAATCAGGTTGGTTACGATCACAAAACCGCTAATCACCAGGAGAGTTACGTTGATCCGAATACCGGCGAGTCGAGAGGACTTATTCAGGCAACAATATTAAACTTTTGATGAAAAATTGCGCAGCTTCACAGTATTTCTTTCAGGGGCAATTGGATGATGTTTTGTAAGGAATAGAAGATCACTTCGTAGCAATCCTACGTGATATTCAAGAAGTATTAGTTGCTTAATTTTCAGTATTTAACCCTGCTTTAATTTTCCAAAATAGACAATGAGCCCGTGGTACAGTTGCTTAGAGCGTTTGACTTCTAACCAACAGGTGGAGGGTTCGAATCTCGGGTTCCGAAACCCTTAGGGTTGGGTATGCATGGCTGATTACGGCTAATGAGCTAGAAGCGGTCATTCTAGGCTCCTGTATTTTGTCGGTAATGAAATAGATGACATATTTTAAATCTGATTCTGATTTTTGGTCAATACCTATGAGGGTTGAATTCACGTTATAGTAACACCATCCCGACTGTGGAATTACTGGTTGAGCCCAGTCGTCAAAGTTAAAATTCATAGCCATGGTAGTTTCACTTTCTGCATGACTACCGAAAGTACTGCTCTGCAAAAAGAGATACGTTCAAAGACAATTTGGTGAGCATACGTTAACTTTCAATAAATTCTCGTCAGGATTTAGATTTATATGACAGTGTAATTAAGTCAACTGTGCGCGTAAAGGAGAACAAATCGTACGGTTGACAGGGCGGAGGAGGGAGGAGGAAAGAAAGAAAATTGTGGTCCGTTTTCTGAGCATCGTCAGAGGAATGGCGGCCGCGGAGTCAGGTAATTAGATGCTGGCGGCTGAATTAGGGGCTTTCGGCTAGGGTAATCATGGCGCCTGTATAAAGTTCTTTTGAGCGCTCAGAAGCGGTTTGCGTAGCCTGATTGCAGTCGCTTCTGCCGTGGCCAACAGACGCTGTCCAAGGAATTTTGAATAGGTTGAGGGAAGCTTGTAAATTACCCGGAAGGCCTCTTTGGCATCTACACCATGGTCTGTTCTTACCATAAATGTCAAAAAGGCCTTCCAAGTAATTTACAAGGTCCTGTCAACCTATTCAAAATTCCTTCGTCAGCTTCGTTGGCTACGGCAGTAGAGCGCAAACCGCTCTTGAGCGCTCAAAAGAACTTTAAACAGGCGCCGCAAGTATCGTGACCGAAAGCCACCAATTCGGCCGCCCGCATCTAATTACCCGACCCGGCGGCCGCCATTCCTCTGACGATGATCAGATAACGGACCGCAATTTTGTTTATTTACACCTCCCCCTCCCCACCCTGGCAACCGTAGGATTTGTTCTACTTAACCGCATATTTGACGTAGTTACATGATGATACAAATGTAAAGACCTGACGAGAATTGTGGATCTGGACCACAGACTGGGTAGACACGCTGGCGTAATCGCAAAGGGAAGACGCTCATGACTTAACAACCGTCGATTTCCGACCGCAGTTGGCCCGTCTTCAGACATGGGCACAGTAATCGCAACAACAGCCGACTGATTTATGGGAGAGCGAGGGGGCGGGAACATTGGGAGGGGCTATTTGGGTAGTTGGGTTTCCCAGGAGTGAGTGCAGTCTCTGGCATTATTTCAGTTCCTTGAAAAGAGCATATCAGCTGCCCAGGTGGGAGTGGAGCTACAGAACAGACCAACTGCACCACTCTCTTATCTCCCTGGATGGACAGGCAATCTTGGCTGAGCCTCTAGTCACGGCACACTTCCTAATGACGCAGAGCTAAAAAGGAAATCGAGTACTTGACGCCACTCACGAGGCTAACACAAACCAGTAAATACGGTTTGATTCATTTCTGGACTCCTGTACTCTGGAGCCACAGTAGACATCTCGACCGTCCGGGAAGATTTCAAGGGGTTCCCATGAAGTTTTTGGGGCTAAAATATAAACGGTGAGTTGGGGAATAGTCCTGAAGCTGCAATTCGTACAGGGGTATCCTCCCCAAGCACCTTGTGAGTAGACATTAATGATCCACAAGAATTCTCCCTCAATTCGAGAGTTATTTTTCGAAATCCTAGGTATAACACTCCTTAGAGTTTAATCGAACTCGATTGGAAAATTTTCGGTTCTCCATCCGACTCTTGACAGCAGCCGGAAAGCGTCCCGGAAGCGTCAACAATACATGAATACAGATTTTGGTATGGCAACTGCAAAACCGTCAAACCGTAAAAGGCCAAGGCACCTCCTATGGAATGTGCAAACCGTTCTGCCATGTTAAGGAAGATTAAGGAGTCACAGATCTACGGTTAAAATGACGCGATCGCCAGTCTGCTACTTGGAGATACATCCATTGTCTGGAATTGCATTTATTTTCCTTCAAGAGAGCAAATGTTTTAGAGACAGACTGACGGATTTGCATAAAAACATTTTTTTGACCTGGTAAACTTTGGCTGTGGTTTCTGTTCATTTGTCTGTTCTTAGAGTACTACGAGGGATGCATCACTGAATTCGTCTATATACATGTATTTCCAAGGAACGATTCCTCTCACATAATGTTTGTCGCAGCTGGATAGCACCTCAATCTACCTTTTTCTGACCAAAATACTAAGTTGGACAGAATTCCATGTCTTCTCTTGAAAATCTACAAGATAAACGTTTAGTATCGGAGACTTTATCCGCCAGGGACTGCAGCGTGATATCGAAAACGACCTATCCTGCGTCAGAAAGCTCCTCAACCTGCACTCATGCTCTTCCAACCAGTGAACTTGACCATCTGCATACTGCGGGACCGAGATTGCCATTCCTATGACCTACGTCCGATAATTCGTCCATCGCAAGCCGCAATGTCCAGCACGGCTGCACAAGGTGGGCGTGCTCGTGACTGAAATGTGAATATACTTATAATAGAGCAAAGTTGTGCCCTTCCCACACTCATCACGTTCCGTTGAGAGGACACGGCGAAAAGAGGTGGGTGTGTGTGTGTGTAGTGGCTGGCAAAACTAAGCATCCTATATACTCGGACCACACACGACCTTATTCCTAGTCTACATGTACTTATCTATCCTCGGGTGCTTCTCGAATCTCATAAAAATGCCATGAGGTAGTAGTAGTAAAGAGTAGCCCTTGTGGCTGGATGCGAGCTGTGTTGACCCAGTCCAGCCTCCCTTCATCCCCCGAACCAATGACCCTTACAGTTCAAGCTGCTTGGGAATGAGATAGAAGTGAAGAGAAAGAGATGACATGAGGCTGCTGATTGACATGTCCACACCTGAACTGAGGTTTCTCAGACTTTAGCAGTGTCAGAAAGGAAGATCAATTGTAGAGGGCTTGCTCGCCCCATCAGCCGGCAACATTCTAAGTTAGGATAATTAATACGATTTGACAGGTTCAGCCGTGTCAGCTTACGTTTTGTAGGGAATGAGTTGATTTGCTAGTAGGAGGGATATCCAGGTAATTGCCCGCTCACAACTACCTCTCAAAGTGAAAACCACTACGTTTGACGATGGGCTGTATAATGGAGAAGCATGACTCAGGCAGCTGGCACCTCATGCAGTTTTTCACTTTTCCCGGGCATTTCCACCCCGTGAAATTTGAAAGCTCGGCCAGGTCCCTTAGAATAACCAATGACTTCAGAATTTGCGTTAACCACTAGACTATATCAAACCACATCGATAGCAAACTTTGCTGAGTGCTCCCGTATTTAAGGAAATTCTTGGAGGTCGTCAACCGACTTCGCACGCCACTCCGAGCGGAGTTAGCACACAGACCAGAGGCGAGCGCCAGACATAAAATAATGAGACCGCAAGAAGCGTTTGGAGTCCTTCGCCATACCAGATGCAGTCGCAAGCAAAGTCATTATGCCGGATGGAAAAGCGCGTGGCATCGATGAAAGGGGGTGAAGCCAACTCCCAAGTCGCATCTCATGCTCCTCAGGTTCTACGGGCAGGAATGCTTGCGAGGAGTAAAAACTACGTGGGCGGGAACTGCTTGACGCAGGATTCTCGAGCGAATTCAGTCCTTAAGCGCAATGATCTCACCCCCGCGCGTTCCAAACGCTGCCTCCTGTGAGAGTGTTGTGGGCCAAAGTGTCGAGTAATGATCTCGTCAATTGCCATAACCGATGATGAAATTGCGGCAATCACCGCACATTGTACGACCATCTACGATGAATAGTAAATAATCGCGCGTTAATCACCTCTTGCTGTTTCCAATAGTGAACTCGACTGTGAATGCAAAAGATCAGGAAAGAAGATTTTTGTAATAGCACCGGAATGTGACCCCAGTTGATACGCTCGTGCCTCGGACACGCCCCCGATTTCGAGGTCAGTAGTTGAACCCCGAAACCTGGACCCACAAACCAGGCAGCTGAAAAAGCTGTCGACTTTGGAATCGTCGAAGTCTACTCTATCCTTAGCACCTTCATCAAACTTTAAAGCGTCACTCTTATTTTGGACTGAATAGGAAGTGTCATCCATTAGGCGCACTACCTGAAAAAGACCATCCGTCCGGACCCCTGCTGATTGGTGACAAAAGGCGGACCGAAAATGATGCATTTTATGGCAGTACAGCTCTGTTGTCTGGCCGTAGCTTTCTACGAACTGGCGAAGGCGATGTCTGAGGGATTCAAAAAGTAAGAAGTTGGAAATATATGCGGAAATTCTGAAGGTCCTCGCCAGTAATCATCGAGGGAGGATTAGCTGCACAGGAAACTCCCAAGCGAAAGTGAGAAGGCGACTTTAGCTGTAAGATAAAATGCTGCTGTTTGGAGTTGGCTGCGCCTGAGTCATAGCCCAGTCCCAGGTCAAACTGGGTTGCCAAGACTACACGATAAGCCTGTTTTAAATGTTGTATCCTTACGCGGGGTGGCGAGTGCTCATCTCTGGTAGTTAGGCTGGCATTATTTGATCGCTGTTTAATTGCTGGCTCTTAAAACCTTTAAGAAGAATGTTGAAGTAACTACTCTTTCATATGTGTTGACAGGTTACACTTACCCTATTCAAAATCTGTGGGGAAATCTATGAACGTTGAATCAACCTTGCGTACGCAGTTCTGTTGCAGCCTGGTTTGCTGGAGTCTCGGACCTCTCGAAGTCATTCAATAACCTCTAAAATGGTCCCGCGGTTGATTACTTTAATATTTATATATAGTGAACTCTAGACGTAGGCAAAGTAAGTTTAGGAGTAAGGATGAGCTTGGGACGTAACTTTTATTGTGATTGTTGCCGGCAAAGGGTTCGGACACTTAAAATTGATATTTGTGGCTTACTAAAATGAAGAATCCAGTCACTGGGTGTGTTCAGTAAATAACTTCAACCAAGACACCCATCTCCACACTATTCTCGGTTAGCCCAAACGGAATGACCATAGAACATCAAAGTTTGCCGACTGCGTCCATGACAAAACAAAAACAAAGTGGGACAAAAATGGGCCGCATGATGTTATTTGGCAAAATTAAGTTAATTTAGAAAAGAAGAGGCGCTTCTTTAAACAGATTTTTTGAACTGCTTACGTTTTGGATTGCTAGTCAGATCACCATTGCCGAAACCTTAAATGTGTAAAATGGAACGCAAGTGCAACTGGAGTACCGACCTAGTCGGCCTCAGACTGATCGATTTTTTTATTTTTTTCGCTGCCTCGGCCGTTTGATGGATGTGTCATGGGACCCACAGCCTAGTACGTTGAGTCATCACACCGATGAGGGGGGGGAGGTATTGGTTGAGCCCCGCGAGGTTGTTCGGTCTGGCGGCTCCTCTGACCATGGGTGTGCTGAGTTCTTAAGTTCTCTGTGGGTGCTTTGTCCTGGTCTTTGCGTATGTTATGACGCAGCATTTTAAAAGCTGCGCGGCGGTTAAGATGCCTGTCACTGGAGTTGACATCTGAATACCACACCTCATGTGTTACTCGTTCTGTCCCTGAGATGAAACGGTCTAAAATTGTCATTCCTTGAAGATGAACATAATGGCCTGTTTTTGCAATGTTCGGTGGAAGCTGACAGTGTGGGTCTACCCTTTAAATTGCCATTTTTCGCTCGTCTACAAATTTCGTCAGTGTCCCCAACGTAGTTGCTTTCCCCCCCATTGCAACTTATTTTACAGAAATCTTCCGAGGATTCAGTGAGCCCTTCCTCTTTCTCAAATGATTGCCACAAGAGAGAGAGAGAGAGAGAGAAAAAAAAGAGACGGGTGGGTCATTTGAAGTCAATGGCATCTAATCTAAACGCAACTTAAGGTCAGCATTCAACGCAGGGCTGTTCAAAACAGAAATCTTTTCGCTGGCATATTAGCTGCAAGAAACACCACAGAAAAATTGATGTTTTTTTGTCCTGAACCTCCCTGTATATAGTCCTTATCTATCCAGAATGACCGACCTGTTGATGAAATGCGTCTGCTACTGTATGGTATCAGTTTACACTTCCTACTAGGGAGAAAGACCTTCGACATGCAAGACTATAGCTAACTTCGTTACTTATCATTACCTTTTTCCATGTTTTCATGGGAAAAGGAATACCCAATTTCGGTTCCAGTCAGAATTGCTTATAAGCTCCCCCCGGACGGAATACGGGAAAAGGAATGTCCAACCCATAATACAAGCAGCCTTGAACTTAATTCCAGGGAGGTTAAATCTTGCCACGTCCTTACCCTAACAGTCACTCCAACCATAACATTTAGCGTAAGTCGAATGTTTACCTTAAAACATATTTTCGTGGAATTTAACGCAAAGCCACCTGTATAACCGGTGGTTCCCGTTGCCATGTCCACTCTGGGAAAGAGAGGACATATAAGCATTATCTAGCGCGGTTCCGATAGCAAACCGAAATACGGCTCCTCCAAAATCTTCCTTATGACCTCAAAATATGCCACCAATCTGCACAATCCAGCTTCCTTTGCGTGTACGTGCTCACTCCTCCGAGCTGACTCACTTACAGCACGACAGGGTGTGCGTTCGTGCTTGAAACCGAATCTTCGCGGCTACCGTAGTATCGCGCCTAAGCAATGTGGCCTCTTTAAAAGAGTGAAATCTGGCAAAGAGCACGCGCTGTCGGACAGGTAGTCCTCAAAAAGCCCTCATCTAGGTCCATCTACCCCCCCCCCTCCAGTGCTCGTTGCCGTTGTCGAACTCAGGTGCACTCCTCGCCGCCCGCCCGCCAGCGCAGCGCAGCACCCGCCAACCAATGGGCCGGCGACTAAGCGACAGGAGATGCGCTGCGTTGGGAGCATTGAGTAGAAACACGCTTGGCTGCCTGCCAGGAAAGCTCTGCCGCCTGTCTCGTCAGGGCCACTTTGTCCTGCTAAGCAATGTTACTCGTTAGTTTAGGTGTTTTTTACGAGGGGATGACTACAGGAAACTGTCTCAGGAAAGGGCGGGCATTATTACCCCAGTTTGACGTATTGTTTAGATCTTACTGGAGTTTATTTAGCATAAATCTCTAACTCATGCCCTGGGGTATGTATTTCCTCAGACAAATGATTAAAACTAAGTACCCCAGCGCGTGGCAACAGCACCACCGACTGTCCACTTATTTAGATGAACATTGCCGGCAAAGACAAAGGAGACTAGAATGGCCATTTCTGACTTATTAGTCGTCGTTAGCCAGTCCTACCCAATCCGGATCTAAACCGGCAAGACAACGAGCCCGTGAATCAATGGCTAGAGCGTTGGAATTCTGATCAGCGGGTCGTGGGTTCGATCGTCGGGTGATGCACCACCTGGGGTTGGGTATGACTGGCTAACGACGGCATATAATCCAGAAATGGTCATTCCAGTCTCCCTCGTCTTTTTGGCAATAATTCATCTGCCTATTCTGCTACTTGCCACCGTTCGGCTGCTGGCGGGGCTCAAGGCTGAGTCTCAAGGCAGAACGGGACGAGTGAGTTCCATAAGCGATCGGGGAGCGTTCATAAACGAGAGCTGTCGACTTATTGTGATGCTCTAAGAGGAAAGCAGGTCCACAAAGAAAGTACTTTGTACACCCTTAGGCGTCCGGAGCTTCAAAGGATATCCTCTTCTCTCCAACAGCAAGCCCTATAAGCTTAAGTCGGTGATTATACTAGAGATTGGGCTGTCAGAGACTGATTTTAACAGCGACTCAACTTACTATGACTTCCTTCGGCGTTGCTTATACAGCCAATACCAATTTTTGAGACTGTCAGATACAAACAACAGTTTAGGTATAGTGCGCGCCATGGATTATACTGACACGCACATCGTTGGTTTACTAATTTCAAGTGACCCCCTTCCATCTAGGCCGTCATGAAACAGGTAAATTTTTCACTGTAGCAGGCTGAACAAAAATGGACACCTATTTTATAAATAAAAAGCGGAGCTCGTGTGGAGTCTAGCATTCAGGTACAGTGGTGCATGCTGAGAGCACCTATCTGGTGAGCCAGTGGCGTATTTGGCGCCAAGATGTCACGATAAAAAATAGCCTTCATTGACGCCCTTCCTGGATGTTTGTGAGAGCGTTCTTACACCACAGACAAAGTGGTATGACACTATCTTCATCACACCATCACCACTACCACCAACACCAAGAGAGAGAGAGAGAGAGAGAGAGCAATTAGCATGTGCTCGTGAGGTTTTACGGCCGGCCAAGGAGGCAGCTAAGTGGTAATGGCGAGGGTCACGATGTGACGCGTCGCAAAGCCTTAGGGGGCTAACGCCAATTTTATTGCCAGCTAAAAGGGAGCGCTTTGCCCAGAGTAGTCATCGTCCCGTACACGCGCGTGTGTACTTCCGGAAAACCTAGAGTCCGGACAGCGCCTTTGGCGGTGATACCCTAAATGACTCCCCGCACCGTTCCCCCACACCAACCTACGTTCCCCACAGTCATTATTATGAGTAACAACTAGTACAAGAGAGAGAGAGTGTGAGAGAGAGAGAGACATAAAGAGATGGAGGTATGCGCTGTACAAGCTTGCAGGTGATGCCTGTCCTGCAACTACCCCAGAGCGCAGTTTTATTCTCTCACGAGCCTATAAAGGTGACTCAGAAGTCTCAGACCTCACTTGGGCGTAGGTATAGTTTCCGGAACTACAAACGCGAACCTAATTATGCCTCCTCCATAAAATTTGTGCTGAGATTGTGGCGTGTGCTTGTGGGTGGTCGTTCCTTCGAAGTGGTCAAAAGTCAGACCAGGGGGAGCTTATGACGACGATGCCACCCACCATCAGTTTGTTTCATCTTCCCAGGAGGAAGGAGTTTGAGCTACCTGGAAATTGTATTTCCCGGGGAGGGAGCACCTGCGTGCATACCTTACACTCGTATTTTTAGATGTTGTCAGATTGCAGCTGCCTTAAAGAGCTCCTTAAAATATCGTCTTTTATGTCTGTTCTTCCTTTCATTAAACTAATATTTTTTCATCGTTTGGACTCGGAAATACGGATCCCCGTATCACAAGCAAATTTAGGCTGAATTCCAGATGAGGTTGTGAGTAAAATTGGGGCCAGGGCTGGGAGGGTTATTGCTAGGGTTAGGAGAGTTAGGGTTGACGTTTTGTTAACGTTAGGAGAGTTAGGGCTAAGGTTAAGAGAGTTAAGATAAGGATTATGGGGATAAGAATTAGGGTTGGGGGATACAAAAGTTAGAGTTAGGGTTAAATTTTATGGCAGAGGAATTGGTATCGCACTAGAATTTAGCGCAAAGTCCCTTTTCTAGTATTCGGGTGGTCCATTATCCCGCTTCTGACCATGCCAGCCTCTAAGACTACGTCGATAACCCACTGTTGCGGGCACGCATGCGTTTTAGGTAGTCATAATGCTTGTATGTTATAACTCTGAGATTAAAGCAGCAAACCCTAAATGCCGAACAAATCCAAAGTAGGTCCATTCAGGCCTGTCGTGCACATTATTTTATTTAATTCTAGTGACGCTGTCACCTATTTTCTGTCTCACAGACCTTCGATTTTAAGCTAGGCCATAAGGAGGACAGACACTTTGAGCCCTCGAGAGGCGACTGTCGATGGTAGGAAAGCCACTCAGTGCCGAATTATTGTTATTTGCTTTGAACTTGCGCTTAAATAAGCGAAGAGGGCAGCGCAGAAAATCAGCAAGCATTTAAATTCTTCTTTTTATGATAGGCCCACTTTAAATTGATTTTGGCATAAATTAATTGAATAAAGAGAGAATCGAGTGCATTGGAATGTTGTGTGGAGGTCATGTCATGCAAGAATTCTAGGAAACTCAATGAGACATTCTCCCACTGAGCGAATCCCAAAAAGGCAGGAAAAAGTGTGTTTATGTGGGTTTGGCCTTGCGCAAGAGAATCGAAGGCCGCGGTAGTTGAAAATCAGCAGAAACCATAGTGACAGGTAAAATTATTTGCATAAACAGGTAAATGCGCATAAAAGTACCGAACAACATGAATAGGAAGACGAGGAGAGCTTTTTCATAAGAGGCATAACTGTCTGTTAGGTAAGCGCTTAAGCAGGAGTGGGTGGATACCGATCTATAAACTATCCGAAGCAAACAAACTCCGTATGAGTATCAAGGAAGACTCCCAGGCGACCAACTACCAGACCAAAGTCTGCTAAAATGTGATAACTGAGGAGAGAGGGATAGGACAGATTATGCGGATAGATAGATATGAAGGCAGGAGTGAACTCACAGTGAGACCGTATATAATTTAAAAACTAAAACCACACAAATGAAAGTGGTATAAGGTGCACATTGGCAGAGTTTGCCACAGAAATGTGAGCACATTAAAGGGCAAGTGCCCATACTAGGCTCAAACTTACCCCAAGCCGCGGCTAGATAAATAGGTCTCCATCTAATAGCAACACAGTTCATCAGTGGAATAAAGTTGCTAAATTTAATAACAGAAGTCTTTCTAAGGATTTGAAACAGGCTCTGCTCGTTTGTATTTGTCATCGTAGTTTTTAAAAACCTACAGACTCTTACGACACTAAAATGCCTATAGGGTGTATGCATAACTCATATCACGCCAAGTTACTGCTACTAACTAAATAGACTGAACAGAGGCGTTGTGCGACCCAAATATTGACGATTGACTTGCATATTGAGGCAACGTAGGAATGTATTTCAAACTTCTAAAAATAAGATTGCTCCACCGAGTTGAAAGCAGTTCCCCTATGTAACGCATCCACCATTATGAGCTGGGCCAGGAACCTATTAAGATTATGGGCAACATCGAATTTTGCGTGAAAGAGGAGTC
Source organism: Schistocephalus solidus (assembly GCA_017591395.1). Taxonomy (NCBI): domain Eukaryota; kingdom Metazoa; phylum Platyhelminthes; class Cestoda; order Diphyllobothriidea; family Diphyllobothriidae; genus Schistocephalus; species Schistocephalus solidus. The sequence goes on from WEDG01001497.1 coordinate 178,459, forward strand.
GAATGATCTACCCAGCTTGTAATAAGATTGTTCCGGTTGGTTTTGGAGTTCAATTCGATAGCCCTCACGATGGCCCATTATATACCGACGAGCAAGCACCAGTAGAAAAGTATTGACGCAATAACAAAGGTAGACTGACAGTTTTATTCATGACTGTGTTTATTCGCTTAATTTGTCAAAGGCACGGAAGTCTGTTCAATCCAAATGTACTGTGTGGGGTATCGGCAGGTAACTGTAGGAATTTCGTTCAAAACTATGTATTGTATCCTATCTAAGCCCATCTCCACCCCCATTATGGTAATTCTCACGGCCATGTTTGATAAATAGTGGGGTTCGGAAGTGTGCAAAAAGGCGGACAAATAAAGCTGGTTTTTAACTTTCCTGTATTCGTCTCAGTGCCCACATGGCGCTCGAATCTACCAAAATAGGGTGCTCGTTAGGCTTCGCAGCGGTGCCTGTGACAATAAGCAACATGGGTTGATTGGAGTGCTAAGTAAAGCTGCTCAGGGAGTCTATACTTTTCGTGTTTTGACACGACCACACCCTTCTAACGCAAAGTACTCTACATAGACAGTGGAATGGTTCACTTGGCCCAAATGAAGAAAACATCGGGATGGCTGACCGATATGCACCTGGTTTACAAGACTGCAACGTGAGTACATCACTTCCTAGATTTGAAGAGCACATTTACTTCATAGAACAAAACAGACGTAGTAACTAAAACAATAAAATTGCGCTTCCTGGGCTACGCATAACCATTCTAACTGCAGGTCACACGTGGGTTTACAAGTCATCAGACTATCAGGTCGCATTGACTTATGACCCATAATCTTGTTAAAGTAGGTTAATGCTAGATAAAGTTGATTGTAGGGTGATTATAAGAATAAAAACATAAATGCAGTTTCAGTGCTCTTATAATTTTTTAAAAAATCGAAGTCCGCCGAATCCAGTCTCAAGCAGTAAGTCTACCGACTTGTGGCAACTAAGCCAGAAATGTCCATTTGAGACTCTCTTTCTGCAGATTTTCGCCAAGAAGTGAACTCCCGTAGCCTATCTAGCATACATACCAGGTCAGCCAAGCTAAGTTCAGTGTGAGTTCAAGGTGGCTCTCACTTTTAGATAGATAGCGGTTATTTACGCTCCCATGTATTAATTGTTGAGTGAGTATTTATTCCTGTACATGTGTCAACTTATGCGTTCCATGTCAAACGTTTTTAAGAACTAATTGCTGCCATCAGAAGCGATTGTGAACGTCGCCGTAACGTAATGATTATCTGATCGAAATACACCTATGCTGCGGGGAATTTTTAATACTGTAACCTTTTAAAAAATCTTATTATAATTACAGATGCAATGTCCTTCCTAAGTGCTAATACTATTAATTTTTGATCCACAAAGCTTTTATAAGAAAAGTAAAATTGGTCTTTGAATAAAACACTAGCAATATACTCCTTCACAGGTTTCACTTCTAGAACAACATTGAGGATGAGGAATGAAGATAACGTATCCAACGTGGAGATTGGAGGACGCGCACTGGTCACCGGGGGTCATTAAATGGGGACCAGCCTGGGAGCCTGTAACTGCATGTTCCTCCCTAAACCTGGGCAACTAACAGCATCTGCATCAGCCTCTACAAGTGCAGATGGCTGCCGCAAACTATGAATGGTTTTTGTAGACTGAGTGAGAAACCGGACGTGACAATTTTCCGATCCTGTCCCCCCAGTGACTGGAGGTCACGTACAAGTGGCGTCGGTTTTACGTGAGTTTTTGCAAACTCGGCAGCTTTCTTTACTACCGCGGGAAATCCAAGTTGCATTGGCGGTTCAGTATAATGTCTCTGGTGTAGGTAAAAGCATTCCGGGCACAAAGATCAATCAAATTGGCCAGAGAAAGTAAAGTCTGTCCAAATAGGGCCACGGCATAGAGCTTTTAAAATTAATTACCAGTGCCAGGGCTGAGAAGCTGCATTAGTTTTTAGGTCTTTGTTCCACCTGGTCAATCCAGTTAGAAGCACACTGCAGGCTGCCTAACGAGATGCACCAAAGTACTTATCTCTAATGACAGCCATCTCCACACTTGCTTTGTCTGACCAAGGCATCGTCAAAGCTACAACCTGCGTTCACACATGAGAATTTGTGCAGCTCTATAAAATTCGAGGAAGCGTGCCTTAGTGGGGCCCAAAAATCGGACTGTAAGTTACTAAAACAGTCTCCCAGAAAAACTCCACCCTCCTCCAAAAAACAAAACTATATAATGAAACATCCAACTTTTGGATTGTGGGGGTTTCGAAACTAAATTTATTCTAACGATACGGCCTTCTTTTGATTGTGCTGAACCACTTGATTAGTCAGAGACTTCACCTACCTGTCAGCTAAATGGCTATACATAAAACTCAAATCACTTTTTTTATAACAACGCAAGTATTTGGTTTTTGGCAGTACACCAGGCAGCCGCAGGAACTATCGTGCACATGCAAGTTGTAAATATGCGCTGCAGACACTGAAGTGACCAGTTGAAACGAAAACCCGTTAGGGGGTTGGGTGTTTTCCCCGATACAGAAACCTCGGCGGAAACAATCACAAATGAGCCAGCCCGTGGAAGACACTTTGCGGGAAAGAAAGCACTATGGAGTTTTCGAGTTTCATGTTGCTCTATAGGAATATCAATGTGGAATGCTTTGGCTATTTAGGTCATGTTAAGTATAATAGTCGGTTTTAAATACTCTACGCTGTGTAACTTGAGCCACAAATTCGATAAAAAAGACTATAAGCAGAATAATATGACTGGCAAAGACGAGGGTGATTGGAACGGCCACTTCTGTATTTATAGCCATCATCAGCCAGCCATACCAAAACCCCAGGTGCTGCGATCCCCGTGACTCGAACCTGTGACCTGTTAGCTAGAAGTCCAACGTCTCAGGGGTTGCAACATCTGGGGTTTTCGTATGGTTGGCTGATGATGGCTACTAGGCCAGAAATGACCATTCCGATCTAACTTGTTTTTTTTTCGGTAATGCCATTCTGCTCATGCTGCTATCTGCCATGTGTCTATTGGCAAGGCTCGAGAGAGATAGAGAGAGAGAGTCCCAAGGCGCAAACAGTCGAGTATGTAGCTTAACGCGACTGGTGAATGAACCTATATATTTGCTAATGGAAGCAAAAATGCTCCGTATGGGGAAAAAGGTCAGGAATACGCCACCAAATACCATAAGGCCTAAGTCGGATATGTTATATTTGCAGATGAGATGGACGACAGGGAATGCGGGTAGATTGCTACCATCTGTTTCGGACTTCTTCGGCCTTAATTCATGCACTCACAACCCTGACTAGCATCTGTGACCGAAAACAAAAATGTCCCTCGTAGACGACGCAAATCGTCCATACGCAAGGTCTAGCACTTAAGTTAACCGGAAACCGTCAGCACCTCACCACCTATTGCTGCAGATAGGGACCCCGAAACCTGACATGATCTCTGTACGTTTAGGTTCAAATTTACAGTAGTGGTGCCTAACTCATTCACAGCATTTGCCGGTAATTTATAATGCGCCTCTGGTAAAGGTTGACTAAAGGATTTCCAACCAAAAATCAGCCAAATGACGTAGAGCTTCCTGAAGGATCACTAGAAAGTTAATTCGGGCTCATCATCATCATAATCATAATCATCATCATCATCATCATCATCATCATCATCATCATCATCATCATCATCATCATCATCATCATCATCATCATCATCATCATCATCATCATCATCATCATCATCATCATCATCATCATCATCATCATCATCATCATCATCATCATCATCATCATCATCATCATCATCATCATCATCATCATCATCATCATCATCATCATCATCATCATCATCATCATCATCATCATCATCATCATCATCATCATCATCATCATCATCATCATCATCATCATCATCATCATCATCATCATCATCATCATCATCATCATCATCATCATCATCATCATCATCATCATCATCATCATCATCATCATCATCATCATCATCATCATCATCATCATCATCATCATCATCATCATCATCATCATCATCATCATCATCATCATCATCATCATCATCATCATCATCATCATCATCATCATCATCATCATCATCATCATCATCATCATCATCATCATCATCATCATCATCATCATCATCATCATCATCATCATCATCATCATCATCATCATCATCATCATCATCATCATCATCATCATCATCATCATCATCATCATCATCATCATCATCATCGTCATCATCATCGTTGTCGTCGTCGTCATCAGTTTCAGAATGGCTACCGGGCCGTGGTCTTAAAGTACTTGGATCTATGGAAGGCAGGTTCACTGTTCCACAAATGGCTCCGTGGGTGGCATTAAATAGGACTTTATGCAAAATGAAACGCATAGGCTGGAAACCTATGTAATTTATAGGAGCTATACCACCAGAAGCCCGGACGGAAAGGGAGGGTCACAAATCATTCAGAGCCCTTCGCCCTACTTTCTGCAAACCGCACATCCGCTCCGATATAGGCGAGATGTGGCTACGGTAAATGTCATGAGACCCCTTGCCCCCAAGCTGCCATAACCTGTGCGCGCCTGCCTGGCTGATCCGTATTCTTGCGCAGCTAGCGAACTGTCTCCCATCCGGGTTAGCTGGCTACGTGCTTGGAGGGGGGGGGGGTGGAGTTCTGCGCGGGGAGGGCTGGGGGCGGGGAACGGATGGCATGCCTGCTTTCTCTGCTCGGTCCTCGTTCTGTGTGTACAATTTCAAATTTATTTGTTACATGCGCATGCGGCAGGGCCACAGCGGCACCCCGAATGATGGCACGGGTGAGTCAATGAGACACGCGCATCCGTTTGCGGACATCAAGAGAAGGACAGCTACACTGGTTCTGTGGAACACCACTTGTGTTGTCTTGGCTGGCACAGATTGCCTCGCGAGCCACAGGACAGGTTCTTACATGGTAAAATGGGTTGCCGATGACTACAACGTCATTGAACGTGTTTCGAGCGTAGGCTCACTGGCAACTCGACAGTGTAAACCGAGTTGGAATTAATGTGACAGCAAGGAGATGAACAGTGGTCAAGTTCAAAGACATTAGCACAACTAAAAAACGAGATCTGTCAGGTAGAACAGAAATGTATACCTGATATTTGGTCAACTCTCCGTTTTCAGGTCCCTTGTTAAGCGTTCAACGCCACCTTCAGATTTTTGCGACCCGTAAATAAGCTCCCCCAGGAGCCTACCCAATGCGAACGGCTCAACGTGTTTTCCTCTTTGCAAGCCTTAGTCGACTGAATGCATGGGTGATAGAAATAAATCACCAGTGTCATTTCGGGTTTCTCCACGCCACCTAGCATTGTAAGAACCCACCGCTACATTTATATACCGGTGCGATCGATAGTCTTAACAAAGCCCAGTCAGTCGTACTACCATAGATGCCAATATAAGCTTGTCCGTTGGTTTCACGGAAGGTGCTGCGTTGAAAAAAATTGATTTGCTCGGCCGGAGGGGTGGGGTTACTGTCAGTGTCACCAACGGCTATTTACACGCACCTGAAAACTAAACTGAAGCCCATTTATGCCCTACCTGACTTTGTTCTTGCTTGCAGTTCGTAGAATGACATTAAAAAGCATGGGTCACCCGTCAGTTAACTTCTCATTGATACTCGAAGGAGTCAGAACTTTGCGGGATTCAGAATAGTATTTCACTCAGTTTATGTATTTGCCTACTGATCCACCTTCACACTTTTCTGTGCACCGGATATGCGTTAACCTCTTCTTTCAGTTAACTCGATAAGAAAAGTCATTTAAATAAAAGTTACGCTACAAATAACCTTAATTATACTGTCCTCTCTCTCAAATCCGTGTCCAAAGGGTCACTGCCTACGTGGTGCGGTTCCCTGAATTAGTCGGTCTACCTGGTCCAAATTGAAGAAGCCATTCCAGTAACTGTCTTGCGGAAAGATTCCCAAGCTTTTAGGGAAAATACCCTCGGCCCTCATCCCTTCTTAGCCGGCGATTTAATTTGGATAGCGCATCGAACTCGCTTCGATGTTACTTGGGCTTCCCAGAGCGCATAATGATGGTGATCGGAGGTGCGGACAAGATGTTTTAAGGACCGCCTTGGATGAATGTGACCAAAGAGGACGTTTGCGGGCTTGCTTGCAGCATCAGCCTTCGCGAAAAACGGTGAAAACAGTAGTTTGTTAGAGCGCATGCGTAAAGGTGAAAGAACATGGGAAAAAAAGGGCGAATGGGGACGACCTAAATCGCTTTCTGCTCACTGAAATTAAGCCAGAGGAGAAAACGGGATAGAGGAAGAAAGGCATACCGTTAACCTATACCTAAAATTTCCTTTTCCGTATCATTACGCTTTTGTGTTAGCTGGTTCTGATGAGTTCCGTCGCAACGGTGAAGTGAAAACTTCAAACTTATTGTAGAGTCAAGGAAAGGAAAGACGTCTTTTGTCAAAGCAGTTCATACCGTTTGACTACCAATTGTTCAGAATGCCCAGCACTAAAACCAACTTTGTGGGCTACTCCTTGACATTCGAACAACGTTCAGCAGCTTGAATATCAATGAGGATGCTCAAGATTCAATCACAAATTCACACGAACTCACAAATTTACCCTAATCTGCCACCCCCGGTTCTGATTGCAAAGTGCTCAGTAGGCAAAACACTGGGTGCAGACACCGGGTTCGTTGGGAGGCTAAGTGGTGCCCATGACGGGTACGGCAGAAAATGGTCGCATCAGTCTCCCTTGTCTTTTTCCACATTGCTTTTACCGTTTTAAGAACAAGTGACTATGCGTCAGGCTACAGGGCAACCAATGAGGGACGAAATACAAAGCTGAGGGAACTTATTCGTGCAGTAAGACCGCTAAAACAACATTTTTTAACGTGAGAACGCGAATACACATGAAAATACAGCCATCTAAAACCTTTGATTAGGACCGTTTGTCTTCAACCTGATGCTAAATGCCCGTCTTCCCAGGTTGACTGGTATCTCCAACCGTGAATGAAAACACGCGTGTCTGTGAACCACTTTTAACGCATTTAATGGTCAATCAAATGAATCTACTTACATGCCGAACACATGAGTAACTACTCGAATTAAGCACAGAAGGAAATGGCCCTACATTCGGTGCCTATACTTTATAAAAAGTCAACCGTACACATTAGAGGGAATGAATGAGAAAGAGGTAGAGATAGAGACCTCGTAGATTTCCAGCGAGGACTCTACGCAAGGATGCTACTTCGATCAGGACTGGTCGCTCCATAAAAAGCAGGGAAGAGCCATCAGCTGAATGGATACTTTAGGACAGACTCTGCGCTATCCGCGCAGCCAAGATTAAAAAGTGCTCATTCGCCATCGCTACCACCTCCTCGCTATTCGCGCATTCATGAGAAATTACCGCGAACTCACGCACGCCTTCTTTTCAAAGGCGTCAGTAGCAAAAGCAGCACTGCCGTGGCCGCCGACTAGCTAGCTCATCGCGACTGTGGTGGTGGAGGCAGCAACAGCGTGTCGGAGCCCGCGACCGTCGCTCGGGCTCTCGCCCACAGACGCCTGTTTTTCTTCGCGGGGGGCGGCGGGTGGGGGGACACGGACTCTAACACGCGTGCTCGTCCACGTGCCCGACGTTGTGACGCGGTGACAACAACTCCAACCGGTGTGGCTTGTACGCGCATGGACGACGCCTGACAGGATGCTGCTGCTGCTGCTGCTATCAGAGCAACGTCAAAAAGCACATGCATTTATCGTACTCCGCCCTGCCCCAAACTAGAATTGCCGTCGTGGCAACAATAGAGACACCCTTCTAACCAAACGGCCATCGCTTGTGTCTGTACTGTCGGCCGCAGGCTCATCCTGATGGTGAAATTTCCGTATAGTTGTTTTTACACCACTCACTAGAGCTGGCTGGCAAGGCGAAAAGGACAAGTGAATGACTGGTAGGCCTGCTGTCACTGGCGCGTACAGCGGGGGGTGGGGGCCGTCAGCCCGAGGAATCTCGTCAGCCGCGAAGCTGCAAGCCCCCTCTTCAGGTGAGAGTGCTCGCTGGGGTGCAAATGGGCATGAGCGTCCTCGTGCACCTGAAATCGCATTGTTCTCTCGCATACCTCTCGCCAATTTAGCTTGCCTACTACTTGATCCATAAAAGCCTGAGTAATTGAGCGTGTAAATTCTGGCGGCGACCAAACGAGCTACCACGCTTTAAGCGCATAAAGACGCAGAGTTAGGCGAAGAATGAATTGCAATAAGTAAACTTCCTACTCCCCCTTCAAATGTTGGAGAGATTGCGTAAAGAAAGGTGGCGGAATAATCAGTTTAAACCGTAAACTAATCTAGTCCCATGAGAAAACTCACCACAAAACTTAACATTTCTTAGGGTAGCATGAAAAAAACAGGAAATTAGATGAGGGGATCACATTTTTCCGCTTTTACGTTAGGGAACCCACCGATTTGAAAGATTCAAGTGAAATCGAATGGTCGTACAACTCAATTTATTTTCCCAAGCCCATTAAATGTTCCTCATGTCATTCGTACCTTGCTCTATGGTAGGCACGAATGCAAATGGAGGCCCTAATTACGGGCTGTTTGACCTACTTTAAAGGCTTTAACCCGATGGCCTCGAAATCACAAGGGCTTTCAGTTGTTGAAAAGGAAGTGTCTAGAAAGTTTTATAAGGAGCTTGACTGTTTAGAAATATGGACCGAATGGCAGTATCGCGTTTATTTAAATGGCGAATGAGCTGCAAGAACAGGAGGACTCATTTCAAGCTTGGAAGAGACCTCAGTAACTTCCGAGCAAACTCTAGGTAACTCAGAATTAGCCGGACATGTACAGACTGGATTTTCCAGCTGTAAACTTCAGTCCCGATCGAAAACTCAGTCAGAGACCTGTGATAAGTTAACTGGAGAAGCAACGCCGCCAAGGCCGCAGATAGCACAAGAGGTTCAGAACCAGATGAAGATCTGGAGAAAGATGAATGGATGAATTCGATCTGCTAGCATACGTTCACATTCCTCAGTCCATACACATTTAAGGGACTTTCCAGGCTAAACCGAGAGAATTATGAGGAAACCAGTAGGTCAAAGTCTCCTGACAGGCAGTTTTGCTAAAATGAGGAATCACTGAAATTATCTTTCTCAGCTTATTTACCTCCATAAGTACATTTTGGCTGCCAATTACCAAGTGCTTCGCTGCCGTGAATAAGGAGAAAAACTGAGTGAAATCTCCAGAACAGTATCTAGCACGGGAGAATTTTGGCAAAACTGCATATGCACTTAGAGAGAATTTCAGTAGCCAGCATCTGTACTGTGAAATGTCAGACCTTTGTGGCTTTTTTTCTGCAGAAATAAATTAGTAACTGGGATAAAATCAGTCCAATTGAAGGTTTAGAGGTGTAGACTTAAAATTGAAATGTATATTTTGGCCGACCTCTATCAGCCACAGCAGGGTACGCGCGTAATATTCATTATCTTGCCAACGGTCAGCAAGTACTATATATAGGGGTTACTGGACACACCATATTGACAGCGCAAGTACTAAATTTTAGCTAGATAGACCTTTGATTGGGACAAGAGAGGGAGAGAGAGATAAAATGCAGGGTCTGGAATTATCTATCGATCCCGACTGCAGCAGATGACGTCTCTCATGAAAATTTTAGCAAAATTATTAAATAAGTGAGATTGTAATACTGATTCTAATGTTATATAGTCCTAAGAGACTTCAGTCATGCGAAGATACCGGCTGCTAAATGAGCATCTTGCTGGTTGCTTGCAACAAACACAGTCTAAAATGTGACAAATCAGTACGTAACTGCCTCAGCTGTGCCTTACGTCGCTGAAGATGTCAGAAAGTAAGCTGAACGCATTCTTTTGAGTGTCTAAAAAGCACGTGTAACCAAACCAGCACTGAGTATGAACCCCTTTACATTGTCAACAAAAGCCATCGATTAGCATCTGCTTTTAACCTTCCATAAACACGAAACAGAGGCACTTGGCATTTTCAGGTCCAAGGCTGGTTGTCGCGACCCGTATCGTGCAGATTCCACAGATTACCGTTATATACAGTGTCTTGCCGTGCAGTCATATACGGGCGTTTGATGTGACACCAGCGGGTGCAGTGTGAGGAAGAAGAGTAGAGCTATTTTGCCTTGCTCGCCAGCCGGAAGGACAATTGGGGTAATGCAGGGGCCAGCCAAAATATGGTAGAGTCAGCACTGGTGCCTCTCACCGGCAGTAGCACTATGGACAGTCATGCAGGATGCATCGGTAAAAAAGCAGGCGGTACGCCATGAATGCCAGTCTATTGTTCAAACGACGGCAGCAACAAAGTAGGAGACAGTAATGAGGGATCTGCAGCGACTACGTGGAGGCTGGTGTCGACGCTTTGAGGACGGAAATATGGGTAATGTAGGTGTGACTAATCGTGTCTTTTTCTCCTTCTTGGTACACCCAACTAATTCCAGTTAATAAGGCACGCGCGAAGTGGCTGTGTGGAGCACGCAGAGAATTTTAAAGTTCTAAGAGCGTCGAAGCGGCTCCTAGGACTGCGAAAGGTTATTAAAAAGCCAAACTGTCAGCCATACAGCTAGTGTAGGAGCCCTTCTGATGATGAGGGAGGAGGTTTCAGGGGAGTCTTAGATCGGCTGGCGCCCACTTTAATGCTCCTAGCATCCAATCTACCCTAAATAGGCCTGACTATTTGGGCTGACATGGATGGAGCCAGGGCTTTAAGCTCCCACTTAATGGTCGTATTGACATTATCTGTCGGTCGCGTGAGCTGAGTATGTTTATGCGTGTCGGCTGTGTGTCCAGTCATATGTATTGGTAACTGGGCTTATTAACGAAGCTAAGAAAACAGATGTTGCAGTCTGCGCTGTCTTTCATACTTGCCCGCTAACGTATGACTGGTGTTCAGGTTTTGCGTTGCTCACGCCTCTTAGGATTTTACATTTGTTAGCCCTCATGGGATACCTTCGTCGAGAGTTAAAAAAACAGGGCCTCTCATAGTGACTCGACAGTAGTCAGCTTTTCTGAAGTGACTAAGTTGAGATTGGCCGGAAGTGTGTAGGTGATGCATTCTGTAAGTGGAATCACTGAGTGAACCTCTGACCGAACTGTCTGCTTTTCAAGACACCAGTCTGAAATTATTGAAAACTCTCCTCCGTTAGATTGACTCAAACCGCATCTATTGGTCAGTCACTTTGGATAGGATATAGGGCCGGTTTCCATCTTGAGCTTCTAGCAAAGAACTAAAAGAAGCCTCTAAAAGGCAGCCTAAATTCATGCCAATGCATTATTCATCGGCTGCGATATGTCGAGAAGAGCGAGCAAGTTGCCTCACTTTCCAACACAAGACTCGCTTCGAAGTTTCCCTGGGGACCGATTTATCCAAATATGGTGCTCTCACCATCTCCGATAACGCATGTTCGTTACGTTACATGATACAATTCAGAAAGTCGGCGGCAGACGGGGGAATGGAGAAAGGCAGGATAGATCAAAGGAAGCCGACGGCATTAGCAACATCAGGAAGCCATTTTTACCCAAATTGTGTGGGCAAAAACTTTGAGCTGCCAACTCCTGACATCGCTTCTGCCCAGAAGGCAAGCATACACCAGCCACGCAGATGCCTAAATTTGCTGAAGTGGAAAGCCCTGACCAATTTAAATTCCTCGCATTTGCCAATCTTCTTGTTTCCCGGATGAAAGCGAATCTTTCTGGGCTCTAACATCAGAACCGGCGTTTATAGCTTGATAATGACGGGTTCGCTTAGCGAAACAAGTCAGTTGAGGGCATACAAGTGCGGCATCATTTGCAATAGTGTTGCGCGAATGACTTTTCGTATGTCACCACGACAACGAGCAACAATGAATCGTCCAATTTACTCGACAGGGATCACTCAGCGTGGGAAGCAGTGGTGCATGTAAACCGAATTAGGGAAGGACAGACTTGTGCATAATAAATATTTCCTTTGTAAGCATGTGAGTCCAGACGTCCGGAGATGAGCGTGAAGGCAGTGCTTGATCAACAAATATAGCCTTAAACTTGGAATAGCCACAAACGTGCCCGTTACCTGTACATTTTGAATTCGGCCTTATTAAAACACCCAGTGGATATAGAACACAGGTCCGAAGTGAGGTAGCGTCACCCAATTTTGCTGCCGAGGGAGGCCAAATTACAGTGTCATTCTTAGACTTCAGCAGCCAGTAACCTGAACCAACACTCTCCTAGGGGAGAGCAGGTATTTCTAGTTCATCAACCACGGGTCGGCATATCCCGACTTAGTGACTAATTTGTTGTTTCGAGGCAGTATGCATTTAAATTAGGCAGCCATGTTTAAACATTAGTGGACTGCATTCACTTATACTTACAGATAGGTTATCGCACCGAATCAGTCACCAGACTACACTGACTGTCCTCCGTTTGGCGTACTTTAAGCACCTGCGATTTCAGCCTCAGGACAATTGCTGTTGGAGAAGGGCCAGGTGGAAAGGAGGTAGGGCTAATGGTTTTCCGCCGTTATCCTTCTGGCGCATGAGGGCAAATGAAGAACCCTGGGCTATTAACCCGAGGGCCACTGAGGTCAAGCCTACATACCATCTTTCGAATTCCGCTCACCCCTAAACGAGCATCCAGTTCTTCTCTCCTCCTTCTTTTTTCCATACCCATATTTTATCTGACCACAGACGCGGCGAATATATAAATCACTCGACGAACAACATTTATTATCTTTCGGCTCTCATTCGATGACCTCGATTTCAAGAGGTCACCTATTTTGCAGAGTATCTCTTCAAAAGGACTCCGTGTATGCCGACAGACCGCAGAAAGTTTAGTTGCAGATGCACATTGTATAAACAAATGGATCCAGGTGAGGCGACGCGAAAGAGAGTCGGGGTGGAGAAGGGGATGGCGAGGGGAAGGGAGGAGCCTGTGACCCACGCACCTACGCAGAGGGTAGAAGGTGGCGCAAAGGCTGTTGCGCCCTTAACGTGAAATGGCATTTTAGGGGTATATGTCCCGGAGACCGCCAGACGTTTACCGTCAAAACGATCAAGCCAACAGATCTTTCCTTTTGCTGTCGCGACATGAAGGTGTTGAAGGGCCCCATCTAAATACATGCTACCTTCACGTAATTATCTACTTACTTAGGTGAAACACTAAATTACCTGAACAGATAGCTCAAATATTCTACAAAGTTGAAAAATTCAAGTCGAAAACGTGTCAAAAGTAAAACTCTAAGAGCCACTTTGCTTGTCCAAATTTCGGGCCTACTTTACTCAGGAGAGCTTAAAAAGCTGGAGAGGAAAGCTTGTCTCACAAAAAGCAAAGACGGCAAAGTGAAACTTTCACTTCGTTCCCTCCGAACACGGTTGAAGGATTAAACTTCTCCCATTAAGCAACGAGCCAGCATAGCATGCCGGAAAAACACTCAAATATCTCATTTCACCTTCCTTTCATTGGTGGTGCTCGAGTGGAAAAAACGAGGAGGCCAGTGCTCCAGCGTAAATAATTTTTTTTAATATGGAAAGAACCTAACACGCCCACCTTCATCAAAATTGGCCACAGACTCAAGGGCGAATTCTGTGAGGGGTAAAATAAGGCAATCGAACTCGCTGAATTTAGCTCTGGAGGTGGCAACTACTGTTAGAAGGAAAATTAAAAGGAGGTTTGTTATTGTCGGGAAGGTAAGTGGCGATGGTTCGCTGGGGGCACAGGGCTTTTATAGCAGGTGCCGGGTGTTGTTTGTTGAAGGACGTCCTCTTGTCCTTCTGTCCCCAGGGGGTGATGTAATTTGAGTCAAACGACCTCAAAGCTTGAAACCTTTTCATCGTGCAAAGGCCAGCCAACGTTGAAAAAAGCTTGTGACGAAATGGCATGCTAAAAATATCGAGATGGCCTAAAGCCACCTGAACACAGCAGCTAAGATAGATTGTTATCTAACAGAAAGCTCACCTCCTTCTATCAAAATTATGCATTTTATTTTATGTAGTGTGGAGACAAGGGAAGTTACGGTTATTGGGCTTCTCGAGCATGTTTATCTCTCATGAAGGGCATAACCGAAAAGATTTGTACAATGCTGTCTGATGAGCTAACCTGTAAACATAAATGTACATTTTTACGCCACAAATATGTCCTCACAGAGTGGCTGGCGTCCGCCACTCTAAAGTAAACCATATCTACTCAGTCCTTTTTATTTAGTTTTCAAGCTATGCGCGAAAGATCTTGTGAAATGCCTGCATATCATGAATAGTAGTTTCTAGAAGATGTATTTTATTTCAGTACAGTTTGTTCAAATTGATAGTGCAAGCGTCCCTGGAGTAAATCACTCAGTAATGGTAATTAAATTCCTCATGGGGACAATAGTAAATGGTTCAGTGGCTCTACTTCCAGAACGTGTGTAGGCGAAAACTTGAGCACTCGTTCAACCATCGGGAAATAAGCAGCATCATAAACTGCCAGTCCAGGAAGCAGACTAGAGTAAGGAGACTCGATCGCTGGAATAAGAATTATGCTCACCTAACTCTTCAGGTTCAGTATTTGCAGGACCAAGGGGCGAAGCGTCTACGTGCCTAGACAAATTGGCAGTTCCATTATTCATCGCATAGCGTGACACTTTGTGCGATGACAGTCTGTTATTAATGAATTCGTAGAAAGTTGAGACAAGACAGCAAATACGTCTTCCTTTAAAAACCATCCTTCATTAAGCCCTGCTTGTTTGATGCGCCTTTCTCAATAATTTGAACAATTGTGAGTGCATGGGTTGCTGCAGATAACGGACCTCAGAGATGACAGTTTCAGTCAAATCATATATAAGAGTGGCACAGTAAAAGGCGATTGGTGCGCTTAAGATCGCGTAGACTCTGAAAATGTCAAAATCGACCGATTTTTCAGCTGCCGGGCTTGCCTTTCAGTTGTGGATACAGAGTTCGCAGTTCGACTAATGACCTCGAGATAAGGGTATGTCTGAGGCGTGATGGTTCCAATTGGGGTTTCATTCTGGTGCCATGAAAGTGGATTGCGTTTAACGGTCGTTTATGCGGGCTCTTAGAAATGACCTCACCAACGGTGATGGAGACATTGTCAAAGTCCCCCTCAGCTCACCTAAAGAAGGTTTATGCCGGATGTGGGTCTTAATGGTCCTATTTTCTGTTACGTGTCCGTCCGCTGGGCTTGAGTGGTGGGCAGTAGCGTCATTGAAATACACTCGTCCATCGGTTTTCACCGTAAAACCCCTCCCAGTCTCAGTTTGTCCGGGTCAGATACCTCCCTAATCAGCGTACTGAGATGGTCGCCAGCATGTAAGGAACGTCCACAATGAACAATGTACGCAGTGTCAACCTGTTTCCATTGTGAAGAAGGCGACTCATTTGCTGCAGCAGAAAAGTTACTTGTCTGAACTTTCGTGTTCGCATTTGAACCCATATTCGGAGAAGACAATGAGGTTAGACCAAAGCTCCCCGACCCCAAATTTGGCTGATCGTTCCCGTACCTCAGGAAATTCACGGAGCCGCCTCCTCATATCACTTGGAAATGCAATTGCGCTCAGGCGAGAGGAAACCAGCAGGCGCCAAATAATTAGACCGAAAGATCCACTGCCAACAAAAGAAACGTCTGAAGTTATTTATCGCACCAGGTGCAGTTGTGGGTAAAGTACCTACGCCGACGTCAATGAAAAACAGTGGAGGCAATTCCCACGCCATCGCTCCTTCGGCGAGACCTAGCCACGCCCTCAAGTTCTACGGGGCATGAATGCTCATGAGGGGGCGAAAACTGCCGAGGATGTGAGCTGCTTGACTCAGCTCACAGTCCATCATCCAGCACAACGATCTTCTCTCCCCCCCCCCCTTATTCAGTATTCTTATTTGCCTGGGAAATATGATTAGTCACACGAGGAGCGTGCTGTCCAAACGCTGCATCCAATGTCATTATAGTCGACCAACTTGCCAAGTAGTGCTCACACCAGTCACCACCAGCGATGGTAAAACCGCGTTAATCATCACATCAACTACAACCAGCCGGGCAAGTGGCTGGTTGCTGTCTGTGATAACGAGTATTAATGGGAGTCAGAAAGGTCAGGTGAACAAAATTCTTGTTCTCGCTGTCGAGGCTCCTGCCCGATGCTTTTAATTTCAGCCCCACCCGTCCGTTTGTTTATGAGGAAAGAATGAATGGAACACGTCTTCCCATTAATTTCTGGACACCTGAAACTTCCCATGACCTCTGTTTTGCGGCCACCGTTATGATATTACAGAGTGGCGGATCATGTTACCGACAAGCATCCCTGTGAAACTATCGTCTATTCTCCTCCCCGGATGCTAACCTTCTGCCAGTATGCAATATCATGTGTCTATGTTATATGGAACAGCTAAAAAAGTGGCATATCGTCTTAGACAAGTAAATCAAAATGTTTAACCTCTTCATCAGCCTCGCACCGATGCCATTTACGACTTACTTGCGGTTGGGATGAGATGTCGAGTTCAAGAGTGAAAGGACATACGCGGATTGGTCGGTAGTTGTTTAACGAAT
The DNA here is from genome assembly GCA_017591395.1 of Schistocephalus solidus. Lineage (NCBI taxonomy): Eukaryota > Metazoa > Platyhelminthes > Cestoda > Diphyllobothriidea > Diphyllobothriidae > Schistocephalus > Schistocephalus solidus. The sequence goes on from WEDG01001497.1 coordinate 195,015, forward strand.
GCTTTAATTCCTAGTCACCAAAAGAACAGGTGACGAGCACCAAAAAGGAGAAAGTTTCCTGCGCTGATCAAAAATCAGCAGTGCTCAACTGATGAGCGTCGAGTGGAACACAGTTAATCTGTTGAGTAAAACTGAAGCTGGCAAGTTTAGGATTTTCCAAAACAAATCAATTTGAGTGCAAGCGTTACATTAGTGGAAGCATTCTGAATGCTGGGACACTGCCAGGTTTTGCTTAATTCACGCAAAGTTCCAAAACTTTGGAAAGAAATTTACAAATCAAAAATATTTCGCTCCAATGACTCGCTAAATGTATCAAGTGGCATAATCTGACAGACAAACAGTAAACCAAGATGAGTATATCCAGTAAAACTGAACATAAACAGTCTTACGAAATTACCCGATACTAGCTCGGAGCCAATGTATTGCAAGATGTATTGCGATGAAAATATTCCGCAGGTTCAGTTTTTTTTTCAACGTAATATTCAGTGTAAAATAGTCCAGCAGGGTCAGGTTCCACGAGATTGATAGTTGTGAGGACTTCTAGCAAACGCCGCCAGTGCTCTTAATCCGGTCCCACCTGAGGTTGATGAATACGCGAACCTTACGGCTAACTGGTGAGCATGCAAGACTGCTCAGGGCATAACCAACCACTGGACCACGAGACAAACTGACTGTTTTTTTCGACAGCCAATCAGACGGCTCATCAACCAACTAATCATGCCAACCAATAGAAAGTGCGAAAATCAAGGTAGGCAGCGTGAAACTCGAAAAAGTCAGTGGCGGCAGCATCGGTGTCGATGGCTTTCACTGGAAGCCTAACCTGATTATGATAGAAACTTTTATGAAAGAAACAAACAAGAATAATCTGTTAACCACTCATGAGCCACTCATATGTCCAAGTTTACTTAGATAGGCCCCAAAATCCAACATAATTACTGTCTGCGAGAATTAAATAAATATAGTGTAGCATTCTCTTTGGATTTTCAGTCGATAGTGCTTTGGCTATATTCGCACGCATGAGAAAAAACTTCACGAAAGTCAGCACATTTTCGATTATTTTATAGCAAAGCGTTTGAAATAAACCTAAACACGAAAATACTTATAAGCTAGAACTGCGGAAGATTGGGTTGCATAACATTGATTAAACGATGCTTCTTGTTAAAATTATCTCCACAGGAATGGATCCGAGTATATAACTTCCCGCTGTCCACCTCTGCGCATATTTAGCAAACAAACTGCATATAGGTCATGCGATGCAGAGAAGGGTGTTAATTTTAAGATGGTTGCATTACACCTAATTTTATTTTATTTATTTATTGCCAGTTTACCTATGGTACTCAACGACACTCAACTAGTCCGTTTTAGGCTATTTTCAGTTTAAAGCAGGAGGTGATGTGCCGCAAGCTCTCTAGAGGCCCCTCAAGTTCGTAAACACCAACACCAATACTACAGAGCTGGTGAAATTTTTGGCAGCGCAAAATATTACTTGCTGATAAGAGTAGAGGGGCACTCACTCGACCGCAACTGACAGGGCAACAAGTTCCTGGCCTAACGGTTAACTTATAACCCACGGATCATGCGTTCGAGCCTCAGGGGCTGCAACTCCTGGGTTTGGATATGGCAGGCTGCTGACAGCTAAAAGCCGGAAATGGGCATTATAGTTTCAGTTACCAATGGCACTAACTTCCCGTGGTCTATATTAATTGTTCAGTTTACTTGAAGACAGAAAAATTTAAGTATCCCTCCCCAACAAAAAAAAACAGCCAGACAGTATTTTAAGAGAAGGGGTGGATTTTATTTGATACGGATACTATTTGCGAGCATAACTTTGAACCATCTGTCAATGTTCTTTGTAAAAGTTTCGAGAAGCTCTCTGTAACTAGGCTTTCAATTCTACAGAAGTGCAGTTGAAAATACGTCCATTTAAAAAAGTATTATTATTTCTTCATCTTTTTGATGTTGTGAACAACCCTTCAACAGGGTTTTAATCTGCTCAAATCTCGGTATTTTTCTCCTTTAGTCAGTATTTCCTATGGAACGTTGGTCTGCTAAATTATGAGTCTTAACAAACAGCTATAAGAAACTTTAAAAATTACAACTTTTTAACAGTACGATTGAAAAGCATGTTCATGAAAAAATTGCGAACTCATAAACAGTGAAGTCACAGTTTTGAACGATTTTCACCCATGAATGGGATTTTACTGTATGAAAATAAAAAGTGAACAATTCAGATCACGATGCTAATGACAGTAGCGATGAAGGCAGTATTGAATTTGTACATGGATTCTGCCAAACTTGATATGATCTCAACCCCCGAACAAAAACGCTGAAAGGCTTATCTGCATTCACTTAGTCAAAGTTTTTGTCGCCGCACTGTCACAAAAACATTTGTACACTTCAAAATTCTAGCGTCAGGAAATGCTTCTATGTTTAGATATGCTGTTTTACCTGGATAACGATTAGAACCAAGCGAAACTGATTGTTTGAACTGCGTTCTCGATCATAACGATGACTTAAGAAGATAAGAATGCCATTTATACCACTCATTAATTTTGCCCCAGAAACCCGACACAGTAGAAGAAACAGTCGCTAATATATTAGCAATAACAGGGCAGGGCATGAACGTCAGACGCAAGTGGTAGAGGTTTTGTTCAGAATTCTCGATAAAAAACTGACGGAAAAATAAATATAGTCGCTTCAGTCTCCCTCGTATTTATCGGTAGCAATTTTGTGACTGGTCACCTAAAAAGTTTCGATAAACTATTTATATTGAAAGAACAGCCGCATGAGCAAGTAAACATTATAACTTCCAATGCATGGATGTGAAACCATGAAAGCTTTATGCTGAACGTTAATATTTACTAAATTACAACCTTCTTTGCAGATGGATAGGCCGAAAACACGCCGATCAATCACCAGTACAATTACTAAAATTTAAAAATCGTTTTTTTATATGTTTCTCTATGGAATGTAGTGCGGTCTTCAGTACTACAGAAACTTCAATTCAAGTGTAAATAAATGTCGATTACCTGTAGCACTATGTCGTTATGGACGATATATAATGCATTTTGCGATTCTACTAAATCTTAAAAAATGTACTGTTTGCACCAACCAATATTTTTGACATATGCTACCTGAATTAATGCGGATGTTACAGTTTGTACTTGCTTCTACATGAGTACTAAGCATTGAAAGTGTGCGTGTGTGTTTGTGTGGTGGTATGCCCAGGGGCGGCTCCGGCCGCGCCAGCCACCTGCGCATTCTCCCACCTCCGGTCTTCTTGACTCTGTCTTGTCACCGGGCTCAGGTAGGGGAGGAAGAGAGAGTGCGGTAGATGCAGCGCAAGTCTACTATCACTTTGAACTAAATCACGCGCAAGTCACCGTTCCTGCACCACCCTTCCGTGGAGCATACGGTGGACCTCGTCGTAATCGATGGTCAAACTGTTGTGTGTGTGGAGGAAGAGAGTGGGGAGAGTAAGGGAAAGAGGGAGGTCGAGGGCTCAGCGCGTTGTCCGCACTAGAAACAATCTGACGCGCTTGAAACTATCATGGTGCGCTAAAAGCCGTGGCTTGGAAAGTTGACAACTGACGGGATAACTCGGAGATGCGGTCAGCCCAATGTGTTTTTTGTGTGTGGAGTGGCTGACTGGCAGACTGAGAGTCAGGCTGCAATGGCTCCTTCTTGATGCGGTCTTATCGCACTCCCACTCCGTGGGATCTGAGCCAGGTGTGGTGGTACGCCCAGGAGCGGCTCCGGCCGCGCCAGCTACCTGCGCCCTCTCCCATCTCCGGTCTTCTTGACTCTGTCATGTCACCGTGCTCAGATGGGGGAGGAGGAGAGAGTGCAGTAGATGTAGCGCAAGTCTACTATCACTTTAAACTAAATCACGCGCAAGTCACTGTCCCTGCATCACCCTTCCGTGGAGCACATGGTAAACATCGTCAAAATAAACGGTCGAAATTTCATGTGTAATGTTTGGTACCCACTTCATACTGAACTACACAAAAATCTATTCAGGTACTCGCATTTTTCCCTTCTTCCGGAGAAACGGTCGGCCAACAGACGTCTTAGGTGCATATTTTCTAGCTGCGTTACGGTATTTAGATAAAAATTGAGAAGAACCCAGCTTGAAATCGACTGTTTTGATAAAACCATACGATCGGGCACTTGAAGCCAAAGATAACCGAATAGCCCTATGCAGTAACTACTTCCTGCACGCTAAATAGCCTTTAGTAAGCATTCCCAGCTGCAGTTCAAGGGGAAATGGCAATTTCACAAGTGAAGACAGAACGCAAATGGCTTATGCTTTGTTTCTTTTTGCGGCCCCACTTTTGCCCTAATATTGCGCATCGTGCCATTTTATGATTATAAACATAACTAGGGGAGAATAAAACTTTACTGAATCGCATAGCGCAAGATAAATTGCACAGCACACAACTATCTACAAAACCGACAAGATAGCCTGTTCCAAAATAATCCCAGGTTTAACAAAGCAAAGCGAGAAAGCGTTTGAGGAGCCAGGCAGAGGCTTGATTCAGCATGAGAAGGCAGTGAAAGTAGTAGTCAGGGAAAAGATGCATCAAGTCGTCCTCCTTAATTTTTTGGTAAGAAGCTCACATGTTTAATTCTGTTTGAAATATAAACACTCGCTGAAGAATTTAAAAGGTAACACAGCGGTCAATTAACAAGGCTTTAGGCAAGAATCACGAAACTCTTAGAGCAAACAACAAATATCGGCTCATACGAAAGCAAATGGAAGGGTCGGGTGGTATAGCTGATTTTGGCTTCAGAGACTAAAATAATAAATTTGCTGAATCCTTCTCACATCGAAGCTGACTGATCAACTACCTGCAGATAATTACTTAAGACCCCCTACATATACAATGACCCCCACAACGAAAAGGAAATGCAGCCTTTTTGCCGATGTAATAGAAAAAACAAGGGTTCCCTCATGCTTCAAGATGAAAATGCCAAGTTGCTGGGACATGGAAATACGAAACTTTTGAGTAAGTTTGATATCACCGAGTAGTCAAATAGTCTTAGCAGTCAATAATTGGGAGGCGAAAAAATGCTGCCCATTGATCGAAGGCGTTCGGACATGTTCTTGAAAAGAAGCAATTTGATTGCTTTCCTTCTAATATGGCGCAGTCTGTAGATATGGCGAAAAAGCACCAAATATCTAATTATAGTAAGCCATGGATAAAGACATGAAACACCAGGCATAGAAAAGTGTTGTTTGAACATTGGAACCCGATATTTGCCCCTCTGGAAGTTCAACTCGTAGGAGAGTAGCATTAGTGGAAATAGATGCCTCAATACTACTGCATTTATGAGAGTTCATGGTTGGTTGAAAGTCCCGAGTTAGATGAATAACTTATTGTATGCGAGTATGAGATCGATATGATGACTGATAGATGTTGCATCAAAGTGCCAGACTATACCTCGAATAAGACCTGTCTTCCACCCTGCTTGAAAGATAACCTACACAACTGTTACTCAAAATCAAGGTGAACGGTAAAAAATTACCCTGATCCGCCGAATTCCTCGGCACATATCAATTTCACCGGACATTTCAAGATTTATTATAGATGATAAGCCATAAGATTCTAAAAGAGAGATGAAGCAGGGTGTCCGTACCTGAGAGAGAATGGGTAAACGCTATGAAATTAGCAGAGGGAAAGAAGAGTGTCGACTTCTGCAGTCACAACAAAGAACGTGAATGAAGAGAGTTGCCCGCCTGCTGCTGGCTTTCCCAATCCAGCCTTAGCCAAAGTGAATATTTATATGACTTGCGTGGAATTCATGTTTGATCAAGTCGGGCGTATTGGGCAGCAGGCCCACATGCTTAGTATGCGAGGAGTTACAAGACATCGAATCGTTCTTCTCGCCCGTTGTGAGATGACTCATCACAAGGCACGAGAAGCCACTCCCGACTAGTGCGGAAAAGATGCGCTGCTTGCTTTGGTTGATGAAACCGAAGACAGAACTTTGAAGGGGCGATTAACCGCGAAATGGGGCGACGGTGGGGCAAGAAACGCAAACTGATGTATTTGTTAAAATTAAAACAAATAGAAACTGAAATCATGGTTTCCCGCGTCGAACGACAACATTAATTAGACAAACTCTGAAGTAGGCAAAACATGTGCGCGTTCTCAGTTTTAACAGGATGAATATCTGTGTAGAAACCGAAAATGGATATTGCATTAGCAACAAAAGCTGCCTTGTTCAGTTACTAGTCAAAGGACTGTGGAAGTTGCGTTTTAAATAAGATAGGAACGCCATTGGCACTAAATAAATATATTGCTTGATCCAAAAAGGCTTATACCTCAAGTGGCTAGAGCTGTGGCTGGACTAAAGCCTTCCTCTTGCTGTCGTCGGTTCGAATTCCACCAAAACCACCGAGTTTTTTACAATTGGGTGAAGGGAAGATAACTGTATTTACTACTGATAGGCAGTAAGTGCTATACACATTTTGGAAAGTGTAAAATGCTGCATAGCTGGTAAAAGCTCACGCGTCCTAACAGTTTGAATGAAGAACTTATAATACTAAGTTTTAATGGTAAGCCTTATCAGGTTTGTATGATGATGCACCAAGCTTAACATAACCATTTTGATGCGGTGCATTAGATTTTACCGATCCACAGTCAAGACGATCTCGAATACATCCGTTTTCTTCCATTTTTTTATGCACCCCTAGTTCGCATTATACCTACACCCAGATTCTTGCTCTTCTTCATGCTCATCGTCCTTCAACTAATTATCCACTTCAAGCCAATTTTTCGTGGCCTCGCTCTCGTCCGTGCCCCCTCCTTCTCCTCATCATAACCCCTCACACCCTAAATTAACTCATTCCCATTTAACTGCCGATATACACAGCCTTTCTCCGCCAATGGCGGTGTTGATTCGCTACGCTCAAACTTAGCTTGCTGTTTGAACCAGCAGCGATCATGTATCACCTACCCTTCTAGTTATATAGACGGTTATTTTATCATATAAATACCATACTTACTGACTTTACCGAAAAAGAAGAGGGAGACCGGAATGGTCATTTCTGGCTTATTAGCCGTCAACAGCCAGACATACTCAACCACAGGTGTTACGGCACTCGAAGCTCGAACGCGTGATCTGCTGCTTAGAAGTCCAAAGTTCTAACTCACTGCGCCACGAGCTCGTTTTATTTTCGGTTGCGATTGGGAATATTAACAATGGTAGATGGGCGCTCACCGATCGCTTACCGGACTCACCCGTCCAGTTGTGCCTTTGGCTAACCCTAGAGTCCCATTCCAACATTCCGTGTCTCTGTCGGTAGTCATTCTGCCTATATCACAAGCCGCTCTACAGCTGCTGGTGGGGCTCTAAAGTGAACCGCTAGGCCAAACGGGACGAGTGAGTACGTAACTGATCGGTGAGCGCCCATCTACAACATATGGTACTCATGCATTTTGGTTTAACGACAGTTTAGGCCAGTGCACTCTACTTCGGAACGTAATGCAAGAACAGAAACTGCCTTTTGAGTGAATGGCCTTTAATTTGCTGCAAACAAACAGCGAAAGTAGGCCAGGTGTAACCAGCGCTTTTAACGATCATACAGCAATATGATATCGGAACAAGTTTATTGAATGTGATCTCAAAGTGACCTCACAGTGTATTGCCCTGTCTACAATATTCGATCTCCGTTTTGAAATACTCTCGATTTTCACCCGTTGATATGTGTGCTCAAATGTCGAGTTTCTCCATAACTTCGAAGCCATCTAAACCAGTCAATCCTGTTACAAAAACCACTTGCCTTTCTGAATAGGCCAGAGATCACGATCGGAATCCATTTTTCGGAAGGTGGTGTTGCTTTCTTGTAACTTAGAACAATTATTTCACGGCCCAACATTCTAAGCTTTGGTATATAGTAATTCTGCTTCTTCTTCTTCGTCTTCTTCTTCTTCTTCTTCTTCTTCTTCTTCTTCTTCTTCTCCTTCTCCTTTTTCTTCTTCTTCTTCTTCTTCTTCTTCTTCTTCTTCTTCTTCTTCTTCTTCTTCTTCTTCTTCTTCTTCTTCTTCTTCTGCATATACCTATTTTTTCTTTTCCTTCACGCTCACCTTGAACTCATTCATCTTCAATCCACCTACCTCAGCAACACGCATACCGTCATCACCTTCTTTATTTTTTGTGTTGTCATGGTGGTCGTGGCCCTATTTTTCCTACTCACGTTTGCTTCTATCCTCCATCGCCATCGCTATCATCATAAGGATGATAATAATAATAATAATAATAATAATAATAATATGAATTTTAACCACCAACACCAGCGATGGAGGCTCAGCCCTAACCTTGACTCATTGTAACCGCACATTTACCCTACGCATCGGCCTGGTCGGTCACTTGCAAATCCATAGCACAGAGCTTGGTGAATCAGTGTCTGTTGTCTCAATATAACAGAAATCGCAACATCCACTTCCCTCACTGACAAAGGGTGGCCGCTGCCGGAGTCCAAAAAGCGACTTGCAAGTATCAGACGGCGCGGACCCACAATCCCAACACAATAATCTCCTCTCATGTCTCTGCTGAGAGAGGACATTTCGTGTCTCGTCAGACATCGTCGGACCCAATACCACCACAGAGAACAACTGCAAATACTAACTTGAAAACGCTTCCCCAGCCGCCACTACCGCAACAATAATGGTGCGCAAAATCCCCACATCCAAGTGCCTCAACGCCTACCACCACCACCACCACCACCACCACCACCACCAACGCCACTACCATCACCACCACCACCTCCACCGCCGCAAACGCCCCGTCTCGGCCGTCATCCTCCTCCTTCTCCTCCTCCTCATAATAATCATCACCAGCAGCACAATCATGATCCTCACCAGTGTCACCATCTTTAATAATGTCATTATAACCTAATATACTGATTCATTATTCACCTTTGAAATACCGTCCCCATCGCTACCCTTCCATCATAATGCGTGGTGGCGATAACAGCTGAGCTCTCAATTATAAAAGCTCCACACCCAGAAACGTCTATATTTAGAACATCTTTCATCTGCAAGAAAAGTCATTAGTTTGCACATGAAAATAGGTCATGAACTCTAGACTGACGTACGCAGTGTGATGTCCCTGCAGGCATTCAAATTTAGTAAATTTGAGAAAGGCTGGAGATAATTAACTAGATTCTCGGCCATGAAGTTAGGCAGACGGATTTTGAATGTTCACATAGGCGCACTCTGCGGGCGTTAGCTTAGAACACTCTTTCGAATGCTAAAGCAATGAATCCGGACTGATGCGAATTCGGCAAACATAGAAGACTTGTCTACCCCCATACCATCCCTCTTACATTCCCTCGGTCTTCGTCAAAAGATGAAACACATCCTGCTAATAGAAACGAAGAGGTGAGTTGCAGGAGGAAGTCGCGAAGAAGGAGACACGTTCGCTGGAACACGAGTTTTATTAGCTTGACGTTTCGGCTTCTCCCTCGAACGCATCATCAGAGACAGTTGCACAAAAGGGTACTAGATGACACAAGGAGTGCCGCAGCAGTGGTGAGGAGGAATGACGCCCAGTAACATACTTATTTTTTGAGTTTTTCCCAAGCCACCTGTATGAATAAAGTTTGTAAAAATAATCCACAAGAATTGGGGAGGGATTGTCAAACAGTGAAATGTACAGATTTGGTAGAATTTTGTCTGCGCATTTCCACACCTGTACTCGTCTAACGGTGTAGCGTAAATGGAATGTAAAATATAAGAAGAATGATTCTTCTAAAATTTTGGTTTTTGTTTCCTCATTTAAAAAGGATTATAATCGTGTTAACATTTCAGTCTGATCCACTTGCCTGATCAAATCCCCTTCAATATGTGAAGGCTGTTAATGAAGTGCAAAATGAAATTTCTTTATGTAAAACGTGCCTCTAATAGAGTGGTGGAGGGATAGAAAAATTTCCAACAGAAGCGGTTTCAATAGAGTTTTTAACAAAGGTTTCAACAGAGGTTTGAACAGAGGTTTCAAATCCCTGCAAACCTATGGAAATACTACTTGCGTTTCAGAAGAGAATAGCCTGTTTGTGATGTTTTGAGTAAAAACACTACAGAAACCGCAGGAAGGTGCAAATTATCTTATGTGCAGTCCGTCTGTGAGACTGGCCTGAATATTTACATGCACGGCATATCTGAACAGAGGCTACATCGTAATTATATAGCTACATTTAATGAGTTCGAGTCGTACAGTTGGATGAAAAGACACTGCGGTGAGTAAAATAACTTTCTGTCATGGTTCACGTTAAGCAGTAATTCATACATGCTATTTTATTTGAAAGCGTTAACAACATGCGGAGTTCGGTTGCCTGATTTCATCTACCCACTGCGCTTATAAGTACTTTCATTGTGAGAGAACTTACCTGTTTAGATATTTCAAGTATGAAGCTCGAAGGCTGCATTCTGTTCGGTTCAGTGTGAAACGTATAATCAGTGAACACATGAATTGAACTAGAAATTATTAAAGTAACTTGCAGCTAAACCAATACCACCGGACTTGACAGTCTCAAATAACGCTCGTTCTATGGTATACTTCAACCTGAAGAACTGTTAAACAAGCAGCTCTGTTAGAACTGCCTTAAACCCTGGTTAAGCGTGGAAAGGTTAAGGGCTTGCGAACGACGGTTACAAATAGTCTCAAAAAAGTGAACTGAACCTAAAAGAACCAAACTTTAGCCCAAATATTGCGAAGTCTGAGAAAGTTACTTGTTTACACTAGGTGAGTATCCTGACTTACAGGATTCAGCTGACAGTAGTCGGTGACAGAAACAAATGGAACGCCTAGGTTTTGGCAAAAACCAGGCTGCACACTCGAAGAACTTAAAATGTGCTATCAATTGCGCGTTAGCAGTTTTAAAACTGACATCCTAACTCGGTCCTACACAGTACGGAGATGAACCTTATAGAGTCCTTATTTATGTGAGGATTTAAAATCACCACATCAAGACTTATAACTAGGGATAAGTGACCAGGTTGCGTGTGGCACGCGTAGGCGTCTGCTTAAATTTTTTGGTCAGTGCTTCCACCGCTAATTTTGACTTTTCTATCGTCATCGAAGAGCCGTCGGATTGTCAAGAGGAAGTGAAGTGGATGCGGCGAAAGTCCTTTTCCTAGTAAACAGTCACGAGCAAGTCACCATTGTAGGGTCCATATTGTCGTCCATGACAGACGAAATATCATTATAACAGAAAAAAGAGCGTGAAAAAAGGGTTGTTAAGTATGCTCTGGTAAAACCTGAAGGAGAGAGAACTGGATGTTACATTTGCAGGAATTATTAGATACAGTTCATTAATTCCCCGATATTTTTGGCAGATTTGAGTAATTAATCTGACTAATTTGGGAAAAAGTCAGTGGAAGTGGTAGAATTTGAACTCATGACAACCAGGGTAAGGCTGGATTTCAGCCAAAGCTCTAACCACCTGAGCTACGAGGCCCCAACGGCAGCCATGAGTTTAATCACATTTGGGCACGTTTGCCCTCCCAGCCTACACGGACGTGTGTAATCCATCAAGTCTTATACATTAAGGTGGCTACCCAATCATTAGATGTCTACCAGATTCACTTATATCATTGATGTTTTGGCAGATTTGAGAAATTTATTTGACCAGTTGTGCAAAGAGGGATTAAATCATGGCTATAAATGAAACCTCATATTTCCGATGGTTAGAACGTTGGCTGTAATCCAGCATTACCCTTGCCGTCTTGGGTTTGAAGCCCACCAAGGTCAACGAGTTTAGTACAATTGAGTTGAATGACTTTTTCAAATCTGGCAAAACGCAAATGATATAAGTGGGCCCGATAGTCATCTGGTGGATTCTATATTGATTGCATGGGAAATTCTGCTTGGACAGCCATCTTACTGTACAATTGGCGTATTGCATACGTTGCAGTAAGCTGTTTGGTCCACTTGAACAAAGTGTGAGTAAACCCACAGCTAAGGGTGGTAAAAGCGCTGGCTATACTTTTTTCTGCGGGAATGGGCTTAAAGCCAACTTAGACCACCGGGTTTTTCGCATTGATCAAATGAAACAGCATCTAAGTCGTCACAGTATCCACATTTAATTTTGCATGGGATGCGATTGGAAACAGATTAGAAGCATCAGTTCTAGGAAGTAGAGAAGTATGACTGGAGACTAGAATGTTTCCTGTAAACCTATTAGAATCACCAGTTCCAAATTCATTAGAAGGCATAGAATACGGGTCTTCCGGGCAGCAGCTCTCCCATTTGTCGACCCGACCTCGCGTCAAACGCCACATGTGTAAGAGGGGTAAATTTACGAATGCAAGCCCCACTTGACAAAACAAGTTGTGAAGATAAATTGTATGTTCGTTAGGGAAGGACTTTAAGGTTTCAGGTTAGCACAGTTTTTAACATGCCATTGCATATTAAAAAACCCTTGTAGTTGCAGCTGCTAACCGAAATGCTACTTTAACCTTTACCCAGCTGTTCCAGCAAGTACGGATTTACGGAGCAATATTATAGACACCAGGTCATCAGATTTGTTCGTCTACCCACCTGTTTGCTGAGAAAGCTGCATTCCCCCTCCACCGCAATAGTATGACAAGTGTTCTTTCTTGTTAAGAGACTCTTATTGATGTCTAACATTTTCGCCATTGAAGCATGGAGCTGTGGAGAAATTGAAATAATTAAAAAAATGCCGTCCACCTTCAGACATATTTTTTTGAAAGCCCAAGACACCGTTAACTAAAGTGGAAGGCATTTTCTTAATACCTGAGTTGCAGCGCTACCTTAGATCTTAATAGCCGTCCTTTCCTCCTATAGAAAAATACAGGTTACACGATCTCTGCAGATGCATTTGCCCAGATGGGTGTGTGAATCGATGCAGCCTACGAACAATTAGACACGCAACCACTCCGTCGTCAAGATCTCTCAAGTGCAATACTGCACTTGAGAGATCTGCATTTAGTTTAATTGCTATTTTGCTTTTGTCTGCAGACTTTACGTCAAATGAAGGCGTCATAGCTTTTGCGTCCAACTTTTATTTCTATGTTACTCAGTTATGAAAGAGAATGAAAACAGAAAACGTGAGAATCGATAATGTAGGCATAGTGAGATTATGACCGCATGTGGTGAGTAAGCTAGTATAAATGGGGAAAGATGTCGCGTCAAGCGTGCCAGAGACTGCAACACGATGAAATGCAGATTCCCTGCCGATTTTGATTGGGTGAACAGTTCCGGTTTTTTGTCTATTAACTCGCAGCATGCCGAATTCGTCTCAACCTGGCGTTGCTAAAGGAGCACTATATAAGAGTTGCTGAGACCGCTACTATTGGGGACATTGTGAATATAAGACTCATTCAATCACACAGGAGGACCGTCATTCGAACCCCACCGGAATGCAAAATGCATCCACCGTGTTGATCATGAAAAATATAGGTTGACGATCGGAGACGTGGCCCCAAATAATCTTTACTTCTAGGCAATACTTATGTCATTCGGGTTGGCTTAGTTTAATCCGGTTCCCTTTCGTTCCTTCCCGTCATGCCTCTTTAAAGCGTTACCAGTAGGTTAAGACTTAGGATTGGGCTCAGGGCTTAGAGCTAGGGTTAAGGATTAGTGTTATGGGTAGGGTTAGGAGTCGAGATTAAGGTCAGGGTTAGGCTTAGTAGTTAGGGTGAGGTTTAGAGGTTAAGTTTAGACTTCATAAAAGGATTATTTTAGGATTGAGGCCATAAACTTTATCCTCTGCATTTTTATGTTCCGTCGCGATCATCACGCGAGTGGGATTCAACGATATATTCTTCACACTTTATACTTCAGTACGGTTAATCATCTTGGGCTGTGATCAGTTCACTCGGAATATTAACCATTGCCCTCGATTTTCGTTGTTTCCTTCAGTTTACAGTTCACAATTTCCCGTATTTTAAATCGTGTGCTCGAGAATTCACGCTTTATTGGCGTACTTTAACAAAATAATATTAGAAATGTAATTTATGAACTTTTGTCTTCGGTAAATAGCTGTCAGCCAACTTGCTTATCTCAATCATTAAACTCAACTTACGACACTTCCCATGTTACAGGGCAACATATTTGATCGTGAAAAACTGAAATACCTTAGTTTATAAAACCTACAAGCGTGCCTCTGTAGCTCAGTGCACAGAAAATCTGACTAGAATATTTCGGCAGATATTTTGGGCAGGTGCATTTATCACATGCGGTATCCATAGCACTAAACACTGTTTAAATGACAGGGCGTCTGGTACATTATGAGCTGGATTCAAGTTAGACGTATTTGGTCGTTCCACATGCATCTATGCCTTCGCTTAACCATTCCACGACACTGATTTGACAGTTATTGTAAACTGTCGGCATGGCCTTGATGACGATTGCTTCATCACTCCTCCCTGACACATGGTTCTATTATAGTCTGTGACTAATCTCTTGAAACGTTAACCAAAATTTTGAAATGAGTTTTCGATTAAGTAGGATTACTTAAATGAGATTGTAATATTTGTTATCTCGCTATCATTATCACTATAATTCCATGATAGCTCTGACACGCCAGAATGCCAGCTTTTAAAAGCACGCTCTTTTTACCGCTTGAAAAAACTGCATTAGATAAAATGAACTATTGAAATATGATCCATTTTCCTACCGAGTTTCAATGACCTAGTGAAATTGAATGCATTTTATCGAAACAATTAGCAAAAATATTCTTCCTTGTACTCATTTGGTAGCAAAGCAAGTCTTCTTCAAATTACATACTCAACGAAAGTTAATATTCTCTCAAAGTATGGAAAGCATATATTCCTCTATGTCATTAAGAGGACTTCATAGGTTTCTCAAAAAATTTAAATGATTTTTTGTTATGTTGTATACTCCATAAGGGACATTAAGAACTGGGCAAATATGCTGTAATTTTAAACGGACATGGTACGGTCTTAATAATCGCATCGGGCATAAAATTGAAAAAGTCATATGTGTCTACGCAATGAGTACACAAAAGTATATCTTAAGCTTGTTTTATATAAATAATATTTGCATTTATGAGGGAACTGCAAATAAGAATAAAAATGCACAATGCTTAAGCAGGCATTTTAACCGAGCGTGGTGTATGCTGGCGGTTAATAAAACGTGCATTCAAAGCCGGCATCCGGGCTCCGATTTAGTGCTTAATTTCTATGAAAATTAAAAATCAGCAACTTTTACACTGCAGTATCAATCAGGAAGCACGCAGAGAACGCTGGGGACCCAACGAGGAACAGAACCCCTCGCAGTTGTGTCATGCAGCGGCAGGGCATAGGGGAAACATGTGTTTGTCCTTTTTGCTGGTAATGTTGCTGTCAAGATGTTGCATAATGTAATCCCAAAGTAGTTGAACTATCATGAATTGTGCCGCATGATTTTCAATATTAAAACTCAGTTTAGTAATCTTTCCCAGTCAAAGGCGCTTTTCCGAACATCGGCTCACATTTCATGAAATCGGTCATTGAAGGGCTCCAGGTCACTGCATTAAATACCATGGACATGCCTAGTAGCTAGGTTTGAGCGGCGGGTGACACCGGCTGAGGGTAGCGCATGGGTGTGTTTGCGTGCCTCCAAGCCTGGTAATTCCTTAATTAATGGCAATCCTCCCTTCTTTAAAAAAACATACAAAAAGGTTGACATACAATTCCGGTGGGCGATTCAGGCCTAGTTGACTCGTCTTTCAACTTTGTAACATCCTAGTCCTTGGTGGAGTTTGGCAGCCGCCTGTGATGACTAAGCAACCCTATTTCTCTGCACCCTACTTGCGACCTCCCAAGATTAAAAGCTGTACCATAAGAATGCTGGTGATGCAAAATGGCAAAATTGCATCCGAGAGATGCCCAAAACAGTAAATTTCATCTCCATATCTTGCATGACGATCATCCGTCAAAATAACTCTGCTCAATCTGAAAATCACAAAACAGTTTCTCTCTTAAGCACACTAATGGTCAACCGACCAGAAAGGAGGACACATTTAATCTTTTTCGAACTGAATCTCTACAAGATGACAATTGCGGTTCAGACCAGCACCTGCTTCTCCACACAAGGTCAAACGAATCTCACGGGTATGTGTTACACCTCCTTCTGGAGCAGATGTTCAAAAAAGGAGGAGCGGGACGCTGCGGAGTCGTCTCTGCCATCCAGAAAGACATCCTAAAACAGTTATTCCGCCCCGCGCATATCATAAACCATCTTCTCATGACCATGGGATCTCCACTCCATAGGGGTAAGAGTTGCTAAAATTGTCATCATTTCTGCCCCTAAGGACGACACATGGCAAAAAAAATAAAATGTATACGAAGATCTGCACCTAATTCCAGCGAAAGGGGATAAATTCCTTCCATGCCCGGAAGGTAGTGCTAGATCACCAGAAAATCAGCAGCTGCAATAACAACAGCCTCCTTCCTTGTCGGGCTTTTGCAGAACACGATATCATTATCAGCATCGAAATTCGTTTGCCTTCCCAAACGGGGGTAGGAGAACGTGAGGCACCCTCGGTTGCACCACTGACAACTGCCGTACTATGTTCTCGTCTTGGGGAGATGTTAGAATAAAGGGCTGGTGTCAAATATGATATACGATCAAACGGATGCAAAGGTTCGAGTTCCAGGTGTTTTGTGTGAGTAAATAAGAAGGTTATTCGAGCAACGGAGCAATTTATTTATAATTTGAGCTCAGAATACTAAAAATGTGTTCCACTGCCCTAGCAGCTTTCTTGTTTACTCATTATATGTTGGGTCAACTGCTGTACAGACATCTGGTCCATCTCCTAAAATAAAACTGTAAATCTAAATACGCAAGTGTTGATTCAGCCATAAGTCTCCAAAGTAGCTCAAAAGCGCAATTTTCGCTATGACCGAACACAGAATACAGCCCGGAAACCAGATGAACATCTTGTTGGTGCAAAAATAAACCATGCAGAACGAGATTATGACTAAATGAAAAAATGCGGTAAAAACATAAATGCCACTGATTTGAAATTCTTTTTTTGGCCTGCAGTAGCAAGACTGATTTGGCAATAATTGCGAAAAAATGTGGCTCACCCAGTCTGCGAAAACAAGGCAAACAAGACCCTCGTTAACAATAATACCGACGCTAATAGGGTTGGGCTCTCTTGATGCAAAAACCGAATGCAGCAGCCTGGCTGCCTAACAAGGTCAAAAAAATTCAAGGACATGCAGACCGTGGTGAGATGCAGAAAATTCTTCGCGGCCATCAAAACAGTCTACGACCTTCAAACTCAAGAGACCTGCGTTGGTGTTAAACTCGGGCGGTGAAACCCTACTGGGGCGTATTTTCAGATTCTATTGCAGCGGACTGAGCTCATCCCTAGGAATCCCTAACTGCCAATTTTGATCTTCAAGGCAGTCATTAAAAGGCTGTCCAATGTCGCATCAAACTATTGTCTTTGCTCGCCCGTTATTTCTGTGGAAGACCATGAGTACATTGCAACCGATGATCGGCGAGGAACCCTATGATTAAATTGCAATAAAAGTCTGTAAGCACGATGGTAAGTGACATCGGGACAAACCGGCCTCGCTTTATTAGGGAGAGCGTAGAACAGACCGAATATTGTAAGATTTTAACCGCCACAAGCGAAAAAGAGACATTCAGTTATAAGGAATTCATCGCGGAATCTCCCTCCTTATAATTTCGGACAATATATTTGCAGCGCGCATATCAGTCGTCAGAATAAACACACGGATAAATAAAACCCTGCTTACGGATTCCAGATAAACAGTCGAATAAATGACGTGAGAAATGCTGCTCGGAATCAAAGGGGAAAAATCAAAAAAATGAGGACAGGCTTTCACGAAATTTGTGTCGTTATAAAATGGCTCTTGACAAAATGAACAACGAAAGACTGCAAAGTCAAGATGGAGGTCGGACTTCTGGAGCGGTTTATGCAAGCGGAAGTAAAATTGCAGGATGGTATGCTGACGCATGTCATCGACAGCAAGTCAAATCCCAAGAATTTGTGACGATAATGATTGACATACGAATTTGTATTCAACCCCAGCTACTTCACCTTCATGTCCCCCGCCTTTTTCATAGACGCCCACCGTGGGCAGTGGTTAACAACAAACTTCTAACAATGTAGAGATGGTGGAATTTTTTATCTTCCGATGCGCAAATGTCGGACTGACAATAAGCACCTCATGGGCAGTAGTCATGTACCAAGAGACGCCAACGCATTCATTAGAAAGTAATTGGAACGGACCACAGATTTGCGCATATATTCGTGAATTTGAGGAGCACCATTTTTAACAAACAGAAAGATCCACAATAAAATTGCAATTCGTACATCAAAAGCCAACTGAGTCTTAGGGTGACTACAATTTTCCATCTGAAAGCATAGGCACAAACCCTTCAACACAAAGCCGAGGCTATATAGGCTGTTGCCCTGAACACGCTCTTATACGGAACGAAAGCTTAGGCATTTTACCAAATTCAGACAAGTTAAATAGTTCACCAATGGTTCAGCTGCCTCAGAAGGATATTACAGAAAAAGTGGCAGAGAAGGTCACCGCACACGAAGATCCTATAAAATTGGGTGTGCTCAGCATCTACGCTATGCTGGGGAAATGCCAAGTGCAATGGTTTAGCTACTTCGTGCAGATGTTTGAAGCGCGCCTCGCCCAATGACTACTCACGCTGATATCACGAGGTGTGCTCGCATGGATGGAGCGCCAAAGTAAAATATAAGCATACCTAGCGAACCCCTTTCAGATACCTAGACGTTGAATGGGATATTTCGAAAACCTACACATAGGACCGACAAACTTGGTGCACTGCTAAAAACAGAGTATCAAGCAGACTGTGACAACGTCAGCCACCTCCTGTTAAGTTGTGCGCACTTTCAGTTTATGCATAGAGTGCAAACTGACTTAATTGGTCACTCTTAGGTTCGTCGCGGGAAATATAGCAAAACGACTTTTCACACCAAAAATCCCTACGGCAGTCATCGCCTGTGTCGTCACCGAAGGCATCCTTCTGCCTGTTCTTATTCTGTCAATGTGTTCTCTTCCCCGATCGCGCTGACTGAACAGCTTCTTACCCACTGAAACCGTAACGCTGACTGGACACAATAGCGACCATTTACTAGGGATGCAGGCACAATGAAAGTATGCCCCATGCTATGCATTCACACACTCAACTCACCTATCACGAGTAAGAACTGGGTAAACTGCATTGCCTAATCCTTATCGATGGCCAAGTTCGGACAAGATCCGTTGCGGTGACATAAAGTCGCCATATACTTCATGCCACATACGCGCTGGCATCTTAGCAAATTGAGAGATTATATACGGGTCACCTTTGACAAAACCATTGTACTCTGATCCCCATTTCAAGGTAGAACTAAGTTTGCACTTCAAATGATATCTTTCAGAGTTGCATCGTAATAGTTTCATGCGCCTTTGATGCAGAAAAGTGAAAAATCAACCAATATCCCATGAGGAGATATTTACCAGTTCGTTCTCCCTCCATCTATCCTTTTCCGTACATTAATGTCCCGTTGGAGGCATTCGAGCGATTGGTTATGCAAATGGGGGCACAAACTGGCGGGATTGGAGTTATACGCCCATCGAGCGTAAGGCGAGTGAACACTTTATTCTACATAGGCACACAAATTCATCGGCCTGTTTGGTCATGTTAACAATCAAGGAAACTTCTCATCCTCACATTCACCAGGCTACCATCGTCAGTATGATGGGTGAAATATCGTGCGTGAGTATGTGCACATGTCACATATGCCAAACCTGCGTTTTGCTGCAGTCTCATCGAGCGAAGTGAGGGATCAGCACCTGTTACACGAGTAAATGGGTTCTTTGTTACAATTCCTTTAACGGTTGCCAGAGTGGCCGGTCACATAATATAGACTTTCATTTGCATAGCCCTTCCCCTGTCAGAAGATTACTGGAACCACACGAGAGTTGGCATCGGCCTAACGAGAGCCTAGGTCCACTCGACGCTGCACCCTTCGCCAGTTGACTGCAGGCGAATAAAACCCACACAATCAGACACCGGTCTGTCTTATTGTCACTGCTTTATCATTCTCGAACGGACTCTGTTTTCCTGGCCTCGAGTTGTCGAAGTGATCACAACTTAACGGGTTTTCACTACGACACCAGCGCTTTGTTGAACCATCTGATGGCTTCCACGGCTGTGGTATCAGGTGGAACAACGTATGACTTATGGGCGACGAAATCACTCGAGTGTTAGAGAGCGTTGAAAATATTTGTCATTTTTCGTGGGCGGGTGTGAAACCCTACGCCTAGTTCTCTCGAAAAGATATCAAATGAAGGCAGAGAGAGAGAGAGATCTTCATTGAACCAGACGCTTGTAGTGCTTTTGAAACCAAGAGGCAGCAATTGATGTAGCATGAATAAAACTGCGCCAATCCCTTCCAAGTAACGTACACCGAACAGACGCCATTATTCGCTTGTGGCGGATGCAAGTGAATGACCCCTGAAGTGGCTGCCAGCGGCCTTGTTGATTCTTAAGAACCGACTACACAGTATTCGCTGTCACCAACAGCGACTTCGCGGATGGACGAAAAACTGGCCATTATGTTAAATACCTGCACTCCCCAACAGGTTAGACCTCACATTTATGCATTTTAATTATCTGAAATAAGTTCAATATTCATGATCGATGGATGTGCGAACGCTAGTTGAAAGTGCCATGTTCAAAAGAATTTTTTTCAGTCAGTAACAGCTATCTGCTCATCAAGTTCCAGATGGGCGAGTACCTATCTAGCAGGGTTATACAAAGTCCAATAAAATTACATCCGCATAATTATTAGCTAGACGATTTACTTCGTGCCGTTTACCTTTTAAGTTTTAAAGGGTACTACTTTTAGGCAACTAAAAAGACAAAACAGGTATTACGAAGTACATGGGCAAAATTGTCCTAGCAATTTTATGACACTTGTTTTGTGGTAGGGAACTAGATACTTTGGGCTTAAACTGAAGCAGTTGTGGATAACATCGTTTTTAGCTTTAATTTGAAAACAGAGTGCTTCCAAAACTCATCCTTTACTCGAGGAAGCTTATGATGGACACACTTTATCTGAAAGAACTTACAGGAAATAGTTAGAACTGTTCAAAAGCGGTGATTTTAGTTTGTAGGCTATAAGCATTTCAAGACAGCAGGTTAAAGGATTGGAAACTACTCAATGGCGATTCATGTGATGCGCTCGGACAATTGTCTGAAGCATTATGAGTTGATAGGTCCGCTTTTAGTTTACTTTTCCATGCATTGGTGATGACACGTAAATGAAGAGTTCAGGTGCCCCATGCACTGTCTTAAATACAACGAAATAGCGTAAAACGATGCGTGAAATATTGCTTTCAAGAAAATCGTTTTTTAAAAATATCGGGACTGTTGACGAAAAAGAGCTCTAGTAGCAATCCTGAACATAAAGAAATCTGAACGACGCCTGGCTTACAACTGACCTAAATGCCAAAGCCGATTATTTACGCAAACGAAGTTATGCTGTGTATCTGGTTGGACAAATAAGGAGTAGTGTACTTTGAAATCCTCTTGTCATCTAAAACCGTTACTGTGGAGTAAAATAATTAAATATCCTTAATTTTGAGCCGGAAACTGAACACAAAGCTGTCAGAATAGGACAAAACAATGAGAAGGTGACGTTAGAACACGAAAATGCTCAGAGTCATGTACCACAACGAGTACAGGAAACTTTAAAAGCACTTCATTGTGAAATCCAACCCCACCTGTTGTATTCATCAGACACTGTTCCATTGGCATATCATCTGCTTCGGTCGAAGCAAAATGCCCTTGGTAAGTTTATTAAATAGATAAACTGTTTTGTACAGCAGCATGCTTTTGTGATCCCAAAGAATAGAAAGAGTTAGAGCTGCCAATGAACAAATCTTTAAAAAATATAATATTTTAATACCCCCCGTTTTTCATATAATTGACACAAATTTATGCTCAATTTCAATGCGCTCAGTTCCCGTACATCAATCTTGTAGTCATATATACCAGGTAAATTATCGAAAGAAGGCAATTCCTCTGCCACAGACTTCTCGATATTGCGATAGACAATAGCAAAACGGAAAGCTTGAATCCGAATATTCTTCCTCATTTAATGACAAGGAAATAATGTCAGTTAAAGTAAGCTGTAAAATAGTTGACTGGGCTATACTCATAGAAGGTTCACTAATGTGCCGAACTGTCAGTGATGATGGTTAACCAGATCTAGGGCAAAATAGAACGATAAAATAAAGATGTAACACATGCATTTAGACGTCTTTAAAGATCAATATTATATCAGATTGCACATTTGTCGTGAGTTTCATAATAGCTACAAGTTTCACATTGAAATATGAAGGAGTATAGGTGACTTTAGCTTCGCATTTAAGATAGATGTTGTCTTCCATAGATAACAGATTTGGCTAAAAAATATTTTGCATTAAGTCGTTTCATTTAAAAGTATAGCAGTTTAAATGCAAACGATAAAGGAAATAGCATCTGTAATGTGGTAAGATCTCATAACGCAACCTATGGACTACGTGCCTCCTACTCGCAGAATCACTAAATATTAGGTGGGGTAAATTATGGCGTCCAGCATGAATAGCGAACGCAACAATCCTTCACTGTTTACCCTTCCCAAATTTGGGGATATGAAAAACAGGTGTTGCATTTCCCGCGTGCGCGCGAATGCCTTCATTTTCGTAGCATCTAAAGTAGAGATGACAGAACCCGTTCGGTGGAAAGGCAGTAAATTAGCTTTCAAGAGGCGATCAATAAAGAGGGAGGCGCGTCTAAGAACGAATAGCTCACACAGCAGGCAGAACTTTAAAATTCCAGTCTGACAAACTGACACTTTGACTTGCGGCTGCTATTGCCTATGCAAACATCAGAAGAGAGTGAATGCAGTGCTTTTACCACTTATTAGTGAGTTTTCACGTCACAAGTCATAGTCAGAAAACAGTAAACAGCAGACGCTGCTTAATGTGATAGATTTTACCACACAGTTAAGCTATAAGCGGAGTAAAAGTTATAAGTAGTGAGAGCCGAGGTGGGCAGCGGTGAATTTTAGCCGTAAAAAGCTGATTGGCAAAGAAGCCATCGACTAACTTGAAGTCTGCATCTACGTCCATAGACCGTACGCCATCAGAAACGGCCAGCCAAAGCGTATGGAAAGCAGTGAAGTTTTGTAACATGGCAAGTCTTGAGAGCGATTTCCCAGCTACAAACGGAGTGTACCATCAAGCGTTTGTGATATTGAAACTAAGGTTGATGCAAGACCCACTGAACAGCATCTACAAACCATCAAGCGGGTTAACGACCTTCCGCAGCAGCAACAGATATGTGCTCATGTTAAAAATCTACACAGAGTTTGTCCGCTTAGGAACAAGTAGATAGGCTATCCTGGTTCTTATTGCAGTTCTGCGATAAGATACATTCCGGAAGAATACTAACAGAAGAATAATGTTTTCGCGATATCGATAAAAATTCAAGTTATTCCCACTTGGTTCTGCTTTCATTAAATGATTTAGGTTTAATTAATGTCTTAGGGTATGCATTATCCTTTCATTTAAAAGGCTTTCTTTGCCAGATATCATTATGAAGTCATGTGAAGTTGATAATAGAGCTTTTCATTCGGATGCTATTTGAATGGTATCATCGAAAGAATGAAATATACCCGACCGAACATGCAAAGGACGCTGGGACTTTGACTAAAGACGTAGAGAAGAATTTTTATATTTTGGTGAATCATTGTGATTTCTTCCATATTTTCGAAATTTACATTTCCCCGATCACTTTATCCATAGACAGGGTGTTTTATGCATGAGAAGATTAACTGCTTTTTGTCGTTTCTGAATACTGTTTGGTATTTTGCGGATGATTTTTTCTTTCAATTCGTTTATCCTGTTTAAAACACCGATACTTTTCTTTTTCCCTAATACATTTCTTTATAAAAAGGAACGTTAGTGAATTATCACATTTTCCTACTTATTTTCGGATAATTTACTCGGTGTAATCTTCATTTGCAGTTTCTTCAGAGTGCAAACGGTGATCCGTTCACATCCAATTACAAAGAGGGACGAAGGGGTCGTCGGTAAATGCCAAACTTAAAGCTAAGGGTTGATGATCCCGGATCTTACCAACTTTATATATTTTCAAGATATAGGTCATGTTTCTTTTGCCAACAAATATGTCAGAATGCATTTGGCCTTGTTGCCCCACGGCCTATAAAGTAAAGGTTCCATTTAAATTACTGATATTTTCCCCACACCGAGAGGACACGTGAACCAATGCCTCCCTCATAATAAAAGTGGCTTTGCACTAGATACCAGGAAGGGTACCTATTTCCGTGCTCCAAGCCTAACCTTAACTCCAACCATAAGAATAACTCTAGTGCTAAACCTAACCCTATCTTTAATCCTAACCTTAACCGTACCCCTTACCCTAATTTTCCTGGAATTTAGCGCAAAACCCCCTGTATAACGTGCAGTTCCTGTTTCTATGTCCTGTCGGGGTATGAACAAGCCAAACTAATTTTTTGAAGTTGAACTTACGTGATACGCTCAAATGAGTGGTAATTAACCTTTCCGATCGCAAATTCTCTTCCAGCAACTTACGAAGTTTGTTGCGTTTGTGTGACTGTAGTGTCGATAGTCTGTCTCGGTAACGTTGAGTGCCGCGGTTGGAAGGTTGCCAACTGACAATTACACTCAGACCTCGCAGTTAGTCCAATGTGTGTTGTGTGGAGTGGCTGACTGGTGGTCTGAGAGTCAGGCTGCGATGGCTCCTTCTTAACGTGACCTCTGGCTATCTCACACATGTGAGATGTAAGCCGTTCAACCCCCTGTTGTGTGAAATCCTGGTGCTTGTGTTTGGGGGGCCAGGTCGTGTACGTAGTACACGTAGACGAGGTCACCAGCAGCTGCGCCCGCTTCCGCATCAGACAACTGACCGGCTCGGACAGTGGTCTGATTGTGGGGGTTGGGGAGAGAGTGAGGTCGAGAGCTCAGCATATTTTCCTCACTATAAACAATCTGACGTGCTTCAAACTATCATGGTGCGCTAAAAGCCGTGGCTTGGAAGGTTGCCAACTGACGGGATAACTCGGACAACGTGGTCAGCCCAATGTGTGTTTTGTGTGGAGTGGCTGACTGGCGGACTGAGAGTCAGGCTGCAATGGCTCCTTCTTAATGTGGTCTGTATGGCACTCCCACTCTGTGGGATCCGAGCCAGGTGTGGTGGCACGCCCAGGGGCGGCTCCGGCCGCGCCAGCCACCTGCCCCCTCTCCCATCTCCGGTCTTCTTGACTCTGTCTTGACACTGGGCTCAGGTGGGGGAGGAGGAGAGAGTGCGGTAGCTGCAGCGCAAGGCTACTATCACTTAAACTAATTCACGCGCTAGTCACCGTCCCTGCTCCACCCTTCCATGGAGCATACGGTGGACATCGTCGGACTTCGACGGTAGAACTGTCGTAGTCTGTCTAGAGAAATGGTGTAAGAATTATACTTTTAGAATAATGCACTACCTTCCTCCTAGTCTGGTGTAAATACGAGTACTGCCAATCGTATGTGATGCATGCGTTTCAGCGGGAATACACGAATATGGACGACAGACACACAGCAAAAAGTGGTTGGCGGTATAACGGAAGAGTTGAGCAATCGCCTCCCAGCTGAATTTGTTTCTACAGATTATTTTGTGGCTATTTGCATAAAAAAGGTACTCCTGCCTTAGCAGAAAATTTCTAACAAAGTGGAAAATTGCCGTTCCGGTGAAATTCGCCTAGCCGATCAGCGATGCAGATAGTTTTGCCTACCTGAAAGGGAGCATTCACCGCTAAACATGACAGAGAGTGTTCCGTTTCAGTGAAAATTTCCGGAATGTAGATTACCTCCATGCAAACCTGAATAAGTTTCCGGCCGACAGCCTGCTCATGAAGAAACAGTTAGTTCCTTGAAACGCGATGCTCCGTTTTGTTATTCACGCTGCTTACAACGAAGTATAATAATCAGCAGTGCACGCAGCGCGTGGTTCAGAGGAAGAGAGAACTGCGCTTGATCAGCATTGAGTGATCAGCATCCGAGTGGTTGAAAATGCAATACCCTTGAAAGGCCGCCTATCATTTGACTAGGTTGCCGGGGCATTATCGTAAATGGACCGGAATTTCGCAGCATGTATTTGCGTCGGATAGTTAAGTGCGTGAAATTGATGAGTGGAGGTGACTCATGGATTGATTTAGGCCTCCCGATTGGACCAATGATAAATGCATAGCTGACGAGGCGTGGTTGTCGTTTGGGTTGAGTTAATTGCACTTACACACTGAGTCGCAATGGCAAAAGATGTTAGGGAAACTGACATAGTTAGTTTTTAGCTATATGAATTGTCACTTGGTTAAATATAACATGCGCACCAGGAATATCCGAGACGCGACCCCGTGACTCAACAGGTAGAGCCTTTTGTTTAATGAACAAAAATGTCTTGATTCGAACTTCTGGCGTTTCCTCACTGCAACGGAAATATGGACGGAAAATGACAGTGCATAAATACTGATTGATTTATCATACTGACAACAAGGTGCTCGTCAAATAAACCATAACCGCGCGCCATCCGCGATCCTAGCATGTAGTGCCCCCTGGTGGCAGGTTTATCCAGTCTGACTAAAAAAAATGAGAATGTGTCCTTCTGCCTATATCTGTCATTATTTTTAACAGTTTTCTGCTTTACTTTGTTCGCCGGCGCCTGGCTGCCTTCCGAGGCTCTTAATCGGAGCGCAAAGTCAAGGCATAAAATTATGATAGCTTAATAAATGACAACTGCATGAGAGTAAGTTAACATACACGGTTTTCAAATATCCCTGAAAATTTCGTGGCTGTCAAAAAAGGCATGATTAAATATTGGTTGTACGGGAAGAATCGTCTCATTAGGAGATTCAAATAAGTGTGAAGGAAGTTTATCTCGGCAGAAGTGCATATATTGCAACTTAGAAGCTTGGAATATCTAAAGTCTGTAATGAGCATTGGAAATGCATGCGCCAAGCATGCTTCGATCATAACGAGACGCAATCTGATATCCTTGGGGAGTTTTATGACAGGTCTAATTTGAAGAGATTTAGAAAAAAATTTCATTTTTCGGCATCGGTGTAAAAATAATTACTGTTTCCGCTTTAATTGTTCACGTATTACACAATATTCCCATCGTTTAGTTTGTCGCAAAACTTTGCGAGCGAAATTTCTACGAATAAATAGGAAGACAGGCATATCAAGACCTATAATTCGAAGCAAAGAAATTCCTTGGGAAACTTTAAGTAATTTTTACGACACTGGTTCCCCAGTTCATCATCAGAATTGTGGTAAATTTGCACCCTAAGTATAGGGTTGGCTATTTAGGTAAAAAAGAAACCAGTTACAAGATCCCAGGTAACAGTTGAAATGTGGTGTATTGTGGCCAATCAAGAAAATCGGTCTCTGCACGCCTACACGAACACCAGTTGTCTGTAAAGAGACGAGACCACTTGTCTCAAGTTGCCATGCGTAAAATAGAAATCGGGCAGAAATATGCATGGGACAAAACTTGCGTTGTTGGCTTCTGCCAATCGAAGAATGGCTAGGAATTCATAGAGGCCAGTCACTCTGATGAATCATGCATTAATCGGTAGATCGAATTAGATGCTGTATACAACAATCTCAAAGAAAAGTGGACAAGGCTGTAGCTAATCCAAATGAAATGTCACCCACAATGACAGAAATTGGCAAAGACTGAGTCAGCAATATCGATTTTTCCGACGTATTTGCAAATTTTACTGTTTTTGCACACTAACCATAAGTCTGACTACGACTTGGGAAACCAGCGTCAAAAAATTTACTTAATAAAGTTTCTTAATGGTTCCCGAAGAATTTAATTGCTTTGAACCATACTACTTGGGATGCATATCTTCCAATATATATATATATATATTACCAAAGTTTGCGGGTTCGAATCCCAGGTGTTCCACACTTGGGATTGGGTATGACTGGCTGATGACGGCTAATAAGCCATAAATGGCCATTCCGGTCTCCCTTGTCTTTGTCGGTTCAACATTATCAACATATGCTACACGTCGCTATGCGACCGCCTGTGAGGGCTCTTGTCTCAGTTCCAGGGCACAACAAAACATAATTGTTCATTAAGCAGATCGGTGAGCCGCACACTATCATCATATTCCCGATCACAACCGACAAAAACAACGAGCCCGTAGCTCAATGGAAGATCGTTCGACTCAAATAACAAAGGTCGCGGGTTCGAATCCAGGTGTGCCACACTTGTGATTGGGTATGACTTTCTGATGACGGCTAATAAGCCAAAAATGGCCATTCCGGTCTCCCTTGTCTTTGTCGGTTCTACTTAAAAATTATATGCTTCACGTCGCATAGCGACCGCCTGCGAGGGCTCTAGTCTGTTCTCCAGGGCACAACGGAACATACATGTTCCTTAAGCAGATCGGTGAGCCCCACACTATCATCATATTCCCGATCACAACCGACAAAAACAACGAGCCCGTTGCTCAATGGTAGAGCGTTCGACTCAAATACCAAAGGTCGCGGGTCCGCATCCCAGGTGTGCCACACTTGGGATTGGGTATGACTGGCTGATGACGGCTAATAAGCCAGAAATGGCCATTCAGGTCTCCCTTGTCTTTGTTGGTTCTACTTAAAAATTATATGCTTCACGTCGCATAGCGACCGCCTGTGAGGGCTCTAGTCTGAGCTCCAGGGCACAACGGAACATGCATGTTCCTTAAGCAGATCGGTGAGCCCCACAATATCATCATATTCCCGATCACAACCAACAAAAACAACGAGCCCGTTGCTCAATGGTAGAGCGTTCGACTCAAATACCAAAGGTCGCGGGTTCGAATCCCAGGTGTGCCACACTTGGGATTGGGTATGACTGGCTGATGACGGCTAATAAGCCAGAAATGGCCATGCCGGTCTCCCTTGTCTGTGTCGGTTCTACTTAAATATATATATATAAGAATGGTAGTTGTTTGCTCACCGATCGGTTACAGGACTCACTCGTCCCGTTGTGCCTTCGTGTTAACTCTAGAGCCCCACCAGCAGCCACAGAGCAGCAAGTGATATAGGCAGAATTATATTGCCGACAAAGACAAAGGGACTGGAATGGCCATTTCTGGCTTATTAGCCGTCACCAGCCAGCCATGCCAAATCCCAGGTGCTGCGGCACCCGAGGCTCGAACACTCATAATGAAAAAATAAACAATCAAGCCCTCAGCCATTTGCCCAAATGAAATGTGACTAGATCATAATAGAAAGACAGAGAAAGGGAGAGAGAGTGGAGGAGGAGAAGGAGAGTGAGTAGTCGTGAAACGAGAGTCATCAAGCATAAGCATGCACTGAAATTGCAGGATGGAGGCTAATATAAGCCTGTAGTGGGAATGATTGTAGCCTGAACTTAATTCACGGGGTTATTGGGCTACAAAGAGTGTTGTATACTGGCCAAATATTGAATTTACTCTTATTTCATATAAGGTAAATAATCAAATGGAATGTTTCCTCTTACCAACCCACTAATTAGGCATGGGAATAAAATTATGCAGTGTTTACCTTCTAGAATATTTAAGAAAAATGTTCTCACTAGCTCACATCTCATGTTCATGCTTTGGAACCAATCAAACGCCTCTCATCACACTCAATAACATCGACAGTCTGAAAGAATTAATCACTCTTATTTTCAAGATGTTTGTCTTGCCTTTCCAAATAATATAGTCGCATATGCAAAATTATAGGGCATATACGGATGAAAATATCAGGACCCAGCACTAACTGATTTGAAAGAGATGGAAATACACTTGATTCCATACTAGATGTTATTCAGTTTTCACATAAACATAGTTATACATGTGCTAAACATAAGTCGCCAACATCCCTCCCACTTTTATGCTCATTCATCTTTCGCCTACTCCTTAAAATCCCGAGATTCCTAGTGCTCCTTCACTTTCGCCCATTTCTCACAGCTTTTCCTATCACATACTCAGTTTTCCAAACTAGTTACACTATCAACGACGTTCCATTATGCCGGCCTGATCCTGTCAGCCATTCTGAATTAACCACTCTAAAATAGACGCTGTCAAATTCCATTTATTTGAATTTCTTGTTTGCGTGCATTTTCTTTACTTAGCCTCTCTTAAACGGCCATTTCAGCAGCTTTTTCTATCACCTTCAGTTGAAAAGACGTCTTTCAGTAGTTTGCAAAGTCTGACTTTTCTAAACGTTCCTTAAGTCACTTCATCTGCTACCGGACTAGTGGGAACATTGGTGTTTTGTACTGATATTTTTCCCTTTTTGGCACCAAATCCTGCACAAAACACCAAATTATAAAAATTATAGAGGATGCAATGTCCATAAGGGATAAATAGATCTTCTACGCGTGCTATACACGAATCAGGCCCTAAACCACCAGAACTGAACTAAAAAAATGTGGGGGCTGTATAAACCTTACACTCAGTCCAAAGAAAGACCCACCAATTAGCGGCCTGCTGAAGTAAGACTGATAATTTGCTCTAACCTTGTTGACCCTTTGGGAAAAACATGGTGGTTTTGGTGGGAATCGAACCCATGATCGCAAAAGCGAGATTTGAATAAGGCCAACTGATATAAGAGGTATCTACCGAGAGTCATAATTTTATGTAAACCTGAGTCAAGTGACCGTCAAAACTACTGCAAAGCATGGAGTTAATCAATTATGATGTAGAAGCTGACTTCCCCGACAGGAGTTGCATTGCACCCGGCCTTACCTCTAACAGGCACCCTTTTTATTACGTTTTCTCTAGGGTAAAAAAAGCTCTTTGGTTGTTTATAGTGAGAAGGCTGGACCTTTGATAGGAGTTGCATCACCGTCACTCATTCCGCCACCACACCCCCAAATCGTGATTGACCGGTTCAAGTCAAGCCGACTGGATGTAATGTTGTGCACTGTGACTAGCATGACACATGTGCACGCGATAGTTTACTTGTCTTTACTGAGGCTGACATCCTCAAGAGTGTCAATGATGCCTGAATGAAGGGTGATGTTTTAGTGTGTGTGCACATGGTTGAGTAGGCCCATGTGTGGACCGGAAACATAGACTTGACGAATGTTGACGGCGGCTGTGGGTACTGATTCATCAGTCCGGCTGCGATGAACTCGTGGATTTTCAAGCTGTCAGCTATGCAGCTGACACGCCGCATCTTGGCTTTGTCTTCATTGGCGTTCAGCAAGACCACACAGAACCTACAACCAAAGGTATCCGGGTAAACAATAGTAGAGTTCCTAGACGAGGAAAAAACAAATTCAAATCGCGATATGCGAAGTAGCCCTGAAAAACAAGTTTCGCGGGCTGCCTCGTCCAATATCATCAAAAAACAACAAACTGGTGCATCACCTTGCGTCAAAGGGTCTTACCGGGGAAAACCTGCAGATGTTAAAGTATGAGGCCTCATTTAACACAGCCAATGCCAAAACTGCTGTCATGATTGCAGCAGAAGAGTCGGTACTCACTCAGACGGAGGCGATAAACGAGAAGTAGAAATTTATCCAACGCCAAATTTAAGTCCATCCTCATGGCTCATAAGCCGCACGAAGGGCTTTCCAAGGTGGAACGTGATGCATTTAAGGGAACTCATGGCCGACATCAACCATAGTATCCAGCCTGCGGACGCTTGACATGCCACGGTCATAGTTGACAGGCCAGACTACCTTCAAACAGCCAAAAGATTATAGGAGGTTCGTTAGTTCTATATATCCTCTGAATTCAACCCATAAAAACGTTGAAAACTGAAATTAACTAGACGCTGGGGGCAGTGAAGAACTCAAGTGTAATAGCACTGGTCGACCAGCGCAAGCCGAGAACGCAAGAAATGGCCTTGGTTCGATTCGCTGGTCCTCGAAAAGGGCGCAAAGAGGCCCCTCTTCTCCAGCCTATCGTATCACCCAAAGGAAATCCAATGAAAGGGCAGGCAAATCGACTGTAAAGACATCTAAAATTTCTGACTGCTGCCTACGACATCCCTGTTTGCTTCCGTTTCCCTAAGATCTGACAGTCGGGATCATAGAATGACTTTCCAGAAAAATAACAAAATAAATAAAGAATCGCTTTGGACTTGACGAAATCCGCCAACTTCTAAAGTTCTGTCTCAAGACGTACTAGACGTGGACCAATTCATGAGCAGGTGGAAGGCAGGCCAGTGGATTTAGCCAATTTCGGTACTCATAGCCGAGGCAGTCTTCCAACGGTTGGAATCGCCGGTTGTCCGAAACCACAGACTGCAATTCGGGGCTCGGTATGTGGACGAGACCTTCGCCATTATCGAAAGGAACCAGATGCTGGAATTCAAAGAAAATCTCAATGCTGTCTTCCCATACATATAATTTATGGGGGAGGAGTAAGAAAAGCTGGCCTTTCTTGATGTCCTCATTTGCCCACAGAGATTGTAGCGGCCTAAAAGCCAAATATTCAGGAAAGTGACACCTACGACACAATACCTGGACATCAATAGCAACCACCAAATCAGTCACAAATGCAGTTGCGTAAGGGCGCTATACCGGCGCGTTGAGACGCATCACAGTGAAACAGAAGACAAGGTTGCTGAATAGAAATATCTTCGATGGGTATTGAGGGCGAATGGCTACTCATGCAACTTTTTTAACAATTACATGCGCAAACGATATAAGAACCCAAATCCACCCTGGCCCTAAAATTTGACGAACTCTCCTGTACGTGAAGAACGTCTCCGAAGCCGTCAGCCGCTCTCTCAGTCCACTTGGGGTTGGAGTTACGCACAGACGGGGGAAAAACATCAGGCGCCAGATCATGAGGCTGAAGGACCGCTGCCGCGGCAGGCAAATGCCTGGAGTCCGTCACCGAATATGGTGCATTTGCGGGTAAAACAACTATTTCGGGGAAACTGGTAGATCGCTCTGAACGCGAAGGACCGCGCACGCAACAGCAGTGAGAAGGAATAACGCTAGCTATCAGGTTGCGCCATCTTTGATGGAACCCGATCATATTTTAAAGTCTCAGGAGGCCAAAAGCATAATAAGATGTGACAACCGAGTGTGCCGCGAGCTGCTCGAGCCATGGTTCGCTTGCTCGCAGTCCACAAACAAGCGAAATAGCATCACGCTCACATCACCTTTACTGAGACATTGCATTGGTATGGGAATCAGTCACGTGTGGAGGGTGGAAGCGATCAATAATTCTGGTGACAGCGAAACAAATGGCCGGTTAATGATCACGCCAACAGCGAACTCGGATGATGAAATAGCGGCCACTAACCACCCAGACTCTGACTGACAAGGCAGCATCGCATCAACCATGACCCCAGCGGTGGTCGCGAGAACGGATAATTATAGTACACCTGTGGTCGCATGGTCATTAAGTCCTATAAACACTGTACTCATTGTGCCTCCACTAATCTCATTTGCGACTGTCGATGATGGTCAGGTCGAGTGCGAATCCGAAATGTCTGGCCAATAAATTTCTTGTTCCAGAGGTCATCTCTTTTTCTCCTGAACTGATTCCTGGAACTCGGCATTTTCGCTTCTATCAGGAACGGTGACCTATTGACAGAGGTTAAACGTTGGCAACATTGGTCATTGACATTAAAATCTTGGATGGTTTTTCGCCTTGCATCGCCCCCTCGATTCCAATACTGTTGTTCCATCTACTGTATTTGTTCTTCATGCCTGCCGTTCCAGGGCAAGCGTCTATGCCATCTCCTCCTTAAGTGAGGGAAACTTAAGTTTGGGTCTTGCTTGTGCCTTGATAACACTGCTTTCTCCATCTTACGCCCACGCTTGCATCCCCATAAAGGATCATTCCGGCAGTTACTGATAAGTCATCCGCAAAATTCCAACGTGTAAATGTTATTGGATAAGCTTCGACGTAGCAAAATGGTGTGCGTTGCAGTTGACTCGGCCCTTTGTGTCTTGAATTTGTCCTTCACACTTCAACTTTGGTACCTTCGAAGAGAGAAAACAGTCTAGTGCGGTGCTTCGTACCGTTGCCCACTAGCTGTCCGAATGAATATTTTTTTAAGGTGAAACAGTCACATGCATCTTATACCTCGTTCTTCCTTTCCACAAATGCAGTATTCCAGTGATAAGACAAATTCAAGGTGATTTGCAGTGGACTTAGACACAGTTGTCGATGGTGCTAAACAGGTCATATATGCGCGCCATGCGTGACCTGTTCTCTGAATTAACGGACTCCGTTGAGAGGGAGCTTTAATTTCACATGAGTGAAAATGCCATAGCTCCCACATTAAGAAGGAACAAGTACGATTTGATCCTTAGTCTTGAGTAAGACCACGTCATTCTGCCAGTTGGCGACCTTCTAAGCAAAGACTGCTCGCGCACCGTGAGGGTTATACAATGCGCTGTATTTGTTCACAAAAAGACATCAACGCTGGATCCGAGCTAAATCGACCTTACTCACTCTTCCTTTACACACACATGCACACACCAGGGAAATGTTTGAGCCGAAGAGACTGGACATGACGTTAGGCGCAGTGGATTATGGAACACAAAGCCGCCCTCTAACCTGTGCAACGTACGGACTCAGATTTCACATGAGTAAAAGAGAGAGAGCATATAAGTCACCTTTTGAGGGAAACATTGCTTTTCGAACCTCAACCCTAATGGGGAACCACGGTATCATTTTCTGATGGTAACCTTCCAAGTTACGAAATTTTTGTTCACGCTGACATGGTCCAGGTTCATCACATGGATTATCGTGAGAAACAGACTACATCTAAGAGGAATCTTCACTTCGCATTGGTCTCACTCTCTCTTATCTCTAATCGCCCTCTCATTCACACACATAACATTGACCTGTCCAGGTCTGCAGACAGACTGTTGATTGAACTGGGTTAGTCTAACGCTTGCCACACAATATGGCGGAAACAGTGAGGGGAACACGCACAGACTCAGCACGGAATGATTAGTACGTGCTATTGACGAGTGGGGTCATTGTTAGCACAACTGCACATGAAAACCGATAAATTCGATTGTAACGACATGCTTTTAGCATATTCATATGAAGTACCTGATCACGGCGCACACTTTGGTTTACTGTTATTTATGTTAAGCTTTAAAGCGGAATAGCAGAGAACATACTTCGAGGGAACTTCCTACCTAGAGTGTCTGGCGTTTTTGCGGACACCGGTAAACTAGTCTGCGCTAGTTATACTAACCTAAAGACAAAACAAGCATGTTGAATTTTTTTCCAATGACTGTAGGTCAATGTATATTTCTAATCATGTGGTGCAGGGGTTGCAAATTTAGGGGTTCTACCATATGGGTTGTAGCAGGCCGCATAATTTAGCCCGTCCAGGTGGTGCCTTAGATTAACGCCCCTCAAAGCATACTCGACTCTCCTGTGTGGCTCCCCAAAGCTAGCCTTTGCCTAGTGGCCACACCTCGGTAACCTGCTCGACCGGCCGACTAATCCAGATGAGGGTATCGGGCGTTGTGTGACCTAAAACTCGGTATTCTACTCATATTTCCTTCTGATCCTTTCTCCGCCCAACTCCTCACTTTAAAAAATTCTTCAAAGGCGATGCACAATCCCATAGGCGGTCCAGACTAACTCGGCTCGCTCTTACACTACACGGAACCGTGACCCATAAGGGAGTTGGGCAGGCGTCTGGGATATCTGAGCAGCCGTAATTAGGGACAGCACCATTCACCACTCGTTGGGATGGGACTAGAAAAGGTGCCCATGGGTCACGCCAACTGCACGATGACCGGGGCTTGCAGATATACAACTCATGGTCAAGAAAACCAACCGAAAAGCATTCCTCGTTCCCATCCCCAACCCCACCGACAGCCAGGTTGATTGCACTCACTCTAGCAGCCTGGAATGCGCGTTCTGATTTAGACAATCCAAAGAGCAACCGGCAGGAAAGGAAGACGGTGCTGGTCGCTCAAGAACTGGCGCTCTACAGGGTGGCTATCGGTTCACTCAATAAAACCCGATTCTGTGAGCAGGGTCAGATGGGGGTGTGTGTCGGCTACACCCCCTAAAGCGATCACTTAAAGGTAGAGTGACGCGAAGTTGGTGTCCCCATTGCCATCCATAACGATATCGTAGAACGACTACAATGTCTACCCTAGGGCATCAACAACCGATTGATATTTCTTTACCTGATACTTTCGGGAGACAAAGAAAACTGTAGCGAAATTATATGAGACCAATCAGATCGCCGTTGCCAAAATCAAATCAGTGGCTTGCAAGTCACAAAAGCCTCCAAACACTTCCCAAAACTCAACCCCTTCCATACCCACGCTGCCAACAAACATTCCACGCGCGGATTGGCCTCATCTGTCCCCTCGTGAGCCAATGTAACAAAAACCCGAAAACGCCAATTTCTTATCCATCCATGCTTTTGTTGTCACTATTGCCCCAACTCCCCTCAGCTACCACGCTGACTACCACCCCACCCACACCACCGGTGACCACATTCCTAGTGGTTCACAGCCATCGACCACTGTCACCACAATCCTCACTATTACAACGCTCACAATGTCGATGACGCCCACACCTCCCACTCCCCTCACCAACACCGTCCTCATCACCAGCACATGAGAATCTATTCCAACCGGTTCTCATTATGATCGCACATAGGTCTCACACATTGTCCCAGCCGGTCAATGGCGAATCCATCACACTTTGACCGGTGGACCGGGGCCTGGGGCACAAATACGATCTGGGTCAGCGCCTCAACTACTCACACTGTCCTCGCGTGCTCAGGAACCACGTTGACTTATACGGTCACATGCAGCTCCAGAAAACCTGTGGTAAATCGCTGCAGACTGGACCTCAACATCTCACAAATCCCGTAAACACGTGCGCCAGACATGACGATGCCTGGCTTTGCACACGGCAGGCTAGGGCTGGACACCCCTCACCTAAGTACTAGGTGTGTTCCTCTACGCGCTGTTCATGTGGCCCCACTGCTGCATGTGAGATTCTGGCAGTTCACTTCCTTTTTGTAAAGTTCTGGTGTGTTGTGCGGAGGCCAAATCGTGTGCGTGGTACGCAAAGACGAGCTTTCTTGATGTCAGCAGCACTTTGCTGACCTCTGCACGGGGAAGTGTGGCCAGGGTAAGGTCCACTCTCAGCAAATATTCCTCAGTATGAAAAAACTGACGCGCTTGAGGCTATCACAGTACGCTAAGAGCCATCGTTTGGAGGATTGCTCCCTGCCAATTTAGCTAAGACCTCACACTCACTCCATTGCGTGCTTGTGTGGAGTACTTACCGGTGAATTGATAGTCAGACTGCGATGGCTCCTTCTTGACGTGGTCTCTATTACACTGTCACTCAATGGGATCCAAGTCGGTGTGGGGACACGCGCCAGTTACCTGCACCCTCCCTAACTTCCGATCCTCTAAAATCTGTCACGAAACTGGACCAAGGTGAGGGCGAAGGAGAGGGAGATAGCGGTAATTGCTGCACAAGTCTACTACTACTACTACTACTACTACTACTACTACTACTACTACTACTACTACTACTACTACTACTACTACTACTACTACTACTACTACTACTACTACTACTACTACTACTACTACTACTACTACTACTACTACTACTACTACTACTGCTACAATACTACTACTGCTACTGCTACTGCTACTACTACTGCTGCTACTACTACTAATGCGATACTGCTACTGCTACTACTGCTCTACTACTGCTACTGCTACTACTGCTACTACTGCTACGCTACTGCTACTACGTCTACTGCTACTACTACTACTACTACTTCTACTACTTCTACTACTACTACTAATTCTACTATAAGCTAACCCACGCACAAGTAAGCTTCCCCGGGCCCATACTGCAGTGGGCAATATGGTATATCTCGTCGGATGCAGGCCTTCTAGCAAAAGAGCTTAACATTAGGTTCCTATTCACATCATAGGATACCCAACCATTTGTTCTAGGGTTACAGTAAATATAAGACTGATTTATATCTAAATCGCATGTCCATATGCTTGTTGCTGAATTGGGGAAGCGGAGGATCGGAACTCAAAAAAACTCGCCAATCACGCGTTTGTGAGCATTTTATGTCCTGTGGAACTCCAAGATGTGACCGGGTCCCACCCAAATCATCCGGTAGTTTAGATGTGGCACAGCAGATACTGTACCACACAGTCGCCATCGAACACGTGCTAGATGAGGATAGGGATCTCACATACGTGAGATAGGCCGCATAAGGAAAGTAGTCACTGTAATCCGATCCTCAAACTCTGCAGGCGGCTACCTTCTGAAACAAGGAATTTGGTGCAGCGCGATAGGTTCAGTCTCATCATTTGGATTATAATGAGCCATACACTACCTTTTTGAGGAGGATGAATGCCACATCATCCTGAGTCACTATTTCGTTTGCCGTAAACCAATGGCCTTTCCGCGCCAGCCTACTGACTCTTCGTAGACTCAGCAAAAATCATTTGTACATGCTGTGAACTAATGTAGACATATTTTCAGCCATGCGCAACAGCAGCAAGACCTGTTGGAGGGACGAACTAAAAACAAATATATGGGCGTAGGCACTGGCAGAAACATCAGATAAGGCCTGATCATTGTTCAGTGTTAAGTTGTTCGTGACGCTTTTCAACTAGATGCATTATCTTTTAGCATAAAGAAACCAAACGGCTCGTCGGATTTTTATGCCTGCGTGACTATTGTCATTTGTTCCAGTATATAAGGCCACGAAATGCTCATCCAATCTTGCAATACAGCAACTTGGTGAAAAGGCACGGAGACCATACTTAAACAGTCTAATTTAAAAAAAAAACAGTTCTTACTCAGGGCAATGCAAATCATCATTCACAGAAATGTCCTAATATGCTGTGGTTCTCTAATGTAAATAAAATATTCTTTGCTAGAAATCTATACCATTGTTCACCTGGAGGAGCACTTCTTAACATGAGACCTTATCAAACTTACTGAGGTGATGATATTTAAGAAGCAAGTTAACACCTCTTTATGTGACAGCGGATTCGACCAAAAATTCTGATTAGATTGAAGCTATCGTGTTATGGAAGTTAGGTTTTTCAGCAAATAACCCAAAGAATTTACAGATAATATGGCTCTTTTGATGAATGATACATGGGTTTCATGATGATTTGCGAATCTGGGAAATGTGGTCAGATGAGCTCTTCTTTCAATATCTTGTGGTGTTTTGCCATTGGGTAGAACAATCTAGCATTTACACACTTTCATGGTTCCAAATAGTTCCAGATGTCCTCGGATTATCCTCTGAGATCCTAACATGTTAGCAGAATATTAAAATTTGCCTATCGTCCAGGATGTCTGGCCATATGGCGTGACAAATAGAAGATATGTTTTGTGACAAATTCTTCGAAACCAAGCCTCATAGAAAAACCGAAAAAATCGAATTGTTGAAAAAACTCAATGAACCCCAAAAGAAGTGAAAAACGGGATTACTTCGGGAAAGCTACAATGAGTTTTCGTTAGAGGAACGTGCAGGATGGCACTACTCAGTATTAGCATGTGCAGTTCGTGATGGGTTAGCCCGTCTGCGTTTACACAAATAATTTTGAGAAGAGGATTAACAGCACGTGGTCTAATATCCCTTGCATGCAGTTACTGGTCTTCCTTCATGGGACAATTCACACAGTTTTAGTCGGGCAGGTTGATGACCGCAAGTTAGAGAACCCACCAAACCACGTCATTATCGTCTGCCAAGATACTTGCAGAATATTTGTTGTAAAATGCGATAAGCCAGAGAATTTCCTATAAAAACTTTTCAGAGGATCGAATTCCAGTTTTTGAACACTTATTCTATATAAGGCACGCTTTCTATTTGATATCCAGTCTTATGTCCATTAAATGAAACCTAAACGCAAACGGGAATCCCTTGGCTCTCTGTCAAATCAAAAATATCCATCAGTATCTGCAAGAGCTTGTCGAAAGTGGCTTAGATGCCAAATTCTCATTGAGCGTCAAAAATAACGCTGTTATCATAACCACATGCTCGTTGCGTCAGATACTTGTAGCCCTACTCAGGATAGGAGAACACGTCTGCCTAAGAAATTGATTACGACAGAACAGTAGCATGGCTATGTTGCAGCAATAATAATAATAACTATAATAATTTTAAACTATTCCATCTTAATGCAGATAATGCCGGTGAATTTGTTTTACTTTTTAGGTCAATCATTTTGAAAATCTAAGCCATTTTATTAGACCCGCGTGCCATTGCTGTGGAAACACACGGGGGAACTTAAGTTTTCCGACGGAGCTCCTTTGAAATTCTCTGCATCACCCTCAAGGAAGTGAAACCTTGAAAAGGCTAACCAAACATTTAGATAGACATAAATTAAGCAAATAATTAGTTAAGCGACGTGGCAATGAAAAATCCACGCATCCCCCATCATAAGCATTACAGCCTTCTGCTCATCCCTTATTTTCCAATGACAATACTGGATTTTAAGGTAAAATAACATGTGGATGGACCGTGTCAAAGATATGTTCGGAAAAGCACAAACAAGGCATATTTTACATAACAGCGATGCCGCTTTAGCTTAGATTCCTAACCGTCGATATAAAAAAATTCAGTTTCATTTCTTAAAACAAACTTACGCAACAGATGCATTTCTGGCACCACGTTGAAGTTAGAAAATGTATCCGGCCAAAACAGCACATCCACCAGACCATCAATCTTTCAGCTTATACAATTCAAGTGACTGCCCTTGAATGTGAAAGCACTGGAATATATAAAATGTAAAAAATAAACAACTTGAACGTACTTACCAAAGCTAATGTTATGCATGGAACACAAATTAGGGGCAACTTCAAGAAACGCCATTGCACCTTTTTCCATTATTTCATGCAAACCACAAATGGAGATTTAGTGAGACCCGTTAATTAGTAAAGGGTTAACAGAAGCCCACAAACAGTGGCAAGAAACTTCAGGTAAAACTGTTAAGAAACTTCGTTTAGAGCTTGTCAACGAAAACATAATGACATTCAGTATCCCTTTTGGGCGAAGTGGACTTTTCGAACAGTGGATAAAAGGTCAGCTTGATTGATTCTATATCTTAACGTTTAACATTTTTAAACCTCACACCAAACTTTAGTGTTAAAAATGATTCTCCATTAAATGAGTAACTAAATTTTGTTCCAATAGAGGCGATTGCGTAACGGTTTGAGTGGTCATGTTTAATTAGAACCGAAAAATGACTTTTGTCGGGCAAAGTTTCATCTTATAGGAGAGGGATGCAATTCATAGTCAGCAGTTTCGCAGAATACATCCTGTGCTTGCCAAAAGACTGTAATATACGCCTAGGAAATTAAAACTAACTTAAGCGAACAGGTGTACCATATTATAAATCAGACTATATTTTGGTAAATTTATTCATTTAAACACCCGCCCAATTTCAAATAAAAAACACTTTAAAGCGTCCTTTTATGCCAATTTCCTTGCATTTTATTTTGTTGAGTGACCACAATGCGTGTTGTATCTCTGAGCAGTACCGAGCCTCAAACTAACAAATGACCAGAAGATTTAAGTACAGGCAACTGAATTACCCCAGAACACAATCGGTTAATATTATTTTGAGGGCTATTTAATTGGAAAAGGATAGCCCAAAGCTTCTCAGTTGAAGCCATCACAAAATCTTAAACACATAGCACGTATAGTATTTAAAAGAGAATTTGGTGAGCATACGTAAGCTTTCAATAAATTCTCGTCAGGTCTTTAGATTTATAGCACTGTGTAACTAAGTCAAATATGCGGGTACTTATAGCAAATTGTACGTTTTTCAGGTTGGGACGAGGGGGGAAGTAAACAAAATGGTGGTCCGTCTTGTGATCATCGGTAGAGGGATGGTGGCCACCGGGAAAGGTGATTAGATGCGGCGGCTGAATAGGTGGCTTTCGGCCACGGTACTTACGGCATCTGTATAATGTTCTTTTGGGCTCACAGGACCAGTTTACATAAACTGTTCGCAGCCACTCCTGTGATAGCCAGCAAGCACAGTTTAAGGAATTTTGTATAGTTTGAATAGAATTGTTTAAACTGACAGATTTGAGTATGCTAAGATCTCAAATCTACATTAACGTAATCAGTTGAAAATAGATCAATAAGAAAATCAGATGGCATATCGTGTCCGGTTGCGTCGTATTTTATACATAACGCAGATCAAAGTCAAGTGTGAGTCATCGCATTTTGATTAAGTGAGGTTTGCCTACGGCAACTTTTAAAATGAAATTTAATTTGAACTCCTCACTACTCCTGTTAAATCTTGTTAGTGCAGCATGGTTTAACATACATTTTTTCAACGAAAAGATTGACGTGAATCGTGCGAAAACTTTGCTTATTGTCTACAAAATCTAAAACCATGAGACATACCGTAGTAACAAAACCTAAAACATAAGTGAAAATAATGCAGTCTATTGAAGAGTGTTCTCCAGATTATACACAAAAATGACTGTGCTACCTGACAGTTCAACCGTCGATTTTGACGAGGTCCACCGTATGCTCCACACCAAGTGGTGCAGGGACGGTGACTTGCGCGTGAAATAGTTTTAAAGTGATAGTAGCCTTGCGCTGCAGCTACCACATCTCTCCTCCTCCCCCACCTGAGCCCGGTGTCACGACAGAGTCAAGAAGACCGGAGATGGGAGAGGGTGCAGGTGACTGGCGCGGCTGGAGCTGCCCCTCGGCGTACCATTACACCTGGCTCGGATCCCACGGAGTGGGAGTGCCATAAAAGCCATATTAAGAAGGAGCCATTGCAACCTGACTCTTAGTCCGCCAGTCAGCCACTCCCCACAAAACACACATTGGGTTGACAACGCGGTCCAAGTTATCCCGTCAGTTGGCAACCTTCCAAGCCCCGGCTTTTAGCGCACCGTGATAGTTTCAAGCACGTCAGATTGTTTATAGTAAAGAAAATGCGCTGAGCTGCCGTCCTCACTATCTCCCCCACCTCCACAATCAGAGCACCATCCGAGCCAGTCAGTTGTCTGATGTAGGAGTGGGCGCATTGGCTGACGGGTTGGCGTACCCGTCTTCGCGCGCCACATAAAGACCTGGTAACCATAACGCACACACCAGAATTAACTTACTCCGAGGATATGGAGGAGCCATTGCCGTCTGACTCCCCCACCACTGGTCCGCCACTCGACAATCACAACACATAAACTGGGCCTACGACGTGGTCTGGTGTAACAAAATAGTATTTAACTTACCTTGGGGCCTTCATCGGGTTTCAGTCAGAGCCTCATCTGGGAGATGACGAGGCGGTGATCTGTCCAACAATCGGCATCGCGGATCGTCTTGGTTACCAGCACGTCCTGTCGATCTCGCCTCCGGACGAGAACATAGTCCAGCAGATGCCAGCGCCGCGACCGAGGGTGCATCCACGGGGCCTTC
This sequence comes from Schistocephalus solidus, assembly GCA_017591395.1. NCBI lineage: Eukaryota > Metazoa > Platyhelminthes > Cestoda > Diphyllobothriidea > Diphyllobothriidae > Schistocephalus > Schistocephalus solidus. The sequence continues at coordinate 238,484 of WEDG01001497.1, forward strand.
TCCCGCGTCGGAAGGCGGAAGAAGGTGTTGGTCAGCAGGAGACGGTGTTCCGAAAAAGTTCGCAGAAGAAGTAGGCCATTAACGTTACAGCTAACCAGACCGTGGGGACCCAGCACTCCCTGCCAGGCAGTTTGGTCCGTCCAAACTTGGACATTGAAGTCACCAAGGACAATTAACTTGTCCTCTTTCGGCACAGTGGCCAGCAGTGCGTGCATGTCCTCGTAGAATTTGTCCTTCGCCGCATCAGAGCTCGTCAATGGGGGAGCGTAGGCGCTGATGATGGTGGCCAACTGGTCTCCCCGAAAGGGAAGGTGGAGACTCATCAGGCGATCATTGATACCCTGCGGCAGACAGGGCAGACGTCCTACGATGTATTGCCGGATGGCAAAGGCAACACCAGCGTCGCGTCGCTCTACCTTTGGCCGGCCGCTCTAGAAGAAGGTGTTGCCGGCACCAACCTCCTCCAACTGACCCTGCTCAGAGAATCGGGTCTCACCGAGAGCAGCAATGTCCACCTTGTAACCCGCCAGTTCCCGAGTAACTAGCTTCATCCTTCGTTCCAGCCGGTTGCTCCTAGGATTGTCTAAAAGGGAACGAACATTCCAGGCTGCTAGCGTGAGTGGAATCACCCGAGCAGCCTGGAGGGTATGGCGAGGGGGATGGGGACGGGGGAAATGGTTGTTGGTTTGAGTTTTATGACCGCGTATTTTGCGATCTGCGAGCCGCGGCCGGCTGCAGAAGACGTGATACCCAGCATTTGTTTAGGGCACATTTTTTAGCACCTTCCTCCGCGAGGAGGCAAGCAGTGCTGTCGCTAAATAGGGCTGCTCGGACATCCCAGAAGGCTGCCGAACTCCACTATGGGTCACAGTTTTGTTTTAGGGGAAGAACGACCCACGTTAGCCTGGGCCGCCTACGGGATTGCTGTCGCCCCCCACCCTAAGACTTTTTGAGAGGGGGAAGTTCGGGAGTCAGACATACTGGGTGTGGAGGCACACAAAACACCGGAGACCCTCACCTGGTTAAGCCCGCCGGTCGTGAAGGTTGTCCAGGGTGCGGTCGCTGAGAAGACCCCAACTTCGAGGAGCCACAGGTGAGATTTGGGTACTAGTTAGAGGTCGCCACAAAAGCATTCAACACATTTACGAGACAAATGGAGTGACCAAATGCTATCTGTGTGGTGCTCTCCCTAACAAGTACCCCTACACTCCACTGTGCTACCTACGGAGTTAATTAATGCATATACGGTTTTCTGACTAGATTAACACGAGCAATAGAAAACGTTCATGGATTGGCTGAAAAAAATAAGTCAAATTAAGAGCCTAAAGTAAAGTAAAGTAAAGTAAAGCATAAGACATTGAAATGTATTTGGAAGGTTTTGTCATTGAAGTAAAAACATCAACTTGCTTTCCGGCAAAGGAAGGTAAAAGAAGATCTACGCTTTACTAGAAATGAAAAGAGCAGAGCCATTTCCTTGATGGTAAGTTTACACATCAGGCTGAAAGTATTCGAGTGAACCTTCATAGTCGTTGTCCAAATTCCTTAGGGATAATAGACTTCAAAAACCGAATCATCCAACGCCTCATTATAATCTTAAATTATTAAAAGAGCAGGAGGTTAAAATATTCATCTTCGGTGGTTCAAACAGTCCATCAAGAGCAATAAATTATAATCTCAATGAAAAATCTAAATGCGCGCAAATTAGTTTGTAATCTTGGCAAACTTTCACAACACTCCTTCTTTCGAACCTTGACCGTGTCAGGACAATGTCAAGATAACTGGATTAGGAAGGGGACGTAGGTGACTTTCGTGGTGGGAACCAGCACATAGGCGTGCCACCACGACTCCATGTATGACATTTGTTATAAGTGCACATCCTCAATAAAACCTACTGCGTCCTGATATAAAACCTATCTTGGTGCAGCGCAGTTACCTGCTGACCCATTTAGCGGGACAAAATATACCTATATGCATGCATAAACATATGTCTGAATTGTGCGTCAATTTAAAACGAAAATTTAGCGAATCGGAAACTGGCTGAAATGATTTGACAAGAGCCTTTGAGTTAAGAAGAAAGAATGAGGACACAAAGTAAAATACTGAAAGCAATAATGCGTTACTGAAAAAATACAAATTTTCACATAAGACTGAAAAAAATCGAATGTTCGAATACTCGTTTCAAGTGAATAAACTTAATTGTTAGACTTAAAATGTATATTTTTGGATAATTTTCAGATAGCAGATCTTTAACAAATTAGTATAATGCGGTATGACCTCTAGTCCACTGTCCAATATTTGATTATATATTTCAAAACGGTATCATGAGATTTCAGTGCACTTTTGCGAATTTGCACTGTTGGAGATGCGGATTGTCATGGTGCAGTGGATTTCGCTGACCAGTGACCCACAACTTGCATATCGTTACCAGACAGTCAGAAATATACACTTTGCTTCGTACCATTGCCGAATACTGTCAGATGGTAAAGTTTCCTAAATTTTCTAAATCCTTGGAATATCTGGGCGAAATTTGTTGTTTTAATTATTCCTAATCGTTTGCCCAAAATTCAAAATTCTTTGAATTGACTTTCATAACAGAGGCCTGAGATGAATATGTTAGTGATCTGTGGAAAAAGTTCCTGATGAATAATAATGTTGAAAACGTGCTTTAGGAAGGACATTTTGCCCCCTCCACTTTCAGTAAAGGAAAGTTGAGGAAGTATCAGATGTCGCCAGATTAAACCTCCCCGACATACAGCTAACAACAAAACTAACTATTCTCATTTTATTTTAAACATTTTAATCCTTTGAAGCATTTGTTTTGGGGTATAAATTTAAAACAGGCGTATCCAGCAAGATTTATTGCTACCAAAAAATTTCATGACGGCTTATCAACTGCAACCCGTCTTTGCACAACACAGATAACGAATGAAAGTGGACAGTAGTTTGAATTTACAGAAAATCAATACATAAAAGTAAGGGTCAGAGGACAACGTAAAGAATAATCAGGTCAACGTGTGAGCTTGAAATTTCAGAGGAATAAAAAATGTGGGGGAGTAGCTAAGACAACTACAGCCATGAAACATCTAGGGGTGAAAATCACCAGGGCAATTTTAAAGTGACCACGTGGTTTAGTTGCTTGCAGTGGTTGGGTTTCTTCCTACATATATACGCCACTTGCACGTAGCGCAAAGTCCGAGTTGTTCGTGCCCGAACATGTACACGGAAAGCTGTTTAGTGGTCAACAGAGTGACTAATTTTTAATATATTTTAAGTAATCGAAGAAATATCTTAAAATCTATTAGACAGCGGGCACTCAGTAGACCTCAAAACAGCTTGCCGTGTACTTGTTTAGGTATGAACAACTCGGACTTACACTGCAAAGCGACGTATATGTAGGAAAAAAAATAACTCCTATAGCTAACTAGACCACTGATCACTTTACAATCGCCCCGGGGATTTTCACCCCTAGATGTTTCATGGCTATGTCTTAACTACCTCCCCATTTTTCTTTCCTCTGAAGTTTCAAGCTAACTCGTTGACCTGATTATTCTTTACGTTGTCCTCTGAGCCTTACTTTAATGTATTGATTTTCAAAAAATTCAAACTGCTGTCCACTTTCATTCGTTATCTGTGTTATGCAACAACGGGTTGCAGTTGATAAGCCGTCATGAAATTTGTTGGTACCAATAAATCCTGCTGGATACGCCTGTTTTAATTTCATTTTCGTCCAGCTTCATTAACTGTTGTCTCGTTCTAACATAATGATTAAACTTCAAACTGGTCATATTAACGTAAAATATTACTCCAGTGGCCACTTTTAAACCCATTTAATAATTATCGAACTGTTTGCTCGCATTTTTAAACTAATCGCGTAATGATAAAAAATTTAAAAATTAATTTTCGCACACCTGGAAATTGAAGGTGTGCCAAATAAAATGATTGTCTTGTTGCACTTAGCCTGCACCTGGGGCATATAATTATGCATATTTACAAATCAGCATTTTGAGAATTGAAAAATCTGCTTTTCTGAAAATAACATCCTAATTGACATTTTGCTTAGCCTCACACATGCAAATCTATGCTCAAGTCTTGAGTTGATGACAGTTGTTTTGAAAAAAAACTTTCTCGTTTACATTAACACGCTCTTCTAGAAACATACGCAGTAGTGCGCAGAGGTTGCTGGGAACAGTTTTAACATAAGGCGTTGCTCAACTGAAATTGAACGCTGATAATTGACCTAAATTGCAAAACTTTCCTCTTAAGAATCAATTTTAACCATAAAGTATATGAGAATAAAACATTTTCCGTAACGCTTTAAGGTATTTATTAAAACGTGGAAGGTTCGAGATAGATTGAGTTGATCATCTGGGATATCTTCATCACACTTCTTGGGTTACTTCCCAAACATGTCTGCTAAAAACTATGCAGTCTACCGAAACAACTTTGGCCAAAATGGACAAACAAACGATTGGCCAACTTCCGCTGATAAGTGGACCAGTTGCCTTCCTCGGATCTGTCGGCATTCGCCGATACAAGCGAAAATACAAGTTCCAGAAAGAAATTTAGAAGATGTAGATGCAATCGATTGGGAGTGAACTTTATTTGCCTGACGTTTTCAATTCACACTCAAGCTCCTCCTCGGAGACAGCATCAGATGTCTTTGTTTCCGCTGCCAAGGACGGTGGGTTCTAGGATGAATCCGAAACATCAGGAATAAGTTCATGTCCCAGTGATCGCGTCTATTTCTTCTCAAATTACCGTTTTCAGAGGGGTAAACTAACATCGTCAGACAATGGCGCATAAATGAATGTCAAAGAAACTAATTAGACTAAGCTGAATGCCACAGGCTAAATTGCATGTTGAGTAAAATAAGACTCGTAACAGGTGCAGCAGTTGCAAGGCAGAAAAATACAGGTAGTTGCACGTTAACGTCTGTGCACACTCCACTGTCTCGTTCCTCGGAAATAAATAGCCCCATTTCGCCCATATACTCTAGACCAGTAATCTTCCACAACCATTCTGACGATGCTCTGGGCAATATGGTTTTTTGCAAACAGTCCACTTTGAAATTAATCTTTTCGTAAAAAATGGGTTATTCAGCCATTATGACACAAAGAAACCTTGTGTTTCCAAATGCGTTCATTTAACGGGACCTGCTCTTTCATGCCCGCGGGATGAGCATGCCCGGTAACACGATCCGAGAGGGTACTTCCAGCCCAGTTAAGATTTCTAATTGTGACCGACAAAACAATGATGCTTTTAGGTTGAATTATAGATAATGACAGAACGTGCGTTTGGATTTAGATCCCAAAAACCATGGTTTCGGTAAGACTGGCGGATGAAAGGTACTAGTCCAGAACTGGCCCTCTGCCTGGTGACTGCAACTACGGCGACAATGCCTAAACATTTTGAATTAAAGTCAAAGCTCCACCCAGAAGGCCAATACGGATAATCACTAAGATGCCCCGTTTAATTTCTCATCCGCCACCCTTATCATCTCGATAAAGGCCAGGCATTTAAACTAATAAACAACCCTTTCTTAACTTCAACATTTGGTATTTTCAACTCGAAAAATCGGGAACTTTAAACCGTTTCAGACAAATCGTTCCTATTTCGGTGACAGCATACTAACTGTGGTTAAAATTTGACTGACAGTCTCATCAGCATTTGGTCCAACTATACGCAGTTTCGACAAGAATTAAATATTAAAATACCGAGGTTTAATCCTAAGACCTATGTGCTTATGGGCCGGAGGACTCAACAATAAATATATAATTACTGCTTGGTAATGAGTGTACTCAGTAGTATTAATAGAACGTTGTATTGATCTCACGTTTGAAAGTAACCTTTCGTACCGTGCAGTATTTCTTCCATGCATCATTTGAGCACATCTAAAAGACACAACTTTTGCCACTTTCCCGCGGTGTTCAGAAAATCATAGAGATCACTAATAACACTGCTACTTGCACAGGCAGTTTGGCTTAACCTCAACGCCTAATAAGTACAAAATGTTGTGGCACAAGCCCGATCATTTGGTTGCATCCACATCGGCAAAACGGTGGGGGAATGAGTCACTGAGAAACAATGTGCCGTTTGCCTGCCTGTCCTGTCACCTCCAGGTCACCTCATTAGCCACCCTCTTTTTAGAAAAGGGGCACAACGCGTTTATTAATTGACCAAGGCAGAGTAAATAACTTTGCTCGACTGTCCCATGGGATGCTGCACAGTGGCTCTGAAGCACGCTGACTAAAAAAAGTTGCAGTAAAATAGACTATCTGTGAGCTGAAACTGTATATAAGTTCTGTATTGAAGATTGTGGCTGAACCACATAAAGGAAAGCAGAACAATAGAAACAGCCTTATTTAGGGGGTTTTGTGCAATTTTACAGGGTTTTAACAAGGGGTAATTTTGAGGTGAGCGTTAAGGTAAAGGGTGGATGTTATGCTTCGGATATTAGATTTAGGGTAAGCATTCATTAATAGTTACTCTATATGGAATTTCACTCAAAACAACCAGGGTGTCTATTCTAATTGCTTATCACTTATGATCTTATATGTGCATCAAAATGAGGCTAAATACCTAAAAGGCCTCAATGTTCAATGTTTATTAACTTCTTCCCCTGGGAATACGTTAATTTATAAATATCATTAATATTTTCAACATTAATCTCACTAGATCGAAATTTCAATATATATTACGTGCCCTATTTCATGAAATCTCATGGATTTCATGTGATAGGTCACATTATGCGAAATCAGCCCACACTGAGTGCCCCAAAAGTTTTAACAGGAGTAAATATGCTACCGTTCATAAAAAGAAGGCATATTGTGGTTTAAAAATTAATATTTCATTGTTTAGAAATATTATTTTTTAGAAAAAGTGGCAAAGTCCGAAAACGTGAAAAATCGGGTGAGCCTTCCCCTTACTGGCATGGGTTTGATTTCTTCAGAGGTCGCCGAGTTTTCACAAATGGGTCGAAGGAATTATTCAAATCTGCCAAAATCCTCCACTAATTAATTGTGCCGGGTAGTCATCTGGTGGATTCTAGATTGATTGCTTAGGAAATCCTGTTAGGGCAGTCAGCTCACTGTATTAGAATGGGTGGATTCTATACGTTGCAGTAAGCTGGGTGGGTAACTTGACCCAAGTGTCATAAAACTCAAGGCCCCCGGTGGGGCCTCGTAGCTCAGTTGGCTGTACTAAATCCTTTGCCTTGCTGGCATGGGCTCAAATCCCACCGAGACCGCCAAGTTTTTCACAAGTGAGTCAAATGTATTATTCAAATCTTACAAAATATTCTACTAATTAACTAATTAACCTGCAGTTTTTAACGTACAGAATGCTTGTTCATCTAAAAAAACGAGTAAATAAAACACCTCAAGTAGAATTACTTTTGAAAATTGTCCTTTTATTTATATTCCGCGGTATTTGTCTTCCAGATTAAGGGAAATGGAAAGTATGGCCGGTACCAAACAGCCTTCATTTATATTCCAAAATGGATTCACGAGAATAAGCGTTTTCTTCTTCTTTTTATACGATGTTTGAAGATACATTTGACTAAGTCAAACAGATTTTCACTTGGTTGCGGTTGTAGGGATGTCACAGGAATAAAATATTTCATAAGTTGACATGCTGATAGGCTGGTCCGTGATTGATAAATGTAAATAGAATTGATAGATGAAATCGTGAACGTACCACTTTATGCATGTTAAGAAGAATTTCCTTTTGCTAAATGTCTTCATAAGTATTTCGGGTTGTGGCTTACGATGAGTTTCAGAACGAACTTGAACTGGTATTAAATTACTTTAAGTTTTACTGTTTTTTGTCAAAACCTTCAAATAAGATATTTCTTTAAAGGCATTTACCGATAGAATGGGTTCGTAGACTGTCTTTCTAATGCAGATAACCGTTTTCGGTCATAGGTGTAGACTCAAAAAACACGAAAATCTTTGCCGAGGACAATAAACGCCCACAGAATAATTCGGAAATTAATATGACTAAGATCGATTTAAAACTCTTTTAATAAATAACATCTTTAAAAACACTTTGATCAGATATTTCATTGTCGAATGTCTGCATACTCAACCATTTTCCAAGATAATGTCCAGCAAAAAATGGGAGATATTCGACCGGTTTTTCAACTTCGCTAAAAATAAGGGTAAGCATGTCTGCTGAAAATGAAAAATTTCACTTATTTCTTTCTATTGGAGCGTTTTTGCTATACTTGCAAACTTTATGGCCCAGTTCAAAGATGGCAAATGCAGAAACCAAGTAGCCGAATATATACTAAGATTTTGCGATGAAATTTCAATCTCTTGCCCTTTATGTTTCAATTTTCCGTATTCATAATAGTCAAATGCAGAAAGATATTTTCTGGACATCTTTCGCTTACGGCGTGACAGAGACAAAATGACAGTATGTGGCAGCTTTTCATTTATATGCTTGTTTACCATCCAACTTCATTGTGTGGTAAAAAAATACAACTCACACATTTATTTCCGAGATTTTTGGCATAAATTCGCAAAACTGAATTTTTAAAACAAAACCCATCCATTTTTTCTCGAAAATAATGCGATTTTTCCATTTACCAAATTTTCGTGAACGCAAGATCCGATTTTCCATGCTCTGAAGAGATATATTTAAAAATATTATAGCTTATATTAATATTCCTTAAAATTACAACGAACACCAACATGAAGGTTTGGTCTCTGAAGGTGTATAACGTAGGAAAACAGCCGGAAATCAAGAAACCTCCAATTTTTTCCCATTTTGCCCACTTTTGCCTTTGATAAACAGATGTGATATGAAATCTACCTTAGTAAACAGCATTTTCACCTCAAAATCAGTACAAAAAAACACGATTTACAACCTCAAATGTGTGCCATACTACCATCTTAAATTTCGAGGATGACATCTCATGAGGTAGGCACCCTACTTTATATTTGGTAAATTCACGTGTAACAGAATTCGCATTCTGGTCACTCAGCCTTACCAGCTTTTTCCCTCAGCTCGCTGTAAAGAACCAAAGTCTGCTTGAAGGGGATCTGAATCAAAATCCTCTTTTGACTTACGGGGGAGTTGTATTGAAAGCTACGAAACTGCACAATTTTGCTCGCCATTCGATAAGTCACTGTTGTACGATCACAACGGAAAATTCCTTAAACGGGCAGGGCAGAAAGAAAAAATGCCTTTTTGTGATTGGTTGCCTTAAAAATTGGGGCAAAATAAAGTGTTTAACACTTCCAAATAATTTGTGGTGCACTGCCCCAGGTGAGCACAGAAGCAACAGATGACAAGTTTAAATTACTGAGGAGAGCATCATCTAATTTTTGTGAAACGTGTGCAACGGAGTTAACCCAATAGTGTGGGCTTGTCAAAATTCTTCGAATCTACGAGAAATCAACTTGATAAAAAAGGAAATAGGTTTTATGTAAACGCAAAAAGCCCAGTGTGGTATAGAGTTTGAGCTCCAAATTTTATCAAATTTTGTGTTAAGATGTTACTTTGGGAGGTGCGTCCACCAAATGTCTTGTTTTAGATGTTACCAACCAAAGCAGGCCAACGAAGCTCACAAATTCGTCCGTTTGAATTATTTGGCTTCGAAGAAGTTATAAGGGAGATCGAAAGATCGTTTCTATGTGCAGTGTGGATTCTGTAAAGTATCTTCGTTTTCGGCACAACCCAATTGCTACATCTTTTCTACTGCTCACTTAGCCTCGAAATTCGATGGTTCGGATGGCTGAGACTAAAATACTTACTTTTGTTTACTGAGTGAGTATGACAAACCTATTTTCAATTTATACAAAAAGGTCTACAACATTTCTATCAAAATGTATATAAAAGGATACTGAACTTTTTAGATACTCCGTTTTTTAATTTGGGATATTAGGTAAGCCGTAGCTTATAAGAAAATTTGTCTTTAATAAAATGCACTGCATCCTTTCCTTGGGAATATACAACCTCCACATGACAGGCGACCTTGCGCCGTATTACAGTGTGGGGTCTATTATCATGCCTTAATTTGAACACTTAACTGGCAAAGATAATTAGTTGGGCCGCCTAAACAGGACACGTTCCACCCACTTAGAAATAGATGGCCATGCGATAAATTTCAGAAAGTGTTAATATTCACTTGTTTTAACCTGAACACTGATCCTAACGTAAAACTGAACTGTAACCTTAATCATAACCCTATTCCTCCTCTTAATCTGAAAACTTCAGTTAACAGGTATCCGAACATTAAACCTTAACATATTCCTGACCCTAACCCCACCTGTGATCTCAACCATAACTTTTAACCTAAACCTAATCTTAACGTTAACCCGCACGTCAATCCTAAACCTAATTTCTCCAGAATTCGGTGCAAAGCCGCAAGTATTGCGGGTGGCTCCGATTCCCGTATCCAGTTTAGGACGCCATACAAGTCATCCTTACGGCTTACCTTAGCGTTTACCTCCCCCCGGATTTTAAAGAATGGCCATCTGAAAAAAACGCAGTATTTATTCCAGAATCCTGCCCTTTAAGTTTTTTTCTTTAAAGGAAGCAAAGTAATTAAATCAGATTCATTAAACGGTACGCAAGTATGTGACTTGCGATTTGTTCTACCGTGTATTCAATTAGTCTCACTTCACGAATATATCTCGCGTTAATTCCTGAATTATTGCAGTTGGCATACTTATCACGAAAGAGCTGACGCACAATTAACTGAAATACATTTCTAAAAAGGAAATAGTAGCAAAAGGTTTGCGTAGGCATGTTTATATAAAGCTTAGATCTCATGTGAGATCGTTTTAAAAGTGCCAAATTAGTGAAAGATAGAAAACTTAAAGCCTTCCTTCCATTCTAAGTGTTTAAGGTGTAAAAGTAAGTTCTACATTGCAGCTGCCAAGCGCATTTTTACTATCAAATAAACCAAGAAGCTGAAAAAGCCCTTGAAGGTTATGGACGTATACAAAGTATTTTCCAGGGTAGTTAAGTGCAGTCTACTAACCGCCGGTTAGGAACTGGCTAGTAGGTGCACCAAAGGCATGACTTTGTGCTGAAGAGAATCATGATGCCGTCTTCCAGGATAGTATTTTTTGGATTGAGTTATTTGCATACGCCCACATTAGCATTGGTGATGTCTGAAGTAACAAGAGCCTTAAGGTCTATCCAGCTGGTAACATCAACTGTGTTTCAGGTATTCAAGAACTGCCAGTAAATTAATTATGTTCGGTGCTGCTTCGAGGTTACCTCAAAAACTGCACAAGGAAGGAAACTGCAGTGATCTTACCAAATTTCAGTCTTTCAGTCTTGTTGACTTCGACGGAGAACTAAAAGAAGTGTGAGCAGAACTTTCAACAACTCCGAAAAATGCTCAAACTGAAGTTGGGTAAGAAGTCGTGAAAAGGACAGCATTAGCTTTTGCACGACTCAACATGTGTTGCTTGAGTTTCAGTGTCTTTTTTAACACATAACATAACACATTATATCTAAAGAACATCCACGGTAGTTGAACCTCTGGAGAACAGTCCACATAGCTCTAGAAATAGTTATCTTTTTGGATTGCATGGATAGCCACATACATCAACGCATCTTTGTTGATTGGGCGGCGTTCCATTTCGATAACCTCTAGAATTAAATAAAATTTTTATCCCAGAATAAAAGGTTCTCAGTGAAGCGGTTGTGGTTGAAAGCTTTTTCGTGCTCACCCCGCGCACAGAGAGCCTAATATGATCACCTGCTCCCATTAGCGTGCAGGTTCTGCCTAGTGTCATATTAACCACTTCTACCATTTAAGCATCGAGAAGCATAACAGCGCAAAGCACTTGTATTACTTTATGGCCTTCCTGATCTGACTGCCAGCAAAAAGGTTGTGCCAGCAATAAACTTGGCATTCTCAAAAAAAATTTGAATAACTGTTTCATGCGTGGGAAGTCTTCTTTTAGTTAGATATGATCAGCAGACAGAACATGGAATTCAGAAACTCCATTATTAACCCGGTGCTGCATTGATTTCCAGAGACACGAAGGCTAGCGTTAAGGTTAAGGTCGGAATAGGTTTTTGATTATGGTAAAGGTAAGGGATAGGAAAAGCGTACGGGTTAAAATTTAAGTAAATTTTAGGACTCGATTATATTTACCCTTCATAAAATTTCGCAAAAAAAACCATCTGTATTGCCAAGGGGTCCAAATTCTCGAATTTTGCCTGTCACTAAATACTATTCAATGAGTTTGAGAATCATAAAAACTTCTTCACTCTGGACATTCACGGTATTAGAACCTTTGGATAACAGTCCTCATAATTCTAAAAATAATCTTTGTGCCTTCATGGATAGCCACATATATGAATGCAACTTTACTGATTGCGCAGCATTCCAGTGTCATGACCTTCGTATTGCCAGGGTTCTTATTTTCGCGTTTTAACGGTCAATAAATGCTATTCAGTGAGTTTGTGAATCATCTGATGATAATTCATTTTGGAACTTTGTATGCCTTGAACGCTTGCATCAGAAAACACGTAGCTCTGTCATAAATGCAGTGGCCAGAAAAAAATATGAGGGATGAAGGAAACCTAAACAAATACCGGCGTCAGCAAATTGTTTATCTTAGAAGGGAAAGAACTCTTGTGGACTCTGATATTGGTAGAAATCTAACGAAGAAGATGGGAAGGCGATCTCTGGGACCATTTGTTTGTGCATCTGACGGTTCAATTTATCAAGCGAGCCCAGCGTCAAGGAATAAGAGATTGTACAACTAATTGCATATTTAACTCACCTCTGACAAGAATGGCCTCCGGTGGCTAGCACATGACATAGTTTATAATGAGGCAGACTTGCATCAACTCATCTCTCACCCACATTAAACTGATGACAAAGCCCTTTGAAGACGACCGAAGTTAGATGTAAGCGCATTGGCTGACGAGGCTAAACGAGCCGTCTGCATATGACACGCATGTACTTAGCAATACTTGAAATACCAGGTGTCTAGTTAAGGGGTTCGGAACTCACATAAGAGAGAATTTCTCAAAGGTACCATCGAAATGGAGCCATTGCGACTTGACATTAATTCCTCCAGTACTTCTCAAAATGGTCCTATGAAGACAGGATTATCTTGTCCGTTGGTTATCTTCTAAGCCCGGACTGATAGCCCTTCGTGACTGATTCCAGCACGTTAGATTTATTATAATGCAAAGTTCTTTGCTTTGCCGTCCGGATGGATTCCCTAGTGTTAGCCTCCTTCTCTCTTCCTCAAACCTTTCACCGGCTAAAAATTTGAGTCGCTCGGTTAATAGGTGATGGTACGAATCAACAATTATTAGGTTGCTCCATCTTTATTTAAGTTTAGCATAATTGCTTCTCCAAACACAAAAGAGTGTTGATCCAAATGTATGTCTAGAAGTGAACACTCTAAATACGTCACCTTACGTACATTTTGATTTTAAGCTGTCGCGTTCATAAATCCAGTGATTTTTATGGGAGCATTTCTACCAACCTGCTTGAAACAGTATGTGCTGCCTCAGGTAAAGAATAAAATCCATGAAAAAGAATGTAGCTCAAAATAAAAAAAGAAAGTAAAATAAATTAAACCAACCTTTTTTTACTGTGGTTTTGCACGAGAGGTAAACAATTATTTCCCGCGATTACAGGACATGGTGAAGCACAGAGATCAATCCAAAGCGAATATTCCAGAAAAAGAAGGAGCATGAGTAATCATTTTAAAAATCCCAAGAATTGAGCGGGTTTGAGGTTCAATACAATTTTACAACACAGCGTGCTTGAAATGGGCTTTGGAGTTTTAGTTGCTATTTATAATTTTACTCCTTTTAGCAATAGTAACAAGTTCTTTTTCGGAATGTTGCAAATGGTTTGGGAAATAGTTTTGCTTTAGTAGTACAAGTGTCCTTTAATACCAGACAAAAAAAATCGTTTTAAGTGCACCGGCCCTTGCAATACAGTTGCCAAGAAAAGCGATGCTTTCAAGGAATTTAGGGGGGTAGGGAGGTATGCTGCCAGAACAGTAGCACAAACCTTCGCACTTCCAACTCACAGTTTACGTTAGCCATCTACAATAAGTTTGTGCGTGGGGTCGTCATAATTTGAGCTTACTCGGGTTAACACACGCTAGAAGCCTGTGGCCGACATCGTGCACTTATGTAGCGGTATGCTGGCAGCAGCTCTAACACAAAGGTTCAGTCATTTACATGCAACAAGCACACATGAAAGGTTAGCGGCTGCCATGACTGACATTAAAAAAACCCATAGCTAGCGTTACTACAGGAGCCATCAACTGATCTCAGCACGGGTCATTTATCAATTCAGCGCCACAGACATGCGCACGCGGGAACTACAACGGCAGACTTAATAGAGACGGGCTTACATGCGCGTTCAAACTGGTCAACAGACGCACCTAGGGGGGATTCGAAGCCCCTTTTAAAATGCACTCAAGGACGCTCTAGAAGAACTAGGCATCGCGAAGACAAAGCGAACCATATTGGTAGATCAATTAGATAAGGCATTTATTTCAGTCAACGATACGAATGGTTGCACGAACGTAAACTATGTGGTTGCAATTTTATTTGTTTTACTACTACTCTCGTCTGTACAATTTAAACTATTAGAAGTCATTCGACAAGAATTGCAGTCGAAACAATATATCACAGAGATTTAAAGCAAGGAGATAAGAAAACGATTTCTATAGGCTAAGAAAACTATAACAAACGTCACTGGAAAGCTAATTCTCCCTGTAAAAGTATAAGCCAATTAGTGGCTTTTAAAATAAGGAAGTTATTAGTAACTACTCCCTGATGACCGTATGTTGCCTGCTGTGCGTCAAAATCATTAATAATCAAACACATATTCTTCAAACCCAAATAAACAGCAAGAGAATAGTTATTGCATTCCGATTACAGAGTAAAATGATTTTAATTGCTAGGAAAGGTGGATTTTGACTACGAGGTCAATCAAAGTGGGAATTATCTTGGCTGACGTCGCTGTTCTATTTTAACAATGTAATTGTCATTAATTATTAAACCCTAATTAAGTAACCATTTTTTAAAGAAATTAAGATTATCTTCAAAGGCTGAATTATAAAATCCAAAAGGAACTCGTAGACTAGAAGTTCTTCCTGCGATCACAGTACGATCCGAAACTAATTGAACAAGGTCAACATTATCTTATAAGCAGATGAATATGGCTGGCAAAGAGAAGGGAGACTGAAATAGTCATTTCTGGCTTATTAGACGTCATCAGCCAATCATACCCAACCCCAGGTGGTGCACCACCCGTAAAGTCAAACCCGCAACCCCTGTGATCAGAAGTCGAACGCTATAGCCATTAAGCCAGGGGTTGCGGGGGGTTCGATCCACGGGTGCTACACCACCTGGGGTTAGATATGACTGACTGACGACGGCTTATAAGACAGAAATAGCCAATCCATTCTCTCTCGTCTGCCTATTCTTCTACTAGCCACGGTGCGACTGCTGGCGGGGCTCGCGAGTGAGCTTCAAGGCAGAGTGGAAAGAGTAAGGTCAGCGTTCGTCAACGATTGCAAATTATCTGATAATTTGTCAGGCTAAGAAAATCACTTATATAAGGTTGCATAATTTGTTAGCAGAGTACATCGACCAAAGTCAATTAAAACATGATGGTAAGGGGGTTCCCGAATGGTCTGCCTTTCAGTCAACTGTGCAATTTTACTATGTAATGAATCATTTCTTAGATGGACTAAACTGTATCAAGCGATTACGGGTGCCAATATAATTCGAATCTTATTTCCTAAAATGATTACGAAACTAAGAAGGTAAGTGTTGTATAAAAAGCCAAGTACCATTGTATTAAGCTTCAAAGAATTGATCCGTTCTGTTTCATGAAGGTTAAATCAAAGCTACGTACTTAGAAACGTTAACTGTGCTTCTGTTTGTTCCTGAGGTTTCCAGAATAAAAGCTCCGTGAGTTGCTAAGACAGCTTAGTGGAACAAAACATGCATCTATAAAAATATTTCTGGTATGTTTTAGCCTGGGTTAGTTTAATTAGCCTAAATAAGCATGAATGGTCGTACGAATGCATTGCAACTTTTACTGTTCAAACGCTTTTACACTAAGAAAAAGCCCTTTATAGAAAGATAACATTTGGCAAATACAAAATTTCTCAAACGTGAGCATCTAAATAATTATTTTGGCAATTTTGCGTTTAAATAGGACCAAATTCTCACCGAAATAATAAATCAGTGAATAAACAAATAATGTTTTGGTTTTGGTCGTGAAAGAGTGAACTTTACGCAGAATTGTTAAACTCTATTTAAATAAAAGCCAAACATACTCTTGCGTAAACCGTGGCTTGGAATCATGTTCTTGGTTGATCAGATATACTAATGCACTGTCAAATCTTGCATCTGACATCACGTTTAAAAATTCAGGTCAACATTTTCTGCCTTCTGTCCCATAACATAGTTGACATGAAATTTCAAAATCAGATTTTGCCTTGAAATGAAGTATCAATTTCCTTTGCTTCGCTTTCCAACCTTACATTTCAGTTCAATTTTTGTAAAATCGGAGCTCATTAAAACTATTGTAAGGATGGGTTTCCTTTCGCAAGTGAAGTAACAGAAGCATTCTATTTAAACAAGAAATGTAAAGGAGCAACCTGAAAAAAAATATTCTGAGGAAATAAATAAAGCATGGTAGATTGCAACTGCAAACGTCACAGGCAACCGACACTTTGAAACTGTTTAATTAAAAGTTGATCGAATCCTATAATCCAAAAGGCAGTTTGTCTGGAAAAAAAAAGAAATCTTTTTTTGCAGCATTTGATCAACATTTGCTCTTTGGTAAGTTCACATGATATTCAGGTCTCAACTATAGAATCATACGAAAGCCTTATGGCTGATTTTCATCAACTATTTTGTTGATGAGGCATAAATAAGAAATTGGGTACGCGTATTGATTGTATAAAAACGGCAACATAAAGATGCTCAAAGTTTCAAACAACAAATTCAGGGACGACTCAAGCGAAAAGGCGAGCTAAAGGAAGCTGTTTAGAAGAAAAAGATGTTATTTCTGGACCAGGAAAGTTTTTTTAATTTACCATTTGGAGTCAGTCCCAGACACATCACTAGATACAGCTACAGGCGTCGACAATTAACTATCGCAAGGTTCGGTATGCGCCAAATGCTCCAGCGAGTGAGTGCAAAACCAGTCAGTTAGTTTATAGTAAGGTGGGCTTGCAGAGCACCTACCACACTCTCCCTTCCTTCACCCAATTTGCACCGATGACAAGATGATATCCAGACAACTAGAGGATGGCACGAGTGCAAGGTTTGATACGGCAAAACAGCCCATCCCAGCTTACCACCCACGACCTGCTCCACGCAGAGCAGTGTATAACCTAGCTCGTGCAAATTGTCGACACTTTCGAATGATTGATAATCAGTCGCAAAGCGGCACCCACGCACATACGACAGCTTTAAAATAATAATGAGCAACTCAATGTGAATTTAGAACTTAAAGGAAATATTAGGAGAAATATTACTTTGTTTAGAAATACCAACTTGTTTAAAAAGTTGGCACGCTAAATCGCTCTAACTGTGCCGAATAAATTGAAGTAAAAGTTGAAGTTCCAAACATAAAGTCTTGCGTAAAGTAAGATAAATTCTCTTGCGCCAAATTTCTTCATAGATGTTTTTCATCTACGATTACAATTAGTGTCAAATCATGCTTGAAATATCGGTGAATACTTCACGAGTTTCAAGGTTTTCAAGAGCTTGACCGTAAATGTATATTCGTTCTACATGTTTATCAAAACCTTCAAAATATGATATTTCTTAAAATTATTTACTGTTGTAATGAGTTCTTTGATATTCCTTCTAATGAATATGACCAGTTATGTCATTTTTGTAGATTCATTTCTCGTTTCTGGAAAACAATGCGATTCCTTACACTTGCCTTCATCTGATTTTCATCCACTTAAGATCAGATTACGCAGTTTCAGAAGGTATTTATTTGAAAGGTTTCTTGCTTATATTACTGTTCCTTTATAGCAAAAATGCATCAAAATTAGGGAATTCGGTCTGTTTTATTAAATAGTATACGAAATTTATTGGATATCCGGCAACCTCCGGGTTCGCCCATATCCTACCAGTTTCCTTTTGATATTCAAGATTGAACGTGCAGTGTCCTTTAGAAAAAGACTTTGGAGCATCAAATCTACTCAAAAAACCAGAAAAACCAGATAAAATGTACGCTAAACTACTTATTCAAATTTCGATAACACATACCATGAGCTAGTTTACCTACAGTATGTACCAAGCTTCTATGAGGACGACACTGATCTGTAGTGAATAAAAACATCAAGGTAGGCTAGTGAAACCGACTCTCAGCCCCGTGGACGGAGTTATAACATCACTTGGCAATATCTCAAGCCATGATAACTTAAAGTGCGTCCGTTTATTATAGTGCCAAAGTGCCGCGGGGATCGATTTTCAACTGGCTGCCCCACTTTCTCTCTCTCTCGCCCTCTCCCTCCCCCTCTCTGCAAACTGGAGGTGGGATCGGACACTCGGATTAACAGAGCTAAACAGCCCAAACATACATACCATACACAGCCTGATCCCCACTAGATGTATCCAGCTATGCGACTTATCATGTTTCCAATGTAAACGTGATTCCCATGCACTGATCTGTGCCGTTTTGACTGATAAATTGAAATGTTAAATTAGATTGCATGATTCCTACCGTATGAATGCATGGTGTTACGTGTGTAGGGTTTATGTGAGTGTTGCGCATTACGTCCAAAGGTAGTCTAGGGATGTTTTTGTATGAACAGACAGGATGAGATGCAGTGATAGAGACTAGCTTAGATTCATATGTAATCTAGGGATGTATAGGTAAGCGGGGAGGATAACATGTAGCAATAGGGTCTGAACAGCGGTTTTTGCCACAAATATAAATGTAGGCGCACTGGACCGATTAGGCTCAAACGATGACCGAATATCCTCGACTACTGTTGTCAGAGTAGACGGAAACGACATGTCTACATTGAGGCTTCTGGAAGTGGTTCTCCGGGCTCAGTGCCACTTATTCGAAAACGACCGATCGGAGCAATGTGTAATCAGAAAGTTCAGTTACAATGAGGATAATTATGGATTGAGTGTCAAGAGCAGTGGTAGTGATGTTTCACACGTTTGTGGGAGTGTCGTCACTAGTAATGCTAGTGGTGATAATGGGGTTTGTGAGATAAGAGGTGGCTAGGTTGCGTTGGCTAGTCCGAAAAGGCCGATATACAGCCGAAATGTGCATTGACATCATGACCAGAATGGAAGGTATTGGAAGAATGTCTTTTACACAAATAACGGTCAGCAGGTTGAGGAAGATCTGAGATATCGCAGCCTATGGCTCCAGAAACCGTGACAATACCGTCCTATCCACCAGCGACACAGTAACATTGACCTATTGATCATAGACTGGATTGATGACCGCGAAGCTATCCATAATATCACTTGACTGACCTATCCATGAAGCTGCGTACGCCTGCGAGTTACCAGTTGTTCAGGATCTCCAAAATTTGCTGTTTTTATTAGGCTTCAGTGTCAATACTATGCGACTTTGTTGGAGTTGCTAATAGAAGTTATGTAGTTTTGTGTAACCTGCTCTTCCCAGACGGCTGATTACGAAGTTCCCTCATAAGTACGCGCCTCAAATATATGCATTCCTTCCGGTTAAGTGTTCACATAATTAAGAAGAATTAGATGAGATCGCTGAAACAAGAACTATTTTTGCCTGACGTTTCGGATACAACGCGAACACAGCATCAGAGACAGTATCAGATAGAGGGAGTTTCAGTATTTATAGGATGCAGTCACTCTGATACTGCATGCCTACGGCAATTAACGGTTCCCCTTCATCGATGATGACTATGCTCTGGTGCGATAATTCTTTGACAGTCGGCATGCGGGTCGTTATCTGCTGAAATTTCATCACCCATGTTGGAGGATGGCGTGATGATTGCTCGGCCACCTGGCTCACCGGCACTGGCGTTGGAAAATACGTTCGCTTGAGCAATTCTCGTGTGACTGATTGCTCTGTCCAAACTGAGGCCCACCACCGAATATGGGTTGGGTAGGGCATTGTACTTGTTAATAGACTGAGGCCTGTAAACCATTATTCAAGTGACTCGCAGCTCACGCGATTATAACCTCTTGCGAGCACTTCGGTCTCATTGAACTTAAAGTTGTAGCCGGTTCTCACCGAATGAGCCGTGACTTAGGAAGTGGACTCATTTCGCCGCACTGCTGCCACGTGCTCCGCAAATCGCGTTTGAAGCAGTTTTTTGGTTTTTCTGACGTAGTTGCTTTGCCCACAACTGCACCAGACCCGATAAACAACTCCAGGTGCTTCTTGCCGTGGCAGCGGATCCTTTGGTCTCATAACCTGACGCCGAATGGCGGCCTCTGGTCTGTGTGCGACTCCAACTCCAAGTAGCAAGAGAAGGCTGCTGACGACCTCCGATATGTTTTTGACGTATGGAATCACTCGCCAATATTCAGGTTTAGTGTGATTTTGTCATTCGTTTCGTTTACGCATGTAGCGGTTGACGAAGTTGCATGGGTAGCCATTTTCTCTGAACACCCATCGAAGATATTGTAATTCGGCAAACTTGTCTTCTAGTTCACTGCCTTGTATCTCAACACGCCGACATAGCGTCCTTACACACACGGATCATTCGTCTTCCATGTTGAAATACTGCGCTTTGTGTGCTCCTTCAGGATTGCCACGTGAGGCTTTGTGAATATCGTCAATAACTTGACCAAGAGAAGACCAGATTCTGTGAGTTCATGGGCAACAACGGTAAGAAATGAGTTCAGCAGAGGCTGACTGAACAAGCCCGCGAACTGAAAGCGGCCCGCGACGCAGCCCTGGAAAACAAATGCAAAAAGTTGCCTAATTTAACGTCTTCCAGAAACAACATACTGATACACCACCTGTCGTCAAAGGAACTGACGAAGGAGCAAGTACAGGTTTTACGGTACGAAGACTCTTTCAACACAGCTGATGCCAAACCTGTTAACGTGACTGAAGCAGTGAAATCGGTCATCAATCAGACGGAAATGACGGAGGAGACAAGGAACTTTATTCGACACCAGGTGTCGTCTCTCCTAATGGCTCATAAACCGCGTGAAATACTCCCTAAGGTCAAACGTGATGCATTAAGGGAACTCAAGGCTAACAAAGACATCGTTATTGTACCTGCAGGCAAGGGGCTTTCCACCATCGTATTGAACAAAACCGAATACCTTCAGAAAGCAAAAAACTTGCTGGATGATTGCTGGTTGTATATCCCATGCGAAATGAACTCCATAGAACACTGACACATAAAATTAATGGGACACTGTCGGCATTGGAGAACTCAGGTGCAATAACGCCGACCAACCGACGAATGGCGAGAACCAACACACGGCCTTGGCTCGGTTCTATGACTTCCCCAAGGTATACAAGGATGGTACTCCTCTGCGACCCATCGTATCGCTCAAAGACACTCTGACGTACGGACTGGCAAAGTGGCTGTTTCGGTGCATAAAATTTCTGACCGCTGATTCGGACACAACATTTAGCTCCTAAAAACAATTCTTAGAGAAACTTAAAGGAGTAAGCCTCCTGTCAAGTGACATCGTGGTATCTTTTGATTTCACGTCCCTTCTTATCTTTATTCCACAGGACCTGGCAGTCGAGACCGTTTATCTACTACTACGAAGCAAATACAATGAAATCGAGAATAGCCTCCGACACGCCCAATCTACGAGCAGGTTAAGGGAACATTAATGGGTCCACCGATCTCCGCACTGATAGCAAAGGTGGTCCGACAGCGGTTGGAGTCACCGGTTTTCCAACACCACTGATCAAATTCTGGGCTCTGAATGTGGATAACACCTTCGTTGTCATCAAACGGGATCAGGTGCTCATGTTAAAAGAATGTGTCAACAACGTATACCATGAGACCATTTACGATTGAGGAGGCAGAAAACAATCAGCTGGCCTTCCTCGACGTCCTCCTCTATTGAAAGTACTTTGGTGTTTTAAAGGCCATTGTGCTCATGAAAGCGAAAGATAAGACGCAAGTACTAAACTTCAAAAGCAACCATCAAATCAGCCGCAAAAGGAAGTTGCGTAAGGACGCTATGTCGGCGTGTTGAAACGCAATGCAGTGAACTGGAAGACAAGGTGGCCGAATTACAATATCTTCGATGGGTGTTCAGAGAAAAAGGCTACCCATACAACTTCGTCAACCGCTGCATGCGTAAACGAGATGATCGAAAAAATCACACTAAACCTGAATATTGGCGTGTGATTCCATACGTCAAAAACATATCGGAGGTCGTCAGCAGCCTTCTCTTGCTACTTGGAGTTGGAGTCGCACACAGAGCAGAGGCCACCATTCGGCGTCAGGTTATGAGACCAAAGGATCCACTGCCACAGCAAGAAGCACCTGGAGTTGTTTATCGGGTCTGGTGCAGTTGTGGGCAAAGCAACTACGTCAGAAAAACCAAAAAACTGCTTCAAACGCGATTTGCGGAGCACGTGGCAGCAGTGCGGCGAAATGAGTCCCTTTCCTAAGTCACGGCTCATTCGGCGAGAGCCGGGTACAACTTCAAGTTCGATGAGACCTAAGTGCTCGCAAGAGGTAATAATTGCGTGAGCTGCGAGTCACTTGAATCTCGGTTTACAGGCCCCAGTCTATTAACAAGTGCAATGCCCTACCCAACCCATATTCGGTGTTGGGCCTCAGTTTGGACAGAGCAATCAGCCACACGAGAAGTGCTCAGGCGAACGTATTTTCCAACGCCAGTGCCGGTGAGCCAGATGGCCGAGCAATCATCGCACCATCCTTCAACATGGGTGACGAAATTTCAGCAGGTACCGACCCGCATGCCGTTCATCAATCACTCAGCGCAGCAGATTGTAGTCGTCATCGATGAAGCCGGAGCAGTTAATTGCCGTAGGCATGCAGTAGCATAGCGTCTGCATCCTATAAATACTGCAATTTCCTGTCTAAGAATTACCCGTATTTGATACTCTCGATGATAATGTATATGATTATGAATCTGAAACGTCAGGCGAATAACGCTCTTGTCCCTGCAATGTCATCTACTTCTTCTCCATTCTTCATGTGAATTGCATTCCTGCTTGTATCAGCTTGTATCGGTGCTCAACACAGTCGGGGTTCAGCCGTATCTAGTAATACATTATTTAGTGTACCCGCTATTGGTTTGTCTCGCGCGGTTAGAGGTGAAGCATCGTATCTGACATAAAAGACGGTAGTTCGTCCAGTGGACCATAATACACATAGTCGTAGTCAACAGCAGGTATCGCTGGTTTCGCCTCCAAGCTATGGAGAACCCCAGCAGATGCCATTGACTCGAGCACTGGTGCATCCGCGTCGCCTCCTTCCCCATCGGGAGGTGGAAGAACTTGTTGACCCGTGCATGACCACAGAAGGAAAAAACCATTACTGTTGTAGTTTCCGATCCCCCCTTCGCGGGCAGCATGGTCCGTGCACACGTAGACATCAGGGTCATCAAGCACAGTACATCTGTTTGCCCTGGGCACAGTACTAGAAGGACGATTAGATCTTCAAAGAACTTGTTCTTCACTTAATCGAAGTTGGTTAGTAGGAAAAGGGGAATGTAAGCGCTGACGAGGATAACCAACTTTTTGCAGGACAAAGTAGCGTAGAGTCATGAGAATTTAAGTGCTAACCTGTAGCAGGCAGGCCAGCCATCTTACGGTGTCGTTCTCGATGCCATATTCGCCATCATCATATCAGTTTTGCTTTGGTTGTTGCTCCAGAAAAATGTCTATCCTCCAGTTATCCCTGTTTGTACAAACGTGTCTCACTGAGAGCCGCAATGTGCACATTTAAGGGAGACAATTGCGGGGTGACCAAAGTTTTCCTCCGCTCCAAGCAGTTTGTCTAAAAGGGAATGAACATTCAAGGTTGTCAAAGAGAGTCCTGTCATTCTGGCAGCTTGTAGGACAGTGGTAAGTTTTGTTTGCATTTTTTGACCACATTTTTGCCTCTACAAGCCATTGTCAATTTACCGATGACGTTACATCTGTTAACTCCAATCTTCTGATGAGCGCTGAAACGGTGCTACTTCTACATGGGGCTGCTTAGTCCTCTCGAATGCTGTAGAATCCCTTTGTGGTGCCCGAATTTGGTTTAGTGGGAAGGTGTCAAGAACTAGCTTGGCCCACCCGCAGGAAGTTTTGGTTTGAAGTAGGTCAGGCGTTTGGGTAATAGTTTGGGAGACTACACATACCCGAAATTCGCGTCTGCCCTAACGCACCAGTCAAGAACGGTTACCGGAATGAGCAAGCTGGGAGCCGGGACGGGAGGAGACAAAGGTATCCCAGCAGGCCCATCTATGCGTTTGACGGAAACTGTCAGTGTTTTGACCATAGGTAGTTCTTATCCCACTTATCGTCTCTGTACTATCAGACCCTTTTGTCGTCATCCATGGCAGTGGAAATTACCGGCAGTGTGCCTGCAGCAGAGTAGCCTAATCAGAGTAAAGTCACTCACATTCCATCCAACTATTTCGGCGAACCTGGAGTGACTGCGAACCTGTGATTTTGGGCCCCACCCATGACACGGATAGTCCAACCGTCGTTGCCGACTTTGTCGATTGGGTGCCCCACAACGTGCTCGACGCAGGAATGGTAAACTGGGTGTGATGTGGTTTATAGTGCTAACAGACTTGCGCAGAATCTACCGCACCCATTCCTTTCCACCAAGTCAAGAAGATTGGAGTCGGAAGAGGGTGCAGGTAGTTGGCACTGTGGGAACCCTGATGTATGGCATTTTTTTGGGGGGTGCCATCCCAATAACGCCTGCCATGCCCTTGTCTAGTCCCCGTGCTGGTCCAGCACATTTACAGCGCAACCTGTTTTAGGAGCACAACGCGACTGCTAGAGGGTTGTGCACACCCAATTATGCCTCAGAAAGAGGATGATGTGGCTAAGCGATTTCATGCCTAGAACGATTAGCGGTTCTTGCGTTCAGCACAGGTGGTCGTGCATGCTGTAATGACTGATCGTTTGTCCACACCCAAGTCGTCTATTGCCCAAGTTTGATTGCAGGTCTTGTTTATTGGCATAGGAAGTTCTCGGACATATGTCTCACTGCGCTCTCGATATGACCAATTACTTTGCAAGACAAACTCTGGATATTGATTATGGGAAGGGGAGATCCGTATACATTTTGCTGAACTGGGGAAGTGAAGAATCAGAACTTACATCAATGGTGAATTTCGCGCCCTGTGGAACTCGAAGTTGTGGTCGGATTTCGCCCAAATCATACACTATTTGAGCTGTGGAACCGTAGCTAATGTAACACAAAGCCGCCGTCCAATGCATGCAACATGTGTGACCCGGATCTCACATACACGCAAGATGCCACATTATGAAGCTGCCACTGCAGTTCGATCTATGGATAAATGCGTTATCTTTTTAGGGGTTTACCTTCTAAGTCATGTCTTTTTTGCACATTGTGGTAGGTTCAGGCTCACCATGTGTTATAATGAGACATGTGCTGCATCTTTGAGGAAGGTTAGCTTCGCTTTCTTTCTCCATGCTTGCCGGCGGACTGGAGATGAAATTGACCATAATGTCAGACTGGGTATAAAGCCCATCTGGCGCTCTTCATACACCTTCACAAATACCATTAGGAGTCCCATAGACTCAGTGCAGAGTGAATATTAAATGCTAGGATCGATGTTGGCCACCATACCAATTTAGCGTAATAGCGACCCAACCAGCATGGGAACAAATTATTCAATTCGTTCATAAGCAACACATACTGTTGGCTTTTTTATGTGAAAATACTTTTTGTGGCAGATTTTTAAATTTATTATTATTCCTGAAATGTTATAGAGCGGATTAGCGGGAAAAATACCTCAAGACAAGCTCATTAATCATATTATCTAACTGTCTGGCAGGTATCATTCAATTGACCTGTAAAAATTACAGTTTCAAGAATAAAATTTAAGTTATGCACATTTTTTCCAAAGATTGCTAGTGAGTGCTTACATACAACCATTTTTACCTAAGAAGAGCAAAAAATTGTTTCTTATTCTTATTTTATCGTAAACAACCCCCTTTTCTAGCATTTTCATTAAATAAAGGGCGTTTTAAGTCTTAATAAAAAGTCCACTATCAAGTCCTCCGTCAGTGATGTTCTTAGACTTCTTTCACTAAAGCATAGCAATGAGCAATTTCGTTTTATTTGGAGCACTCAGTCTTAACCCCATCAATAATGTTGCATGGCAACAGGCACTTAACATCTGGATATATTAGAAATAAAGGCAAAGGACACTTGAGTGACCGTTCCAGGCTTATTTGCCGTCCCCGACCAACGATGCCACCGATACCAGATACAGAGTCATTAAGCTCAGCAGTTTCATATGGTAAATGCCTTTACTTCAAACGCTCAATGACTCAATAAGACTAGCATACGCTAAATTTCGTGGTTTCCATGAATTCTCTTAGCGATGTTGAGAAAATAAACGCTTGTTAGTATCCTTTACTTATTTACGCAGGTTTTTGAAATTTAATTTGGCTTAAATTACTGCAAAAAAAGTATTATTTCCAAATGAATCCAACAAATATTTGGCCATCGGACAGTCATAAAAGTCGAATAAATTGTTTTAAAACGCAAAATCACCCTCATAATACACTTAGCTGTATCTGATAACCCTATGTCGGCCAGATATGAAAATGGTAAACAAAGTAAAATTGATGTTCAGCTCGGGGATTTTTATGAGCATAGTTTTTATTTGAAAAAGCAAAGCTCCCTTTTCATTTTCAGAATCTAGCATTCTGAATGTTATTAAAATCTCTTTTTAGTTCTAAGCTTAACACATCACCATGAGACGGTCCGTGTATTATTTCAGATAAAAAGTTCATTTGGTGTCGTTCACACCCTGAAATCCCGAGACCCGTTTATTTAATGCCCAATTAAGCCAAAGGTAAATGCTTTCACTTTTTAAAAACTCTGAGAACCAACGTTTACTGTAGCAGCATGATAGGATTAATTCAGAAAAGTCAATTCTAGTCATGCCACTGTTACAGCCTACACCTGGACTCGGGAATAGAAACCCACCGATAATACAGGTGACCTGGCGTGAAATTCCAAGAGAAATAAACATTATAGAATCATGATCCTAAAAGAAACACCAACCTTAATCCTAACTTCAATCATAACCTTATCTGAAACTTATTGAAAATGTACGTGATTCTAACCCCAAAACAAATACTTAATTTAATCTCGCTAGAAATTAACACAAAATTACTCCATGAATACTGGGGTACCTATTCCCGTAGTTGCCCAGGCGTTATTTTGCAGTGCATTAAGCACTGATGGTTGAAAGTTCAGTCATTTAAATTGATGAGGAGCTTCAGTATCTGAGTACTGCTAATCGTTTCTAGCAGGATGACATTGTGTGAATTGTTTTGGGCAAGTTGCATGAACAGATTTCTACTAACAAAGCATAACTAACTGAGCCTCCGAGTATTAATCTAGTTTTCATAAGAAGGTGATCAATAATTGACGCTGATGCTTGATTGCGAGAAGAGACATTACGGAAACACCGAGAAAACAACCTTACCTGCCACTTAACCGGAAATACATCCAAACGGGCCCAAAAGAGTAGATCACAATATTATCAGATAACAGGCTTTTAGAAGATTGTGAAACCCACTTTCACAAAGCACATAAAAAAATTTCTGAGGACTGAAGTCCTCAGGTAGAGCGAATCAAATTGCTTGACTGATAACCAGTTTACATAGCGATCGCTAGCGGGCATTAAGTGGCGTGACCTTCTCAATAGTGCAGTTCAAACAAGTATAACCTTAGAACCAAATCTGATACCATAGTAGGGAAATACGTTAAAGGCCTAAAACATGGAATTTTCTCTGTGTCTCTTTTACGTACATACGGTGGCACATTTCGTTAGTTAAAGCCCCTGACGTAATTCTTCCACATTCTATGAAAAAAGACGGATATCAGGAAAAGTGGGAGTTGGATGTATTCATTATTGCACAAAGGGATATTTATGTGGAAGTGTAAACAAAAACGTGTGCTTAATGTGGTCAAAGATGTTGATAAGATTAAAGCAAAACTAAATTAAATTAATTTGAAAGCAGCATTAGTCGCTAATAAAGAATGTTCAGCAGTGGAGATAAGCACTAGTGAATTAGGCCAATTGAGTGCCTCATTTTGGAACCTTTTTTCTCATTTTTCATGTGTGATTAAAAAAAAGATAGTTACACGGCTACTTTAATGATTTTTTATTCAAGAATTAGTACTGGGTCATTATCAGAAAGAAAATCAAAAAAATATATTCGATGACACAAAAAATATTTTCTTGGTATTTTGTACCATGAAACATTTACTTGCATTTGAGATTACTTAAATTTGCCATGTATTCATAAGTATTGAACTAATCCCTAAGAATTTATTAAGCACTAGGTCCCTTTTTCGACCTTATAAAAATGGACCAATCACCAAACCGACAAATCCAAGTTTAGAATCTTGTTGTAAGTCCAGTGGAGGTTACTGGAAGGTCTCTTTAATGAAGCTACAAACAAAGTATACTCGATTTGATCGCCTACAGGAGCAGCACTTCATTATTTTAAAAAATAGGCCAAATGGCATGCACCAGCTTTGGGGTGGAATACTTTAGCTGTCACTGGCCCCAACTCCATTCAGTCTTTTAAATCAGTTCAGTGTGAGGTCCATGTCTTCTCTGAAGCATACAATGCTACCAGCTCAGACGTCTGGAAATATTTCCATGTGGAATCCCTTTTCATCTTCACATCGCACACTGTGATCGCAAGGTGTTCTTGTAACATATTAATTTTTTAAACCTCCGATTTTATTGTGTGGAATGCTTTTGAACGAGGGTTCTTTCAATGTTAAAACAAGCCAAGATCAACTGAACTTAATTTCCAACGATAGGGATGTGCTTTTTGGGTTGATCTTTTTTTATTTAAAATATTTCTTGACAACAGACAAGGTGGTAACTGGAACGTACAGATAAACCTTTTTCCTCTTTGCGACTGCAAATTCATCATTTATGGAGGGCATTATCAGAAAGAATGCTCGAAAAATCATTTTTCTTCGAATTCGTGTGGCCATTATTACCTGGTAGTTGTTTCTGGTATCACAGATCGCAGCGCCAAGATGCAACATGGCGAATATATTCCTAAATAGTCAGATCGTTGAAAAGATTTCGTCCAGAACACTGGATATCGTTAAATCCGATATCATTTGTATGTATTAAGTAGCCCATTAATCTAATGTTCCATTTGACACCACGCAAATTGAAACGAAACCGGACAGCAATTCGAAGAAATGCCACCATGAATGCGTTATCCCACTAGGTTGCAACCGTCCACGCTACACTTTTAGCGCATCTTGATGACTTCAAGCGCGACAGGCATTTCTAAACTGTGAAATCGGTGGGAGAGTTCCACTCTCCAGACAGGAAACATGAGCCGAAAGTGCAGCACAATTAAGACATTCCACTTTTGAACCACCTCAAACTACTGCAAAATAACAGCGCATGAACCTCAAGTTTAAAAGCCTGAGAATATTATTCCATCAGCTGAGTTTTTAGCTTCTGATAAACTTTGCGGTGAGGAACAAGACGCTTCTAGGATAGACACGGCATGGTCTTCGCTAGGTTTATGTGACTGATTATCTGCTGCCGCAGTTATTAGCTCGGTAAAGGGCTGCAGCGAAATAAAATAAGCAGACAGCCGTTTTCCAACATTGGCAATAGTGTCTTTACGCTAGAATTCGTCGCAGTGCAAATGGCGAATTGAAAAAGTCTTTGCCAAAAAAAGAAATCCGCGTCTTTAATACTGTCCTTGTGTATCTCTGTTCGAAAAATCGATCCGGGAGTATACGGGCAAACATGTTTACAGCGACACCGATTAAGCTGATGCCTCTGCAGTTAGGACCGTTTTTGTATGTTTCGCTTTACGGAAAGGAGCAAGTGGAAATTTTATCGGTTGTGTTGGTGAGATTGATGTGTAATTTTTAATAGAGTACGGTTTCAAAAGGCTTTCGTAAACCGTTTTTTCTAGGGTGCTGAATTATTGCATTAATTATAACATTGAGTGGGGTTTCATTGAGTTACAGGCAGAGGGAGGAGGCTTTGTATGGGGCAGCTACAACGGAATCCGAACCAGAAGCATCCAGACAATTGCCCTTACCAAGGCTCCCTTAATGATATCAAACGAAGTCCATATTCGGTTCGATTGTTGTTCTGACAACTGAAATGACCTTTGGTTAACAGCGAGGAAGGTGGCCGAGTTTATTGGTTCACTGTTAGTGGAGGTTCGGTTCAACTTTAAGGCCATGTTCTACTCGTATTAACTTTGGTCAACTTATACTAAGTTTGCTGCTTAATGATGCAGCTGATTGTTCTCATATTTCAGAAAGGCTAGTGACGGCGTTCTGTTTAACGCAGTCATCTCTTTTCAACATCAATGTACCAGCGCATCGGGCTTTGCAGTTGGATCGGTTGAACAAAGTCGCAGTAACTAGGACTGCCCATCCTGTCTCTGTGAAGTAAATGACAGTCCATGATGAAATTTGCCCAGCGTTCCTCTTCAACAGCGCATTTAAATTTTACCGCTGTCCTCTTATCGTCTTACTACAAATGTTGGCAGTTGTTCTGTTGGCAGCAAAAACCCGCCATTAGTCGCTGTGAGCCTACGTTCTTAAAGGAACTTTGTTTATGCGATGAGCATCTATTAAAGATTTTGAACTTGCCATGTGAAGGGTGGATAGTTGAAACAGTTTAGCTGGAATGCGCATTCTAATTCCCTGTAGAAATTGGATCGAGTCCGAGATGAATGGAAAACATAACTTTTTGAAGATGGCCTTTGAATTTCTTTTCAATGTAATTTGCGTTTAAAATGAGTCTACAGACAGTAAGTTCATGTGTGCTCTGTGTGTGGCGCTGTGTCTGTCGGAGGGACCACTGGTATCTAAGTGGTAGTCAATGTCCGATTGTGAACTTCTATTGCTTTACTTGTGATTTCTGCAACCAAACCTTCCAAAAGTAGGCAATGCTAGTTGGAACTCGTACTCGTTGTGGAGTGCACACGTGAGTCTTCAGTAGTGCACATATTTGCGTATGAGTTACTGATTTCCTCTCTTTAACCAAGAATGTCAGTTAGCATATGTACCATACAGCCAGCTGATGGAGGTTTAAACGCATCGGATTTTGCTTACTTCGTAGAATGAATTGCACGTATGGCGTCGTGAATGCTTCTGGATATATGATGGAGGCGAGGTCAACAGCCCAGCCTGGGAAGATGAGAAACAAGCAATTTATGTTTGAAGGCACAGAATCATTCTCGAACCCATTATCGGCGTCAGCACCAGATTCTGGTATTTCATGCACAAGGATGGCAGTTTGCAAAGGCTGCAGTCACTATGCTACCGAATACCCCTAAAAATCAACGGCTCCCTCTTTATCACCCAATCTAGCCTTGCCTATAAATGGCGCCCTAACTCCTAAGCCGGCAGCGTGAGTGAAGTCTTATTGGATGAAGAACGACATTGAAGATTTTGTAATAGGTCTTGACTTCACGAGCCCCACATGCGTATCCGGACAGACCTGAAGAAACTACTTCTGAACTGTTCTTGATCAGTCATTCTTCCGAATTGTATAGTTCAAGAATGGGGTGTAGGGGTACTAGTTAGGGAAAGCACCACATAGATAGCATTTGGTCGCTCCATTTGTCTCGTAAAGGTGGTGAATGCTTTTGTGGCCGCCTCTAACTGATACCCAATTCTCACCTGGGGCTGCTCGAATTTGGGTTCGTCCCAGCGGCCACACCTCGGGCAACCGTCACGACCGGCGGGCTAAACCAGGTGAGGGTCTCCGGTGTTGTGTGTGCCTCAACACTCGGTATGTCTGACTCCCGAACTTCCTACCTCCCCCCTTTCAAAAAGTCCTCCGGTGGAGGCGACAGCAACCCCATAGGCAGCCCAGGCTGACTCAGGTCGTTGTCCCACTAAAACAAAACCATGACCTGTAGTGGAGTTCGGCAGCCGTCTGGGATGTCCGAGCAGCCCTATTTAAGGACAGCACTGCTTGCCTCATCGCGGAGGAATGGGCTTGACAAGGTGCCCTAAACAAATACTGGTTATCACGTATTCTGCAGCCGGCCACGGCTCGCAGATCGCAAAATACGCGGTCGTAAAACTCAAACAAACAGCAAAACCCCCGTACCCATTCCCCTCCCCATACCCTCCAGGCTGCTCGGGTGAGTCCACTCACACTAGCAGCCTGGAATGTTAGTTCCCCTTTTGGACAATCCTAGGAGCAACCGGCCAAAACGGAGGACGACGCTAGCCGCTGGGGATCTGGCGCGCTGCAAGTTGGATATTGCTGCTCTCAGCGAGACCCGATTCTCTGAGCAGGGTCAGTTGGAGAAGGTGGGTGCCGGCTACACCTTCTTCGAGAGCGGCTGGCCAAAGGCAGAGTGACGTGACGCTGGTGTTGCCTTTGCCATCCGTAACGACATTTTGGGACCACTGCCCTATCTGCCGCATGGTATCAATGATCGCCTGATGAGCCTCCGCCTGCCTCTTCGGGGAGACAAGTTCGCCACCATCATCAGCGCCTACGTTCCACCATTGACGAGCTCAAATGTGGTGAAAAACAAATTCTACGAGGACCTGCACGCCTTGCTGTTGAATGTGCTGAAGGTGGAAAAGTTAATTGTCCTTGGTGACTTCAACGCCCGCGTCGGGACGGACCACGCTGCCTGGCAGGGAGTGCTGGGTCCCCACGGTCTCGGTAGCTGTAACGATAACGGCCTCCTTCTTCTGCCCACGTGTGCGGAATACCATCTTCTGTTGACCAACACCTTCTTCCGCCTTCCGACGAGGGAGAAGGCCACGTGGATGCACCCTCGGTTGCTAAACTATGTTCTCGTCTGGAGGCGAGATCGACAGGACGTGCTGGTAACCAAGGCCATCCGCGATGCCAATGGATGGACAGATCACATCCTCGTCATCTCTCAGATGAGGCTCCGACTGCAACCCCGACGAAGGCCACAAGGTAAGTGGCCGCCAGGCTAGTTACATACCCTTTTGTTAAATTTGCCTGCTCACTGTTTTGAGTTCAGCAACCAAATAAACAAGAAACTGGAGGACCTGCATGCTCCAAATAATAACGACACAGTGAAAACACGATAGTGCAAACTGCGAAATGTCATCCAGTCCACCGCCCTCGATGTCCTCGGACGCGCACGCCGTCAAAACCAGGACTGGTTTGATGACAATGACGCCGACATCAGCAACTTACTCGCGGAGAAGAATAGACTACACAAAGCCTACATGGACCTTCAGATTGCCGCCACCAAAGGAGCCTTCTTCAGATGCCGGTGCCTTGTACAACAACGGCTGCGGGAGATGCCGGATTCCTGGATGATCCAAAAGGCTGAGGGAATCCAGGCGTATGCGGACCGCAATAAAATTTAAAACTTTTTCAAAGCCATCAAGGCCATCTACGGCCCGTGTATCAAGGGCACCGCACCGCTGCTCAGCTCTGACGGCACAACGCTACTGACAGAGAAATCGCAACTTCTGAAGCGCTGGGCCGAGCACTTCAGTAGTGTCCTTAATTGCTCATCAGCCATCTTCGATGCTGCCATTGACCGGATCCCTCAAGTGGAAACGAACAATGGCCTGGATCTGCCGCCTTCCCTACCAGAAACCATCCGGACCATGCAGCAGATTTCCAGCGGTAAAGCGCCGGGATCCGAGGCAATCAAACCGGAAGTCTACAAGCACGGGGGGTCCCGGCTGATGGCAGAACTCACAACACTCTTCCAGGAAATGTGATGGCAAGGACAAGTTCCTCAGGATTTCAAAGACGCGACCATCGTCCATCTCTACAAACGGAAGGGGAACCGGCAACTCTGTGATAATCACAGAGGCATCTCGTTGCTCAATATCGCCGGGAAGATCTTCACCCGTATCCTTCTCAATCGTCTGAACGGTCACCTAGAGCAGGGCCTGCTCCCAGAAAGCCCATGTGGCTTCCGCCGACACCGCGGAACAACCGATATAATCTTTGCCACCCACCAGCTACAAGAGGAGTGCCAGGAGATGCGAACTCACCTATACACTACCTTCGTGGATCTAACGAAAGCCTTTGACACGGTGAATCGCGACGGACTGTTCTGAGCAGTTTACACACTTTGTGCGTTAGCTTCATGACGGGATGACGGCGCGCGTCACTGATAACGGGACAGTATCCGAAGCATTCGCAGTGGCCAACGGAGTGAAACAGGGCTGCGTATTGGCTCCCACCCTGTTCAGTCTCATGTTCTCGGCTATGCTGATGAACGCCTCTTGTGATGAGCAGCTTGGGATCCACATCGCCTACAGAACTGACGGGCATCTTCTTAAAAGTTGGCGTATGCAGGCTCCAACGCACGTGTCTACGACTACAGTCCATGACTTGCTCTTGGCGGACGACTGCGCCCTTAACACCGTGAAGGAGGAGGACATGTAAAGAAGTATGCACCCCTTTGACGCAGACTGTGCCCATTTTGGATTTACAATCAGTACAGCCAAAATGGTTGTCATGCACCAGTCGCCACCAAGCGTGGAATACAATGATCCCCGAATCAATGTCAACGGTGCTCAACTCAAAACCGTGGAAACCTTCGCACATCTAGAAAGCACACAGTCACGCAACACGAGAATCGATGACGAGTTTGCCCAATGGATCTCCAAAACTAGTCAGGCCTTCGGCCGGCTGCAGGCCTCCGTGTGGCATCGCCATGGTATTCACCTGAACACCAAACTGAAGATGTACAAGGCCGTCGTATTGACGACACTCCATACAGAACGGAGACCTGGACCGTCTACTCGAACCAAGCGGGGAAGCTGAATCGCTTCCATCTCAGCTGCTTCCACAGAATACTGAAGCTGAGATGGCCAAACAGGACCTCGGACACGGAAGTCCTGGAGCGCACCAGAATCCTCAGCATCCACGCCATGCTGAGGCAAGTGAAACTGCGATGGAGTGGCCACCTGGTATGAATGGACGACGAGCGACTACCCAAACGACTTTTCTACGGAGATGTCACTACGGGTGCTCGCCGACAGGGAGGTGAAAAACGACGCTACAAGGGCACTTTGAGGAAATCGCTGAAGCAACTGCAAATCACTTTGGCGACCCTGGAGGCCCTCGACCAGGATAGACCGCCATGGAGAAGTTCCATGAAGACAGGATCAGCAATCTATGAGGCCAACCTGATAGTCGCCTCCAAGGCCAAAAAAGCGGCACGAAAATCACCAGCGCCCCAGACCAATATCGTCAATGCCCAGGCCCTGCCAACATGCCCGTGCTGTCAACGCATCTTCCCTGCGCGAATCGGCCTGGTTGGACATCTTCGGACACAATGCACCAACAATCCAACAATTCAAATTTCGACGTCAAATTCTGCCAACCCTCCTTCAGACTCACCCACCCTCACTCCTGGCATCAATTCCATCACTCCCACCATCATAGAGACCACATCCCAATACTCATCGCCTGTTACCCCCACCACCGCAACAACCACCGCCTTCGCCTTCACTAACACAACCACAATCAGCGATAAGGACCCTCTCCTAAACTGTCCACAATGCGACCGCACATTCACCTCACGCATTGGCCTTGTCGATCGCTTGCGAATCCATCGTACAGAGACTGGTGAACCAGTGCCTGGAGCACCAACACGCAACAGAGATCGTTGCCTCCACTGTCCTCGCGCATTCAGTCATCGCATTGGCCTATTTGGTCACATGCACATCCATGACAACAGAATTCACCGCAAGGCCGACAACACCGATACATCATGCACACCCTCCGCTCATGCCATTCTAACCACCTCTGCCACCCCCACTACCAAGAATGACATGCCCCCAGCCTCTACCGATTTCTCCAGCCCACAATGCAACCGCAACTTCAACTCACGCATCGGCCTGCTCGGTCACCTGCGAATCCATCGCACGGAGGCTGGTGAAGCAGCGCCTGGGGCTCCGACATACAGTCGACGTGTCCGCCTCCACTGCCCTCACTGTGCCCGCACATTTACTCACCGCATGGGTCTATTAGGACACATGCGCCTCCACGACAACCTCCGGTTAACCACCGGAGGCTAAGCTACATCAGCGCATACTAATTACACCAATACATCGACAACACCCTCTTTATCACCATTTACCAGAGTATATCACGGTTTCCTAGAAACCGTGGCTGGGAAGGCTGCCAATTTGACGCTAACACCAGACCACAACGTCAGCTCAGTGTATGTGCTGCGTGTGTCGAGTGGCTGACCAGTGGACTGGGAGTCAGATGGCGATGGCGCCTCCATATCCCCTGAGTAAGTGAATCCTGGTGTGTGCGTTATGGGGGCCAAGTCGTGCTGTGGCGCACGAAGACGGGTACGCCGACCCGTCAGCCAATGCGCTCACCAACCTTAGACAACCGACCGGCTCGGACAGTGGTCTGATTGTGGGGGTGGGGAAGAGAGTGAGGTCGAGAGCTCAGCGTATTTTCCTCACTATAAACAATCTGACACGCTTGAAACTATCACGGTGCGCTAAAAGCCGTGGCTTGGAACGTTGCAAACTGACGGGATAACTCGAACCGCGTGGTCAGCCCAATGTGCGTTATGTGTGGAGTGGCTGACTGGCTGACTGAGAGTCAGGCTGCAATGGCTCCTTTTTAATGTAGCTTTTATGTCATTCCCACTCTGTGGGATCCAATTTAGGTGTGGTGGTACACCCAGGAGCGGCTCCGGCCGCGCCAGCCACCTGCGCCCTCTCCCATCCCCGGTCTTCTTAACTCTGTCGTGACACCGGGCTCAGGTGGGGGAGGATGAGAGAGTGCGGTAGCTGCAGCGCAAGGCTACTATCACTTAAAACTGATTCACGTGCAAGTCACCGACCCTGCACCACCTGATGTGGAGCATACGGCGGACCTCGTCGAAACCGACGGTCGAACTGTCATAGTTCATGACTAGTATTCATTGGGGAATGCTTCATCAGCATGCGTGCTAACTAGGTACTTGATAAGCTAAAACAGTCTCCAACCTTTTTATGTTTTCTGCATTTCTGTTAGGCATGAACAATATGTTTTGCATGTTTCAGCCGTCTATAAAATGTTTTTTTTTCCTCACGGATATAATCTTATTTTGTCCAACCTCATAACTGTTTTTCTTTCACAACTACCACTAGTTGAATTAATGCGTAAACAGAATTTTTGAATATTGCCTGATTCTCATGCTCTTGATTGCTAGAACTTTGGGAGGATATTTCAGGTAAGATCCGGTTTCGGTAACCAGGATTATTCATTAGAGTACAGTGACTACTCTTTTGTTTGCTAATTTCCGAAATAAGAAAGCAACCACGTTTAGGTACGCTGCTAAATTTCAGCATTTCCTGGGATACTTATCAATACGTGTAGCAAGTTTTTAATGGCATTTAATAACCTCTAAAATCGTATAAACATAATTCCAACAGCTATTACTCTGTTTTAACTTAGGTTTTTAGCAACGTAAATTATTTAAAGCTGAAATGTACACACCGTTATCTCTTGTCATGTCATGCGCTTGCAAAGAAAAGTGCACTTTTACCAAAAAACAGTGAACCCTGTCCTACGTCGAGCAAGTAAATTCCAAACAGATAGAATATGAGACCGCAGATAGGAAGTATCTGGATACAAATGAGAACGCATGTAGGGATGTAAAATGTTAACACTTAGATAACGCGCCCCTGTTTACATTATAGTCTTAAAAAGCTATAAGAATACTCAACTCGGGAAAACAGTGCATACGCTTAAAAACGAAGACGACTTAACTGTGGGATAACAGTTAAGGCAGTGTGTCGAGAAAACGTGAGACAGAGGCTTGATCGAATATACTTCAAGGACATGCGTCTAGCTGTGCAATTGACCGGAAAGCTAAATTTCTTTTAGGGCAAGTCCTTTCCCAATTTATTCTCCTCCTTCTTCTCGTTATCCTTTCCACTCCAACTCTTCTCTGCCTGCGGTTATTATACTCTCATTCAGTGCCATATAAAAGAGTGCTGAGAGGATTTATAGGCTCCTTAAACGTGATAATCCATACTTGCTGGGATGGAAAGAAGGCAATTAAAATAAAAAGGTATAAATAGGAAGTAATAAACGATATAAAATTACTCTAGAAAAATGTATGGTATATGCTTTAAGTAAAAGAAAACCAAAAAAGTAAGACACTCATAGGAAATAACAGAAAGGCAGATCAATTGGGAATGAACTAACAGTCTACACAGTTGAATTCTCCAACTGCCAAGTTTTCCTTTGTTTCAGCGCCCAGCCTGCATCCGGACGTAGCATTTCGGTGACGCAGTCCAAGTAAAGGCAAATGATACAAAGCAAAGGTCAGGCAGCTATAGTGCAACCGCGGACGCAATACTTCTAACCATCAAGAAAGAGTCACAATCAATTGCACCACCGGAGTAACCTTGCCAGTTACAACTAGTAATATGCAGAGTCAGATAAAAGTGGGGTTCACAGACCGTTCTTAATCAGAGGACTTAAGTCACAGTTCCTTCAATTATTTGAAGAAGCAAAAACAAGTAGCAAATTCATCTTAATTTTTTTACGCCAACTTTCAAAACCACTCGTGGGCATGGAACAAAATTGACAGAGCCCTTCGTCTGTCGTACTCAGTCCTACAAGCAAACTAAATATTCTGATGTTTAGTGTATGGGTAGACATAAGACATTGGTACGATGCTTAGGCAACCTACAGACATAGGCCACAAAAATATTATCGATATTTCTACTCATTAACTATAAACATGAGGTTATAAGTGTAATGGAAATCATCTTGGGCTCGGATGATGGGGTCAAGTTCCATGACAAAGAATGGACTAGACCTACAGTTAATTTACTACTACCGAGAAACGACAGAGGAAACTGCAAATTTTCGGATCTGCTGAAGTCTCAATTTGGAGAATAGATGGTTGGCTATTTCAGTCTCATTAATCCTGGTCAGTGAAAAGTTTCTTAAAAAATTATTTACATGATGTGATAAATACCCTATGGGTATGATGGCCTGCTGACAGCAAATAAACCAGACATGGGCATTTCAAGCTCGTTTTACATTGTCGATAATGTTTTTCTGCCTATGCTGCTAACCGCTCTGTGACTTCTGGTGGGGCTCAAGAGTGAACCTCAAGCCACAACGGGCCGAGTATGTCTCGTAGCAGGATCGGTGGGCACCTGAGAGAGAGAGAGGATAGGAATACGCTTTATTTTGAAGTATCATTCAAAATTTGCAGCAAAAAATATAAATGACTCCATTCACTAAGATAATAGGATAAGTAAACATAATATGCAAGAATCAAAGAGTCAAAAATGGACATCTAGCGGGGAGACAGTTCTAGTCTCAGTTTTTTTTATTTCAGTCTCTTCACACGTAAGGTAGCGTGCTAGAAATGGCAAAACGGAGCGCTGGTATGCCATTGTACGGCAGGCTATATGGCGAAAGCCTCGGCGCATCGGAGGGGAAGACTTCACAGCAATCAGATCAGAGTGGAGGGGATGGGTGGCATCATTTAGGATTCGCCCAGCGAATTGTTTGACTATCGTCAAGTGCCTTTTTGCTATAAAATCCACTAAAACAGTATAAGAAACACCAGCAGCAGAAGAGAGAATTCGGAGAATACGTTTTTTAAAATCAAAAAATCCTTTTTAAGCTAGGCTGGAAAAATCACGGGAGAGCAATAAAGGATGAGGGGAAGAACACGTGCCTCTATAAATCGCCAGATAAGGGCCTGAGGTTGTTATAGAAACGTAAACGGCGAATATAATATAGAAGTTTACAAATTTTTGTGAAAAGAGCATTGATATGTTGGGAGACTGAAAGATGCGATGTCAGAGTAACGCCAAGGTACCGAAAAGAGGACACCTCGTTGGGAAGGACGACTGAGAATTTAGAACTTGGGGATGGTCGCAGGTGAAAAACACATTGGACAGATTTCTCATGGTTCAGTTGAAGGCCATTATCTGACGACCAGGCTGAAACATGGTCGAGGCCATCCTTTAGACACTGGAGATGTGTCTGATTTTTAAGAGGATGACCAAAAACCATGTCGTCGGCATATTTGATGTACATACAGTCGTTTGGTGATCTCAAATCATCAGTGTGAAGGGAGAAGAGGTGAGGGGGATAAGATGGCACCTTGAAGAAAACCGCAGTTGTTTGGAAGGACAGTAGACTTCCACTTGCCGGATTGTACGAATTGAGTGCTGGAAGTAAAATAATCTTCGAGCCAAGAGACAACCCAGCCGGGAGAGCCAGCCGCGGATGTTTTATTAAGGAGGAGATGGTGCGGGTTGATGTTGAAGGCAGAGGAGTAGTCAAGAAATGCGCACGGCAGCCCTTATCTAAATCACGTAGAGCCGAATGTACTACAAGGGCAACGGCATCTAGGGAACTACGCCAGGCCTTATAGGCAAATTGTAATGGGTCGGAGAAATTGGAGGAAAAAGGCTTAATTGTATCGAGAGCGACTCGTTCAGCAATCTTCAGTAAAGCGGAAGAGCAGGCCATTGGACGGAAAGATTTATGACCAAAATTAGCGGACTTTTTAGGGATAGAAGTGATTCTTACTGAACGCCAAATATCAGGAATCTTTGAATTTATGAAGGACATGTTTATAATGTGTTTCAAAATAGGGGCAATCTGAGAGCAGCAGTATTTTAAAACAAATGTTGAGACTTTATCCGGCCCAGCAGCAGTTGAAACACGGAAGAAAAAACGCTTGGTAGTAATGAAAGGATGTTTGTGGGGGATTGGAGTCAGTAGAAATATGGAAAAAAATTTCATTTAAATAACTCTATTTCAATCACCATGAAGATCATTGAGTTACACATTTTCATAGGTAAGCAGACAGCTGTCCGTAAGCTTAAAGACTTAACTTTGCGAGTGTATGTTGCCAAAGGAAAGAAATGGGGTAACAGCATCACCGTTAAAAACGGCCTACATTTTTAATTTTCTGTTCTACAGAGGATTCTGTACCCGTGTGAAATATACTGAAGGGAAAGTTTAAACAGAAACTATTCTTCACAGATAAAATGGCGTTTTTTGCACATGAAGCATTAACTATGTAATCGGACCATCTGCAAAAAGTGGTACGTTAAAGGTCTTTCTGGTTTTTTAGCATCTCTCTTTATTTACCAGTTGTTTCATCAATTATGCCTTAAAAAAGACTAGCCTCGTAGATTTGAAGGTTGTGAAAAGCAAATTCAAGAATAAGTCACTATAAGGTGGATCACGGACGTAATCAATCGTCTATGGGATGCATAAAATAAGGAATAGCAGCTTAAGATAACTCGGGCTTTCCAAAAATTTAAGGAGATTTGAGCGAGCAGCGGTAAACGAAGCAAACCACGAAGTACTTAGAGAAGAATGAGTACTACGGGATGAATGACAAAAAATAACTAAAAACATTGTGCCATTTTTTGGGGTCCGAGCCACTCGATACTTTCACTACAAAGGATCGATGGAAAATTAGAAATTACTTCATTCTTCCCTGTCTGTGCATCAAAACCAGCTTTTTAACAAGTAATAAAAGACGCTCAATCGTTAGCCATGAGCTAAGCTTTTTGCACGAATATTCTCTCCGTCGATCATTGGTCCGTTGCTCACAACAAAGCACGAAAATTACTGAGTGACAAAGTATATACAGGTGCAAACTTCCATGTACCGTTACCTCTCCTGCATTATATTTGTTTCGGCCAATGTGGTTTTTCGGCTATTGAGGCTTTTCGGTTTCACCGAAAGAAAGGTGCCACAAAAGGCATGGCAGGGAGTCTACAGTTTTCAGTGTTAACCGTACTCTCCAATATAGTTAGTGACAAGAAAAAACAACGACAGAAGACGGTAGAATCATAAATATTGGTTAAAATTACCCCCTCTTCAACCTCCGTTGTTGTTCAGCGGGTGATAGGGTTAGGTAATAACTGAGACATACAAAATTAATGAGAAAATTAGGAAGGTACTTACTGATCAGATTACATGCCACGCGCACCCGACTGTGCTTTGAAACTCAATTCAGAGTCCTCGCAGGTAATCGAATCTTGCCCAGTATTATATGTTGAGAAGGAAGTACTGACAAAGACAAAAGCAATTGGGATGGTCATTTCTAACTTCATAGCCATCTGTAGACATTCATTTCCAATCCGATATCAAGCAGACCTGAAATTCGAAGCCGGACTCTGGTCATTGTACTGTAAGTTTTCCGATGTTCTATAATTTAGCCACGGACCTAAGGACATGTCTGTTGTTATCAGATCAGGGTACGACATTTAGCTCACTGGTAAAGCGTTGAACCACTTAACGCCCAAGGACTAAAGAACACGGGTTCAATTCCCAGGTAATGGAAGCCTAGATGTGTGCAGAGTTGGTTGACAACGACGAATAAGGCGGAAGCGACGATCCTGATCTCTCTTGTCCTTGCATACACTGTCTTCTCTGCATAGTTCACAATGTATTGTCTTGAAAATGAAAATTAGACATTGCCAAATACGCATGTTTTACTCATACACGCAGGTTGGTCCAAGGAAGAAAAAAATTAGGGAGATTAAGTTTGGAAAGTTAACGTGCGCCTCTATTCAAACCTGCTATGCCGAATATTTCATGTGTTTTTCAAAAAGGTTTTCTTCCCTCATTACCTTTCGTTTTTCTTACCTTTGATGTTAGACTCAACAAAATAGGATGGAGAGAAATAAACCGGTTTTTAGAACAGAAGTTCACATCTGCAAACCCCTATCAGAAAAGCTAAAACATTTGCCAGGTGGCTTAAAATGCTAATTCCTTGAAAATTTGGACCGACTAAAGTCCACAGGAAAGGGTTGCATATCAAGATAAAAGAGATGTGATTTGTCCGGGTTTCATCGGCACTTAGCGTCTTATCTACTACAAGCGTTCATTCATCTGACGTCTCTCTTCTCCTGCACTGATTGGTAGCCATGTGAAAATTCCCATGTTATGGTTGGAAAAGTAGTTGGCAAAAAATATATTTTCGGTAGTTCATAATCACGACTCTCCAATACATGGACAATGTTATTGTAGTGGCCTGATGCTGAATTACCGAAAACATATGTTTACCAACTGAATTTTCATGCAAAACATTGGCGAACACTAACATGCCGCATTTGAACACGGTAACAGTATAGCGATCAGCATGGACACAAACCTAACCCAGTCTCAATTGTATTCGTCTGTCGGCTGCACGCTTTGAAAATCGATGACTATTGCATTATCTACATTAGCACATAAAGGAAAAAGCCATCAATAAATATGAGGTTTAATCATTAGGCAGAGGAACCGAACTTATAAACTAAGATTGATAATTTTTTATAATTTCCGATCAAATAAATGTTTATCAAAATATGCTGGGGAAGACGTAGAATGTTTTCGGTTTTAACGGATAATCATCGTTAGGACTTGTGCTTTGTACAATCTTGTTGATTAAATCAGCATATATATATATATATATACATATATATATGAAGAAAGAAGGTTCGTCAGAAAAATCGAGTTTTACTCGTGAATTTTCAAGTTGGTCACACCAACCCGTCGTCAGACGACGGGTTGGTGTGACCAACTTGAAAATTCACGAGTAAAACTCGATTTTTCCAATGAACCTTCTTTCTTCTTTATCATCTCGGAATGCATACTACCTCAGTTTTTCAATATATATATATATATATATATATATATATATATATCGGCTACTCAAAGTATAAATAACTAAAATTACCAAAGAGTAACTAAATATGCCCTAAAATCCAAGTTTTTAATTCTTACACTTAAATTCATCTGCTACGTTACGCCAATGTGGTCAGCAAGACTTTTCGTCGCCAAAATGTTTTAGTTACAAGATATGGCGACCCTTTTATTTTATGCCATTGTATTTCTTACTACATTTCCCAAATTTGAAACCAAGTTGCACTGGTGGTGGTATTTTGCTGACGCTAGTGAAGTTCTTTCGGTGATGACACTAATCATACGAGGTCACATATTCCAAGACAAAAAGTGTTGTCAATTACTCACTGCAACATTTTGCGCATTTGAGTGTGAGGAACTTCGGATGCAAGAAGACTGAGTAGTGAATGGTTCTATGCATTCATTTCCACATAAGGACTGTAGTTTTATGGGTAAAATTTTGCTAACAAATAATACAAAATACAGTAAGTGACCGATCACATCCAAAAGGTAATCGAAATTATAAAATGCCTTTAAAATTAGGATGGATTACGTATGTTTGCTTGTAACCTTACATAAGCTGCAGTCTAATATGCAAGTATTTCTGACCCGGCAGGATGCCAGCTTTCAACTTCATTCCTTTCGGTTACCTGTTAAACCAGTTCTTGGCAAAAAAATTGATACTTATGCAGCATGCATTACTTATATTGACTTCCGATGCCCTTATTGATGCAAAAATATTTAATAGAAAATTGAACAAAAGTATTCTTTCCTTTACGCATTTAGTAGAAGATCACGACTTCCGATCCCGATCTGCCATTCCGTCTACGTTAAGAGTTCCAATCTACAAGCTG
Source organism: Schistocephalus solidus (assembly GCA_017591395.1). Lineage (NCBI taxonomy): Eukaryota > Metazoa > Platyhelminthes > Cestoda > Diphyllobothriidea > Diphyllobothriidae > Schistocephalus > Schistocephalus solidus. Next base: position 283,153 of record WEDG01001497.1, read on the forward strand.
CATGATTTCTTGGTAAGGAAAATAATACATTCCCCAATGTCATTCAAGAGATGTCCTATAATTTTCATAAAATTTTACAATGCAGGTGGATTACGCTTTATACTTAACGTACTTTAAAAAGGTGCATTTTTAAATGGATAGAAAGAATGCTATATGCACGAATATAAAGCTGTGTCAAAAATATGATAAGTAGAAACCATTTTAAACCAAAACATAGCCTTTCTTAGAGGAGAAAATTGATAAATAACATGAATAGCTGTCACATTAGTATAAGAAAGTTTCTTCTGTACGTTTTTATTATAAATCATTCTTGCATTTATAAGAGAAACGAAGATGATATGAAAAAACGTAGAATATGCTAATATTTATTTTTTGCCAAATACGGGTTTTTTAGGTGGTGAAAAGAGGATTCTTTCAAAAGCCAGGATCCTATCAGGCCCGAAATATTATAGGCTTATGCCGCACGATGATCGATATTGAAGCACACTTAAGAAATATTTCCTAATCGAAAACATATTTTAGACATTCAGTCAATGTTGCATGAGATCCGTCTTTCACTGTAGATGCTTGTGAATGGTTCATCTATACATTATTGGTAATACCCCAGCACCAACGTCAAACGTGACCACAAGTCGTATTTATGTTAGTAATTTCATCAATATTAAGTAACGCTGGGAAAAAAAGACAAGTAGAAATAGAAAACATAAACTGGTAATGGAATGTGCTTTTTAACTAGAACCATTGAGCAGAAGCTTGGTGTGCGGCTCCCTTCGATTCATGCCTTTGCTGTTGCACCCAGATTTCGCAAGCATAATTTCAAAAGCAATTTGAAAAGCCACAGAATGATATATAGATTTAACTTTAAACCCACCACACGATGAATTCGCCGAATGAAAAATATCCTATGGTGTTCGACAAGGAGGCAGATGTGGTCAGAAACATGAATTTGATGCAATTGCCTGATTATCCAATTTATCTCACACCACTTTCTGTGCTAAACAAGCATAACATTTTAAAAAATTCAGGTAATTTCAGTCTTATACCAGGTAGAAGTGCAATGAAAATGGGCAAATGCATGGGCAATTATAGCTGCGGGGCAAATAAAACAATAATACACCAGCAGTCTTAGTTGTTGTCCTCAACGGCGTTCTAGCAGAAATACATACTTTTTAATTGGTTCGAGCTACTTTAACTGTGATATGTTTATAAAAATGGATCTGACACATCTAATCTTAGAAGTGTATGAAAGAAAATATTCTAGCCATCTAACTTGTGGCTAACAGAAAAACAGCAGCAGTCAAAAAGGTATGGAAAGAAAGAAAGTAAGTTGTCTGTCAAAAAGGAATGTAAAAGGTTAGGCTGCGCAAACAGCTCGGCAAATTTTATGAATTTAGTCAAAAGGATTATAAGAAGAATTGCAAAAAGGAGAACCACATTATGGTGCTGTTAAGGAACACAGTTCAATTTACCCACGATCGATAAAATTCCTATGGCAATTCATACCTTTAACGTAAGTGACCGCATTCAAATCAGTTAAACAATACATCGAAACCCTGAAATATAAGACACATTGTTACGAATGTTTTACCCAAAACCAATTTTGACAATAAATCCTAATAAGTGGAACTTGGTTTAGTGGCTTGAGGAAAAAGATTGTAACATTTAATATTTGTCCACATTCAACTGAAGTATTCGTTTAGTCAGGACAAGCGCTGCCAGTTTCCTTAAAACTGAGGAGAGTTTGCAAGAACTATACCCTGTTTTATCGTTTGATGGATGAACGCAGTGCATTTTGAAGTTATTGTTGTGTTTGTTGATCAACATCGACATTTTAGCACCAGTGGATGATGAAAATTAAAATGCTGATCAACAATAGACAAAATGGTCGCAAAATCTGCTTGAGGAATAGAGGAACATGTCTTTATAGTTCAGCTAGTAAAAATGCCAACTATTGGCATTACTATTACTATCGGCAAGCGTTTTGTCGGAAAAAGGTTATAATGGAACTATAGTTATCGTTAACTGGTAACTAGAGCAGTGGTAAAAATTGCAGGATATCAAGAATAACTAAATGCTATTTTTCCCAAAAATTCGATAACAGAAACAAAAAGTTATTTTTTTCCATACATTAAATAACACGTAAATGTTTTTCTTTGCTGGAAATGCAGAACCCGTCGAAGATTTATTGCGTTCTCGGAAGGAAATTTACACATTCGACGTCAGTTAATGGATGCTGACGGCGGAACCACAAGTTTGCCTTAATAAACGTAAAAGTCATTAGTGTAAGTCAAATTTACAGTATTTGTCCTTTATTTTAATACACAGATTTATGGTTGGTCATCAGAGACCTCTTAAAGCTCTATCTACATTGGCTAATATATTCTTATGTATGATAATTTATTTGAAACTGGCTTTCAGTCATGTCTTTAAATGGATGCATTTCAAGCCGTGAAAGCCTCTTTATAGAACAGCCTACCAATTTGTCTCCCGGACTTGACCGGATTCTTGTCTAAAACATTTTGGTTTGTTTATGTTTATTTTAAGATAAAATAAGCGAGTAATAGAAACTGTTAATTACATCAAACGGAACACTTCAGTACAGATTTATGATTAAATTACCATAGGGCCTTTTAATCGCTTAGGCCAACATCAAAAAATGAATGACACTTGATTATTTTTGCAAACAGCCGATAAGCCCCCAGATTTTGCATGGTTCTCAAAATATGTGAATGATATGCATGTTTAAGCTAACCACGTAAGCATGCAAAGTTTGCTTATTAATTCTTAATGATTTAGTACCTAGCAGAGAATGCAACGGAATATTTGCTAAATGATTTCGTCCACTCGAAATAATTGCAACCAAGAAGTTTGAAAATCGCTTGTTTTATCGTTGAAATGAATACATAATGGATATTCAATACAACAATTACCCACCAGGGAATATTGTATACATGTAGCCCAAACGAATTAAGCTCTCTCTATGCTACAGCTACGCCAATCCCATTATGACTTCTAAGGAACAAAATGCCAGAGCAGACATATGAATCAAACAAAGATAAATATTAAGATCGCGTTTTATTTATTTAAAAACGCAAAATAATGCGTGAATAAATTGAGTGCAACAGTAAATGTGGGATTCATAAAGAACACTAATTATGAACAAATGGTACACTTTATATTTCGGGAATACTTCAGCATTCGTTAATCAATCAATCAAAGTTTGGTCACCTTTACCATTTTTGCCTATTGACCACCGCCAGAAATTGTCAATGGCAGTTCCGTTTGTATCCATAAGGTACAGGGAAAGCTTCCAGTGATATGCAAAGGAAATTCACTTTATTCTGATTTGATTTTCCTGAAATTAAAAATATCTTGCACAAATAACTAATTTTTTTCTCTGAAAATGTGTTAAGCCCACCATAAGTATTCTTTTGACCTGTTTAACTCCCTCTGAATGTGCTGTGCGCATTTTGAATAAATCATTCAGAACACTGTTTCATGGTTCACACCAGAAGTGGGTACGAATATTTAAGATAAAATTCACAAGTAACTGCGGAATTACCCCGTAATACTCATGGGCTGCTAACCGGCAGTCAGTACTAAAAAGGACTACCATGAAAACTGGAGCTCATATAAACGAAACTACACAGGGAATGTTGAGGGACACACCAGTAACCCAAAACCTTCGCCGTTTCGAGAAAGAGCGAGGCGAGAAAAGCAAAATGAGATTGTGGGTTCAGCTTATGTTTGTGCTATGGTAAATCATCCAATATTTAAATGCATTTCTGTAATAAAAGTTTTAGAAGCTACAAAGTTTAAATGTCAGTGAATCGCGTATTTTTAAACCTCGTTGCCCTTTGAAAAGATCTTTGAATAAAGTATGAGTTGTGAACGAAAAAATATATCTGTTGATGTATTACCAACCACATTCATTGAGTTATTCTCATGCAGAAGAAAGGCAGAAATTTGACACTATTTAGTCAGTGCTTTTGTATAATTTATCTTCGCTTTAAAAGCATATAAGTCAATGCAAGGATACCAGTATTCTATAAGTTATACAGTCAGAAATCTCAACCAAATCTCATTTTTTTGAATTTTTCGTAGTTTCGCTGGTTGAGTTGGCCAGCAATGGCATGAAGGGTGTGATGGTGAGTAAAAAATATTCAACTGACCATTTTTATTGACTTTTAGTCTAATGCTGAAATTGCAAGCGTATTGAATAGCCTGCAATATTGTCTTTTACGAATAAAAATTACTCTATTTCTCGAACATAATTTTTTAATTAATAATTTCAGTATTCGCAGTTTTTCTTTTGAGAAGAGCGTCTTTATTCTCGTTTTATATTTTAAACTTTCAGTTATCTTAATGCAGCTTGTCTGTTTCCTACAGTCATTCAGCAGGAAAAAACGAAAAGATGGGCTGTTTGAATACAAAAACATCTACCAGTTAAGGACCTGTCAACGTGAGAGTTGTGTGCAATAAATAATGGATGCTTCGTTGGAATGTAACAAGACAAATTGCCATCAAGACTGTCTTTTAGGCAAAGGAGTTGGTTTGGATTTTCAAAAGAGTTGTTTATGGTTAATTATAACTAAATAGTAAAATAATATTTAAATCAAGCAGAACATTGCAGCACTTGCGTATGATTGGCGTTCACGGATTTGGCTTGGCTAACAGGAAAATTTGTGTAGTTATTTTCCGTCAGCAGGACAACCATACTTCGTGAACGGTCGCGCCTGCACGTCCAGATGAAAAATATGACCGCTCATATTCTGTCTCACAACCAGGGCAATATTGTGAATTAAAATCCCATTTAATTGTCTACTTACTGTTGCGTCCGACAGAGTATGTACTTGTTGCTAAGACGGTTTACTCTTTTACTCAAATGCCCGCTGATCCACTTGCCTAGAGTCCCCTGTCAGGTCTGCCAGACCCGGTGGTTAGGGTAAAAAGAGCCGAAGACTGCAAATACCTCACAAATAGCACATCCGACCTCATCTGTTTCTGTCCCTAACGTTTCGCGATTATGAACGTTGTTTCTTTAGTGGAAGAAGATGCGTGACATAAATGCGGAGAACACGAACGTGCTCAATATCCTAGCCAGCTGTTTTTTTATTGCCAGTTTGCTTTCCTATGACTGCCTCCAAAGGTTTGGATTATATTTATTCAGATGAAAGTACTAATTATTATAAGGTGACAAAAAGACTTATCTAGGGCTAGTTCAACTTCACTGTACAGTATCGGAAAATTAACCATCACAGTCCTCACAGTATGAAACATTTATCAGATCGAGGTAATTTCCCTTTTTAGCTCACAGAAGGCAATTTGATGAACGGTCGCTTCTGACACTTCATCGCCAGACAGCGGAGGGAAAATGATGTCACCGAAAGCAGCAAAAAGCCAGGGATTATAGACGTTGGAAGCAAACCTTTTCAGTACTGACAAACACTCTCTCTCTTTAGCAATCCGTTTAATTATACTACTATCCACTTAATTAGTAAACCCTGTGGCACTCTTGCATATTTTGTACAGAAATGCCTTTCACCATACCACCGAAATAAACAGCAGAGCACCCTGATAGAGATTGGGTCGACTTTACGTGCTGCGCTGCGCAAATGCGAGTGGTAGAGACCATTGGTAACACGCGTCGTTTCTGGTTTAACTCTAATTAGTGCATTAGTGTTTGTGGTTTCCTTAATATCGTTTAAAGGAGTTAGCAAGCGTTTTGGGTAGTAATTTCATGATTTGAAGTCAATTTTGCATATATTTTTAACTAAGTACTAACATATTCTTCTGTGAATAAGCTTAATATTACAGAATCATTGATAACCCTTTTTGCATTTTAACCAAGTTCTTTTGAGAAAATCGAACGGAAAAAGAGAATAATGGTCAGCCAGTCATTCATCAGTCAGATTAACGAAGTTGAAAATTCTTTGAAAAGCTACTCTACACTTAGAAAGCTGATAACTCTTTTGCCATGACAAGTTTTAACCTGAGATTTGTGCGGTAGTTCATCAAAAATATCACATTGGTAGGGTTCCATTCGCAGCGAGATTTTTGGAAAAGTAAATTTCCATTCTTTGGGATACAACCTGACGTTCACTATATGTGTTCCGTAAAACTTGTTATAACGGACATCTTTATGTTGAAGTGTAGTCCTAAGACGCTGCATGTCACGTTTCATTTAGTCACTTTAAATATAAATTCCGTAGCACAAACGTCGCACATAAGAAAAAACCTGTTTTTTGGAGTATCATTCGTAAAAATCCCTTTAAAAAAGCTTATTTTATCGGCAAAATTATGGAAAAAGATAATCATATAAAAATTAAGCATTTTCAGTGAAATCTAGATAATTTAAACAAATACACGCATGCCAGTTTCCTGAATTGATCGGAAGTATAAGCACGTTTATTCCCCGATGGCAAAGCTAAATGGAAAAAACGAAACCACGTATTTCTGGCAGACTGGATAAAAAGAGGGCGTGGAGTTCTGTGGTGTTAAAATATGCAAAAGCCCCCTGATTTATGCCACTCAGGAGCCCAGACCTCAATGTTTTAATACCATTGAAAACGACATGGAAATTGCAACTATCTCGGATGCGTTTGAGTACGAATCATGCTACAGTGATCACCTCCTCCTCTTATTTTGAACGTTTAAATTATTTTCATAAACTCTATTTAGCATTTTAAGTGAACTTGGTCACATCGTTTGAACTGTTAAACGGGTATTTTCAATAGCCTTCAAGCAGGCACATAGCTCAGAGCGTATTTACAAAATTTTGTAATAAGTAGGTTCTATCCGTCTAACATATTATTTATGCTAATCATTTATCCAAAATCTATCTTCATTGTTGAAAATAATAAAAGACAACCACGTTCTTCACTAGATCGTGTGATGTAGAAACTTATAAAAATACAGAATAACGAGGACTAGTCGGTATTTGAAGATTTCTACCAAAATCTTACCAAATCATTATGGCATTTTCGGCTGTTTTTTTTGCATAACAGTACATAGGGCCGCATGATGTCATCTGATCAGTTATTTCGTAAAAGCTTTTAATCAGGTTTTCTAAGTCTTCAGAGAGGAAAAACCTAGTTTTAATTTAAAAGCTCTAACGCTCCAAACCAGTGAATCTAACTGGCTTGCTTGCAGAACACCAATAAAAGTGCCTTTATAAGTTTATTAAGAGCATGAAAGGAAGGGCCTTGATTCACTGACCAGTTTCGATGTGGTTGCCAACAAATTGAATTTCAAGGTGTTGATTCCTAACGTGGATGGATGAACGTGCAGAATCAGCAACAAAGCGTGACGCCACTTTTCAAGCTGCTGCCCTTCAGACAGGAACTGGCTGCACTGCGACGTTCGATGAGCCCAAAATCATTGCTAAATTCGACAACTCTGTGAGTCGCAAGAGCCATCAGACATGGTTTTGTGCTAAGACTTTGCCTGAACAGTATTATGGGAAAGTTGACAAAGAACGCTTCCAGTGACTAAACCGTTGATTAATAATCCTGTTACGAAGGGACAACGGTAATCAAATTACAGCGATTACCTGTGCTGATGCGGACGAGCGAGTTCTGGTCGAACAGAATGCGAGCCTCAGAGACAAATTTAGAACGGTTTATTATGGTAGAAATATGGCCGCATGGCATCTGTATCCTGTTTATAGTACATCTCTTTTGAGGCCACCATGGACATCTGCAGTTGTCTTTGATGTTAAGTTCCACTGAGGATGTGAAATTCCAGACAATAAAGGTTCCTTTTCCAGTGATTACATCTACTTCTCAACCGCTTCCTGCAGCCGGTCCTTTGCCCCTACGTCCACGCACTGTTACTTGACAGCCTACTTTGTTATCCAGCTTGAATTCTGGTCGTTCCCTATGCGATCCTACGATTTTGAGCTACAAGCTGAAGTTGACTGCACGCAGGCTATATATGCATCGAGGGAGTTGAAATAAAGATTATCATAAAAGGACGGTGAATATCTTGCAAACGCTGTTTTCTTATGCAGCTTCAATTCTAGGCCGGAATAACGGGTTGAATTAAGTAATTTAAAACATTTTTTCACGAAGAAATGCGCAGTCAACGTTGTAAGATTGACTACCATCTTGTTCAACTCTGTATGGTGAAAGTATAGTAAAATAAAACACACAATTAAATAAGAATACTGTCTGAAGGGATGACACGTGATAAGTATCTAAAACCATTCAACATGGACACGGTGAGGGGCGGGGCGTAGAGAGTTGTCTAGATAAGCGTGATTACGACTGCGTAGCGTGAAATATTTGTCAAACATATGAGGGAATGAGTGGGTGGGATAGGGAATTGAGTTATTTCAGTCATCGTGTCACACAATGGCACGGCGAAATGAATCAAGTGAACCGGCTGCTTACATAGCTCTGGCCTGTTCCTCTGGAGTGCAAAGGCTTATGCAAGACTCAGGGGACACCCATTCGTCACTCGAAGCATGAAGTGTACAGCATGGCCAGTGTCCACCGCGTGTTTTGTAATTGAAGTCCTGCCTCCATTATTTTCCGTCATCAGCAGACATTTCGGAAGTTGTTCAAATGACCGAGTTGCCAACTGCCTTTACACGCACCCGTGGATACATGTTAACTCATAGATACAGTTTCATTTGATGTGCGTAGGCTATTACAGTTGCTCTACCTGTAACAGCAGTTTTAGGTCATGTGAACAACAAGTTAGGTGCAGTATACGTTCGTTCAATCATCCATCGAATTCGTCACTCGATTACATGTCATACAGTATCGTCCTTGAAAGGAAGGTAGATGCTTAACAGCTCTTTTGGTACTGAAAGTTTTCTGAACGTTCGTGTTTAGAATGGCAACACTTATCGTTGCATTTCTCCGGCTACCCGTGTCCAAGGAAACTGATCCCCCTCATCGTTTATACTTGACGAACAGATTCTCCATCTTCTATTGAACAGGCACAAAGGATAGGGGTTGTGATTCTAAAGAAGATCGACCAAGTTAGAAAGATGGATGTGATATTGAGCGAACCTAACAAATATTCCTTTGAAATCACGGGCATGAAACTGCAAAACGTTGGCAGATGACATTAGAAAAAAGGAAAAATTGCTACTTAAGAACATATAATATACGTCAAAATGGCTGTATTGCTTACATCCGTAGACTCACGTATTCCAAGACGACAAGTGCTATCAAAACTACTAAATTTTTAAAGAACTGTTGACGCCAATGAGAAATTAATCCTAATATAAACTCTTCCATGTGGTTATTGCAACAGAATGATCCAGTTGGGCGCAATCTTGTTGCTTATAATACTAAAGATGCTTACTCTTTCTTAGATCAGTTGGAGGATAAACATTGACCGAATAAGCACATTAGCTCGTTTAAATTGCATGGCTTTTTCACAAGCGTATAATTAAAAGAAGGAATTGGCGTTAAGCGAGCAGTTTAAACATAATTAGAGACAGGAAAACTGTGGAAAAGTATATATTTATGTCCTAAGAACGTAGATTTCTTGTTTAATACGCAGTTTTATCGACAAATCGACGGATTAACTATGGGCTGCCCAGCGGGTATTTTCAAGTCAAAAAGTAGTTCAAAACCTAGAGAGAGTTGGATGCTTTAGATAATATGTAGAAGACATTTCATCATAAACAGAAGCTCAAATAACAGGAATTCCCACTCGAGGCCACAAGCAAAACGAATTCAAAGATCACATGTAGTAGCGAGCATGAGAAGAGCGACATACGCTGTTGAACAAGACATCAGGCAATCATACGACATTGTTACATTTTGCACATGTCATCATTTTTGTTTCATTAAAACTTGAGTGTGATCGAGATGTGCTAGAAGTAGCCTTTACGGAAATAGTGTGGCTTCAGGTCCCAAACCAATATTCGAAAACATCGGTTGAAGAAACCTTCATTTAGCAAAACCCTCAGAAATCACCGTTTCCTACGGTTAAATCAAGTTCAAAATTGATTTTTACGGGAATTAGTTCACAACGCCTCCTTGCCGAATTAATGTTCGAGTAGGCATCCAATCCGAGACACGCAGATGAAAAAGTGTACTTAATTGCTAATGCCAAATCTGAGAGCGACAGACATTCAACCTCAAAGGGGCAGCGTTTGATGAATACATAGCCGTCAGTTTCATGGCATTAACTCGGGATTGTGTGGACAGGGGAGCCAGACATGCAAGCAATGTTAATGGCTAGTAAAATTACAAACAAATTAGTACACTTTGTCAAATTTTTCGTTTTTATTCCCAAAAATCTACGTACACACCAGAGTGCAATCAACACTTTTCAGACGAAAAGACCTTTGAACTTTTGTTCACGCAAAATACTCCCATCCCACTGGTGGAAGTGGCGATAACGAAAAACTGTTTTCATGCAAAATAAGTATAATAGCACAAACGTCTCTCATTCAGTAGATGTAGGCATTGCGTCAGAGGCCAACTACTTATAGCAAACCCTGCTTGCAGTCGAAACTTATGACAGATCCCTGCAATTTTATCCCTACCATCCACTTATGGTTGTTATCTTTTTTAATGACAGAAAAATTGCAGAATGGAAGGATTAGACATTTATCACGATTGGATAGCAAAGGTCCTCCGACTGGAGCAAAGATTTATGCTTACTAATGGCTTCAAATAGAACAGCCTATAAGAATAGCTGTAAAGTAAGCAAAAGGGTGATGCTTTTGTACCAGCAGTTAGAAGTTAACATTCAATTCCTGCTAAAATTTGAATAATTCATGTGGTAAAAGATAGCTTCTCATATTGATTTTACATTACGGAAGTCTAAGCGTGACTCTTACATCTCCATATTCACTTTCTCAGCACATTTTGATTGCTACATGGAAGGTGTGAGTACCTTCGTTGTCAGAGCTAACTCAGTTGAGTGTCCTGGCCTACATATTATTCAATCGAAGTCATCATAAATCACTCACTGTTCATTTCGCGTAGGGATTAGTAGCTGTTTTTGCAAGCTCACCGCGGAGTTGTGCACTATCTGCACAGGATGCTTTATTCTCATGAGTCCGTCTCCCTGCCGTATGATTTGAGGACACATGTTGTCCTGAATAGCAGACCAAACTGCAATGCCTGCAGACGGTAAAAACCTCTTTTTTACTCATATTTCTGATCAAAATGTTTAATTATGCAAGAAAATAACCACTTGTTATGCTCAGGTATCTAAATATTAAGAATAATAAGATGGTTTTCAGACCTAAGCAGAGGTAGTCCTCATTATGGGCTGTCGCAATTTTTGCTAAAATATCCTTGTTGAACTTCTGAGACTTGTCACAAAAATTATTTAGACAGTGGCAAAGTTACTGATAATATTTTTCCTTATAACTGGCCGGCGTTCTTGACATATTTAATTAAAACACATTAACTAGTCGAATATTTAAGATCAGAGGATAGTTTCAAGCGCTTATCAGCCATACTTCACGTGGAGGTGACTCTGATCCTATTTACAAACTGAACCTATTGTTTTCATAAAAGTATCAGGATTTCAAAAAAAGCAGACGTTGGGCACAGAAACAGGCCTATTTTTAATAAGTTAAGTCAACTGAATCGGGATCTGTTAAACACCAAGCACCATTCCGCCTTGCGAAACATCATAAATAGGTCACTCCAAAAGCTAATAGTCAACTATACCAACGCAAACAGTGCACTGCAAAATGGAATTGAAGGTGTGATTCAACCCCATGTGGGCATCCATTTTGACAAATAAAATGGGCTCATCTGCGTTAGCTAAAGCGCATGAAGATGAAAGCTCAGTTTAGTTAAAAGCATATGTTTCAAAGGTTTTTCTCTTAAGCGATATCGAATAAATTTGGAGGGAAGGTAAAGGTTAAGAGTATGAAAACATTGTACGACGTTTGAGGACGTTCACAGACAGAGATTTCTATAACTGCTGTGAAAATTGCCAAGTTTATTCTGTCTCCCTCAAAAATGTAAATATTGTGTGAGGTTGGTTTTTGCGACCGGACTCGGTGAAACCTTGCCTGAGACAAGTTATATTTAACAGCCACATGCGAATTGAGGATACTCTGATCTAAAATTTCTCAAATATATCAATGTCACAATTTTTAGTCACAAGTAGGTATGTTTGCGTCCGTAAATTGAAAAGATTTGACATCGTAAGATTTTACATTATTGCTTCCTTCAGGTTGTACACGTTTCTATGTAAAGCAAGTTTCGGCCGGTCAAGCAATGCATACAGGACGCCATGCTCTACATTTTCCCTCGGCCAAAGGAGATCCGTGTTGCCGGAGACCCTTGAGGCTAATGGCTACGATTTAATTTATGAACAAAATGATTTGTCCGATAAATACAACTATGAATGTTTTTTTTTCATTTGAACCCCAACATCCACTACTAGTCTGCTTTTTCGATTGTAGGCCAAGAGTAACTCCCAAATGCTGTCATCCTGTTTGGGCCAACAAATCTGCGCATCCAGATGGTTTGCATCATCTCCAAGTTATGCATCACTGGGACGGTTTGGACATATTCAGAGTTTAAGATGCCGACAAAAGGACTGGGATAAAAATCTAGAGACATTGCATGCATAGAAATGGAAGCTTGCATTTGTTGCATACAGATGAACAGTTTTTATCATAGAACCTAAAACAATTTTTCCCATACACGTTCTAATTTGTTCAGGTTTCTTGGAGCTAATGCCGAAAGTGAGGTTAGGCAATAATCCAACAGAATTTAAAAATACACACCTTGAAAGGCTGTAAGTTAAGAGTCTGCCGTAAATTTCGGCAAATAGAGCCAATCAGGCACGCTGCACTTGGGAAACATTAAGTTTACATGCAATAATTTCCAGACTATTAGCTCGAATAAGATGAAGATTTTTTCATGTGAAGATTGTTTATTCAATGAGTTACCACAGCACAGCTGAAGCGGCTTTTTGAAGCTGGAATTAGGCAGCTATGCATTGATGGTGAAAGTGGTATTTACCAGGCTCTAATCTAAAAGCTTGAGTTTTCTTTGAAGTAGTCATTAGTTGTTTAAACTGTACCAGCCGTTGTGTGGCCACTTTGTTTTAAATTCACAAGTCATCGCCATCTATGAAGATGATTGTCATCGTAAATATTAACAGTCATATATTTACATCCGAACGAGATGGAGGGCCAAGATGGTATTCGGAAAAACGCGCTCATAATAGCAGATGGAATTGAGAACGTGCTTCAAATATGTTCGGTTAGCATTAGGGCTAAGGGCCGGGTTTTGGATAATACTTGAATTATGGTTAAGGTTAAAGGTAAGGATTAATTTTATGGTTGAGACTACGACACAGGAAGCGATACCCTTCACCCAATTGAACACATAAATACACTTATTGAGGGGGCTGCTGTTCTAGTATCTCAGCACTCTCATTTTGAGTAGTTTTCTCAAAACAACTTGTCAAATGGATGTGGATGGATTCCACTCTCTTTTGTCATCAGTCTGCCAGTATCCGTTAGTATTGCCAGCTGATTAGTCTTCCTACATTATCCGCATTATTCTTCTGCTAGTCGGTTCTCCTAACCGAAGTATCAGAAAAAATTTTATTTTGTTTTTCACTTTCGAAAAAATTAAATGAAGCTTGTCTTCTGCAAAGACATCTTTTCGAGCATAGTACCCAGAATGAATTTAAAGGCCTCGATGGAGGATTGGAAGTGGTTTGAGATCACTTATACGGCCCCACGGTATGACAGGGGAAACGAACGCTCCAGAATATACTCAACTTTGTGCCTAATTCAAGGAAAATTAGGAAGAGAGTTAAGTGTAGGGATACAAATAAGTTTTAGGTGAGCAAATGTGTTAGGGCCCAGGGAATTGTATCCTTCCTGCAAGTTCGCGCAAGGTCACCAGTAGTACGAGAGCTATCATTTTCCTGTCGCCTCTCGGTGAGGGCCATATAAGTAAACTCAGCCTGAACTTGTTTCCGTAGAGGAAGCTTTAAGTAAAAATGGGCTGCAATCTAGTATAAAATAGTAGCGATAAGATGGTTACGATACGAAATTAAGATAAGTAAACTAAGCCTTAACTTGTTTCCGTAGAGGAAGCTTAAAGTAAAAATGGGCCGTTATCTAGTATAAAAAGTAGTAACAAGGTGGTAACGATACAAATTTTTTGTTTTGCGAATTCGTTCTCTATACTGGGTGTTTATTTGTTAAATACATATAAGCATGCGTTGAGGAACGCTCACCAATCGCGAACGGAACTAACTCGTCCCGTTCTGTTTTGAGGCTCATTCTCGAGCCCCGTCAACAGCCCTTTAGCGGCTAATAGTTGTAAAGGCAGATTCAAAATGCCGAGTGTGTTCCGTGCACGATCACTGAGCGTTCACGAACGAATGTCAATATTCCCTATCTAAACTGGCAAGACAACGAGCCTGTGGCTCAGCGGTTAGAGCGTTGGACTTCTGATCAACGGTTCATGAGTAAGGATTTCAAATGGAGCACAGCCTGTGGTTCAATATGACTGGCTGATGACGGCAAATGAGCCAGAAATGGCCATTCCAGGCTCACTTATCTTTGTCAGCAATAGTCAGTTACCTTTAGATATTAGCATTTTGTGCGCGATTTCAGAAATCCCATGGATCCAAAAATCCCTGACTAGGTCACGTTTCTTGATTGTGAAATACATAAAGAAGAATTTTGCCTTCGGTTCATCTCTTGATTGTTTGCATCCATCTGTAAAATGCAAGAATCGTTAGGAGTAATTAATTTAATTCAGTTAATGTTTAGGCTGTTTACAGGATGGCAATTAAAAGCTGTCCGAATGTTATTTTTAAGACTTAGTTGAAAAAGAAACGCGGCTAGTATAACGCTTACCGCAGTCTTATTGGCATGCAGGCACTTAACAGTCCTTGTACGGATTTTGTGAGGTGCCCTGATTTGACAACTAAAGTGTGCTAAATGACTCACTGTATCTTCATTAGGCAGTAGAAAGCCTGTGAGAAGACGTTGAAACGGCAGGTGAATCTCCCTCTTCTGAGCCCTTATTTATCCCACAAAGTGGAGGAGCACACCCTTTCGTAAATCTCAGTGGCCTACCTCAAAATGGATGCTCTGCTTGTGAGAAAATGGGTGATTATTCGATTTTTTAAGTTAACGATTCCATGATGTGATTATCCACTGAGTACTAACGGCCGCTGAAACTAACCTTACATCTGTAATGAGAAAAAATAACAGGGTAAATGCCTTGTGATTCTATGCATAATGACAATTATTCTGTCTGGCAATCATGCACAAGAGAAATTACAACATGTGAAGATGCCAGATGTGTTTACACGGTTCCGTCAACTGAAGATACACCTAACATTATTCATGTTACATGACGTTAGTCCTTACGGCCTCTCGTTCGGAGGTCAAACATTCCAGACACCTTACCAGCAGATGTTGCATGTGCTGTTCGCTGTGAATCATTTTCCAAAATATTAGATGGTTGACGAGTTTCACTATGCCATTTAAATCGCGGTTGACTGCTAGATGAAGTAGGGCATCCAGGGTACAGGACCTCTCTGAAGTGCAGAAACTAATGTCTACCTCTCCTGACGGAGAGTTACTTGGCGTAACCATCTGCAGATGTCTTTTTTATTCCACTCTATGCGAGGCAGTTTTACTCTTAGGCAGTTTTACCCATTGGTTTACTGTCGAGTGAAGTTTAAGTAGATAAAGACAGATACTTGGAAACAGACGTGTCAAAAAGAAACGTATAAGTTAACGCCACATTTTTAACGACATGTTACAGATAAGTGAACTCTATTTGTATCTTAGGAAACAGGCTATTTTTCGATCAAAAGCTGATAGTTAAACTGTCCTTCCTCATAGGGTAATTAACAATGATTAAAAGATGACAAACTATGCCTCTGCACATAAAATATTTAGGCCAGACACTTTGGAAACTAGAGACCCTAAGGCGAGAGCTTCACGGTTTGTCCGCTAATCTGTACTGCCTTTTGACTGCGAAATTTATCCTGAACTCTAAATCTTAATCCGTAAAACGAGTGGCAGATTTTACCGGGGGAAGTTGCATTTAATCAGCTTTTCAAATAAGCTTGAAAACAAGGTAATTGGTTGTCTGGATAAAGAGGAGACGAAAGACTGGCAAATCAAAGTTTTTAATTGTCTTCCACCTCCAATTTATTCAAACAAACCGTGGCATTAATATACCACGCTGGAAAAAAATAAATGTTGCTGCCTTATATAGTTATGATACAGCAACTCTTGTAAAAATCGACTGTTCTTCTCTGTCATTCGAAAACCTAACAACAAATCTGTCTATCCCCACAAAAGGGCGTCGGTGCTTTAAATAGTGTGGCACCTGGATACGACAAGAAACAGACCGCAGGCACGAAGACCTACAATGGTAGCTATCCTGCATGAGGTGCGATATGACTAGCTACAGTAGGTAGTCAAAAAAAGGAAAAAATGCAATTTTTAACAAGAGATGCATTCGCCCGGCGGTTCGAATTCACACTCAAATCCATGTTCAGGGTAAGAAACAGATAAGTGTACTGTTTTGCACATATGTTGCAGAATTTCGAGGATGAAAGTGTTATGCCAGCTGGTACCTATAAAAATTTGTGGCTCCCACATTCATTGCAGATGGTTGCAGGCGAGAAGCAATAGTTACTCAACTGCACATAGATTTCATAGAGGACATAATTCAAAAAAGTTATTGTAGTTAACCCAGAGTCTTAACCATATGTAACCACTTGAAAAGCTAACATTCTTGGAATGGCAGGGTGTCCAGTATTTTTTCCGGTTAAAAATGAGACCTGTCAACATTGATATAACTTCTCATTTTTAATGAAAAAAATATGGTGAAAGAAACGATAAATAAGTTTGCGCACGACGGCGAGCCATGCATTCAACCCTGTCTAAATTTTTAGCGTTTTCTTGTTCAAACTAATCCAACTACCTTCAATTTGCCTACATTAGAAGCCAACCGTTACCCAACTGACCATCTTCCAAACAACGAAACTTCAGGAAGCATAGTAACTCAATATCGCGTCAACTCTACTACAGCCATGTAAGGACAGTTAATCCTGGACCATTGTCAAACTGTCACCTGGAAATATAGTAAGAGGAAGTGGCTTAGAAAGATTACAGTCGCGTTTCTCGCATATTGCAAATGTAATGCAAGAGGGCCGTGTGTTTCTGGGGAACATTTCTGGAGGACGTCCGTCGAAATATGCCGAAAATGTCTTGCAGCCTCTGACAAAAGTAGGGCGATGCATCCACTTTTATGATGGGCTACTGCAGGACTTCCGGTATATTAACAAGAACCATTGTTACTCTTGTGTTTGATGCACTTTTGTCAGATAGATTATCTAAAAAAACGTGCGGACATTGGAAATAGCGTGCTTAGCTTTCCTAGCGACCAAAATAATAGATGTTATTTTGTGGCATCGTAAATAAGTGTGTGTTTCAATTGGACTAAAGGTTTAATAGTGCTCATTGGCGTGGGATACATTTGAACAATAAAATGGCAGTTATTGGCAGCTTAGCTTATAATGTAATCATTGCAATGGTTGCATCAGGATGAACTTAGGCACTGAATATTTGCGAAGGGCATTCAAAACAGCACAACAAACGTTACCAATACTTTTGCTTATCAAAATAAATTCTCTCCTTTACATAAACTTAATAGGCTGTACTTTCTCACATTTTGATATCAGTTTTCCTTGCATCATAGTGCTTGTACGTTAATTTACTCCTGATGTCGTTTTTCTGTGTAATAATGCGTTCGATGGGCTTTGACATTTTTAGAGTTGCTTTTGTCGAAATAAGGTCTGGCTTTATTCATTTTCTATAAATCAAACGCTTATACTTTGAGAATTTTCACATCCTAAGTCGCAGTGTTTTGAAAATGCTTTGGGTTTAAAGTAACTATATAATTAAGAAAGTGCGTCGTACTTTATTCTTGATTACGTTAAAAACATCCAATAGAAAAGTGAAAATATAATGTGAGCAAATCAGTAGTTCTGCACGCCAATAGGTTTGTTTCTACTGCTGATGCAGTTACTAAGGGACACTTGCAAAGAAAGACCTTCATGTAGGACACTTCCTTCAGTTGGCGTTAGGTCACAGCGGCCAAATAGTTAAGGACGACCGGGCTAATTTCATCAAAAATGTTCATCCCGCCATTTCTGCCATTAGCTTCCTACAGACTCATTCAGAAATAAAAAGTTTTGTTATTTTTTGATGAAGAGCAAAGTAAGCAGCTACTGCATTGTAGCCCAGGGTGGGGCAGGTCTTCAGGGACACTGCTCAACGAAGAAACTTGCTTCCAGCAAAGCAGTAGCTGTGGCATGCCCCGAGGCATCGGCTGAAAATCGCAGCGAAGCAATTTTGAAGACAATTTCCTTAAGAAGTTACTTCCTTGGATAAATTGAAGCGCTTACTCTTCTAATTTCAGTTCACGATTAACTCAGCTGGGGTAAAGCCGTGACACCATTTCTATCAGATTAATTATTACGAACAGAAACTTCGAAAATGTCCGAGTATGGGTTTAGATTAGAAGCACATTGTCTAACTTGAACAATTGCACCGAATGTAATTCTGCAAAAAAGTCGGTGAGATAAAGCCACGCGCCAGAACTCTCATTTTTCTTTCTTCAGCTGTCGGACGATAATTGAAAAGGTGCGTTCATAATTTTACCTGGTTCCATTTTGTAACTCCTATATCTGCAAAGCGGATGATTTTATCAGGATCGGAAGCTAACACAATAAATGATATGGCGTGCTTGTTCTTACTACTTCTGGCCGTTCGCGCTTGTTCTTCCTCAATAGCGGAGGGAGGTCCCAAGGCAGTCGGATCAGATCCAGAATTATTTAATATTTAATTTGTCCGGCAGAGAGCTTGTCCATAGTCTATCGAGGACAGTTGCTCGTTTGCTACTGAAAAGACTGCCGGGTTCAGTCAGAGATTCCTGTGGTTCTTGTAGTATAATTCAAAGCAACGGTATCCCCAACTTCCAGAGGCATCTAAAGCACAGTTATTCGAGTAATGTTGCACTTCGCTTTTCCGACAGACTCGCTTTAGCAACATGCCTTTCAAGAACCATGCCATATAATCAAGTAGAGTTTCTAGAGCAACAAAATGCTCAACAGCAATTAGTTCAGAAAATTAGACGGGAAAAAACGCTGGACAGCTGGAAGAAAAACTAATATAGTCAGAACAACACGCAAATAAATTCAATAAAGTTTTTAATAGTAGGCTTAGGCACAACAGCTGACGAAAACGAAGCTAACAGTTTCATATGCCCGAGGTTGGTCGTGTTCAACTGTAAAGATGGTAGAAACACAAAAGGAACACTTCAGTCTCTCTTAAAATGTAAGCAGGCTATAATTTACAACATTGAATTACTTTACTGTGAGTAAAGATAAACTACGAAACATATTCTCCGCAGATCCAGCGTTCTGTAGAAATATTATGTTCTCCTAAATTGATGCTAAGTTAATATGTGTCAGTCTAGATTGCTTAAAAAGTATTTCGTTTTGTACTGTGATAGCGCAGAATTTCGCGCATGTAAAATTTGATTTCCACAAAAGGAGACTGTTTTCTAGAGGATCCCATCAAGAAGTGCACAGAACTTGGGCAAGAATTGCAGACAAAACCAAGAAGAAAAATGCCAGCAATTGGTAAGAGTTAAGATCAAAAAGGTTTCGGAAAATTGGGTCGAAAAAATGTTACCATTCAGCAGTTTTCTAGGTGGCTTTATTTTCGTAACTAAAATGTTCTACAAAAGTAACTTTGTTTTAAAAAAATGACAACGATCGACTCGTATACTTCATTCTATCTCTTGATATTGCGCAAATAAATCACCATAAGGGCTATTAAATGCTCCGCGATTGTAATTTCAAAGAGAAAGATAGAAACAGAAAGCACTTATAGTGTGTTCTACTATCCAATCAATCTACGTGTAAGTTCACTTTGCACACTAGTAAGTGAGGGAAGAAAAACCAGTAAAGCTTATAGCTAGCTGGTTAGTACATCTAGTAAATGGCATGAACATACAAACAGAGATTGGTAAAAATAAAACGAATGCGAAATCTTCTTCCATACCGAGCACGGGAGAAACCTATTTTTCTGGACCTCTTAAAGTTATCAGGACAGGTCTTCTGCGAGAGGCTTCTCAGATGTGCCTTTCACAAGCCGTATGCCGGTATCAATTAAATTCTGCAACTGAGGGGGAAGTGGCTTTTATGGCGGGGCTGCCATAAGGAAACCAGGTGTCTAAACTGGGATCTAACAGTATTCTTCGCATTGCCATACCCATAGTAAAAATGCAATTGCTGTTAATTCAGTGGTCTTATTTTCGTTCTTTTACTTTTAAATAAAGCAATATAAGGTAACGCATGTGCTTGCACAAGTGACAGGTGTCAAGCGGGTAGAGTCTTCCATTATATACTCTTATCTTTCAAAAGACATGATATCTACTCGATAGAGTACGGTAGAATAAAAGTTAACACGTTGACATATCATTAATATATACAGAAAAATCCGAAACTTTTGCTGGCCCACAGCAGTTGTGTCTGCATACAGATTGCACAGAGTTTAGTGGGTTTTCACGACCCAAAAAAATACGCTCTAGAAACATTCACCGCATTCCCCACATGGACTTCAATTATTTTCCAAGACAGTTTTTTTTAATTTCGTCGTAGTTCGCTCACCTCAGTACAGGCCATGACCCTTCCTTGACTTCAGTGCTGACACATTCACGTTAGTTAACTGGTTTTTGCGCACAACAGTTGGCATATCTAGATATTCCTCCTATCTCCTTGGCCTCTGACACCCTCTGAACACGGTCACCAGTCCTTAAATCGGACGAGTTTTTTCACAATATTGTCCTTCCAGCGCCCTAGCTGTCAATGCCCATATGTGCGTGGATAGTAAAAGTTCCTTGAAGGCAGCTGCAAAACGACCTGGCGCGTTAGCCACCGGTGAATGGCTGAAACCACAGCCTTGCTTAGACAGTGGTGTTGCTAAGGGGCTAAAGGTGATTTTTATTGCGTGTTTCTCACTTTTCTCTTATTGAGTTGTAACGAGCGGAGAAAGAAAATAGGCACTGTTTAAACAGCCCTAATGTTGCTGACAGGGCACAATGGCCAAACTTATGGACTCTCTTTAACATGGCAGGGCTTGATGAGCTGAGAGATTAACCTGGACGGCTTTATTTTCACATCAAAGTAGAGGGGAACCCAAATCTAATACGCGGGAGAGGGTAACAATCTCCATGGAAATTTAGTTAAAGTGATAATTAGTTCATCGTGGCTTAGATAGGATCAAGGTAACCTGCTGGCGATGAGGAGAGATGCGCCTCAAAACACCTCGGAAGAAGTTCCCACGTGTTGTTTAAATAAACGAAAGTTATCAGGTTGAAATCTTATTTCTAAGTTCATTGGGCGACTGCAAAGCGTTTTTTTACCAGAATATTTAACATGTGGCAGCTCTAATAACAGTGCAGCCTCTTAGATGTTTGAAGAAGTGGAATGTCATTAAGCGGGTAACCATCAGAGAGATTTGCCAGAGGACGAACAGACAGCGCTGCGGCTTACGAATAAAACAAGCAGAAATTGTTTACCAATGATTGAGCATCAATCCTATTTAAGTATATGGTTGGATGGAGAGTGAGAAGGAGACATGGAAGCCCTAAGCACAAAAGCGGTGGGTACAATCTAGCGAAAACCCGAGCATGGCCTTTGCAGATCATATGTACAGTAGCGAAACGAAATTTATTAAAGCAGACAAGAATAAACAAAGGGTGTGCTAAAAACGATAGTCTTATGTCTTTTTTAAGCAACTTGACCTCCGAAAAAGACATGGGATACTGAAATGGTCATTTCTGGCTTATTAGCTGTCATCAGTCAGTCATAACCAACCACCGGTGGTGTACTAGCCGAGGCTTGAGAATGTTTGGTTAGAAGTCCAACGCTCTAACAATTGAGCCACGGGCTCGTTGTCTTACCAGTCTTTGTCGGTAATTTCCTTCTGCCTATAATAATACTAGCCACTATGCGGCTGTTGGCGGGGCTCGAGACCGAGCCCTTTGGCATACCGGAACCAGTGAGACCCGTAACCGATCGCTCAGCGTCCATCCACCAATGTTAATTGCCCACCTTTTACCGTCCAGAGTTAATCCCCTGTCTTGGATTGAACAATGGTTCCACAGTGGTAGAACTGCGCTGTAAATAAAGCGTGGATAGCGGCTTAAAAAACGTTAGAGATGGAAATGCAGTAAACCCCTCGAAATGGCTGACAAGTTCATCCATGGATGCTTCTTGAAATTCTGCCGAATAGCCCTCGCAAAATTGACCAAACTAACCCTCCTCACTAGAAACTTAACTCAAGTGGTTCGTCATTTGAAATAGGTACTATGGGAAGTAGTGCAGACGGATCACTGCAGAAGACTTATAAAAAGACAGAGACATCTTTTCGACTAGATAGTTGGGACAGTGTAGACATTTAACGTAGTCCTATAAAGAACATTTAACAGTCCTGAACATTATTTAATGCAAATTTCTTGCTGCCTATCGTTCGCAACTAAGAGTTCTAAAGTCGTTTGGAATCTAGAGAAAAAGCCGACATGAGACTGGATTTACCAAGAGAATATATATATATATATATATATATATATATATGAAAAGAAAAATGATCTTCGGGAAATGGAGTTGTACTCGTAAATTTTCAAGTTGGTGACACCAACCCGTCGTCAGATGAAATGAACAGAAGAGAAAGTGAAGTGGCGCGACAGGACAGATGGTGACAAACAAACAGCTAGTGTGAGTGGGTGGTGGGTGGACCATTATTCGGGGCATGTTTTGGGATGGGGTATGTGAGGCGAGAACAATTACATTGACTTGTTTGGGAGGGGAGGTGGGAAGCGAGTAACTACGGCCGACTAGATTATCGATCATGGTTCCGGGTTGGATTTAGGGGTCACTGCGTCGGTTGGAGGTGTCGGAATGTTTAATTGCGGTTCACCATGTGTGAGGTGGGGTTGGCAAAAAGTGAGATTAAAAGCCGCATAGGATTAGCAGTCGTTTCTAGGGGGTGGGGTCTCGTTAGTAAATCGTGCACGTAATCCTTCGTAATAAGCATCTAGGTCAATGTGGCGGTTAATGCTAGTTGTGCTAGAGTGCCAAGCTTCGAGGAAATCTCGAGCGTGTTTGGTGTTGGCCATGGCGATCACTTCGGTACCGTCCCAATTGAAGCGATGGTCACATTCAAGGGAGTGCGCAAGCACGAGTGATAAGGGGTCACGTTGGCGAATGGCTAGCTTATGTTCGTTGATGCGAGTCCCAAGACGTTGGCCTATATGGCCAATGTAAAGAGAAGGGCAGTTGGTGCACGGTATGCGGTAAAGGACATTGCTTAATTGTTCTTTTGGTTGGGGGTCCTTTACTCTGCATAGGGTTGCGCGTATGGAGGACGCAGGCTTGTGGGCGACAGAGATGCCAAAGTGACTTAATTGTCGAGAGATTGTTTCGGAAACACCTTGCATGTAAGGTAAGGAATAAAATTTCCGTGGCACTATATCTCCTTTAGAAACAAGGTTCTGCGTTTGTCTCTGGCGTCGAAGACAATTTTTCACTAAGCTCGTTGTGTTTCCATTAGACCGGAAGAACTGATACAAATATGATAGTTCTTTCTTGAGAAGGTCATCGCTGCTGCAATAGCGGAAGGCCCGATGGAAAAGGGTGCGAACACAGCTTCTTTTGTGGGCCGCAGGGTGGTTACTTGCATAGTTAAGCACGATTTCTGCAGTAGAGTCCTTTCGGTGGACACTTGTTGCGAGTCCACCATCACTGAGTCGTTGTATGTTCACGTCTAGGAATGGTAGTGTATCTCTTGTTGCAGCTTCGCGTGTAAATTGTATAGTCGGGAAGACCCCATTCAGACTCTGGTGCAATTGCTCAACGTTACATGTCTTTATGATAACGAATGTGTCATCTACGTAGCGGAGCCACAGCTTTGGTTTGAAACGTTGTAAGACGCCTTCTTCTAGTTGCTGTAAGACTAATTCGGCAAGTAGCCCCGATATTGGAGAGCCCATTGGGGTGCCCTTAACTTGTTGATAGTATTTGCCATCGAATTGACAATAGTTCTTAAGGCAGAGCTTAAGCATGTCTGAAACGTGCTGCTTTGGAATGCCGATAGGATTTTCCTCTAGACATCGCTATATGCTGTCAATGGTCAAGTCATGCGGTATAGAAGAAAACACAGAAACAACGTGGAACGATACAATACACTCGTCAGGACTTACTTGAAATCCTTGAATTTACTGTAGGAATGCCTGCAAGTTTCTAACGTTTTATTGTGATCAATCACTGAGGTGCTTTAGTTTCCTGTATAGCCATTTGGCAAGATTGTAAGTCTGGGATCCAATAAGCGGTACTATGATCCTCAATGGTGCATCTGGTTTGTGCACCTTTGGAAGGCCATATGCATGTGCGATACGGGGGTCACTGAGGTTCATAAATCTGGAGTCCTCGGGGCTAATGAGTTTCAATCGAGAAAGTTCGTTCACTTTCTTCTTTACAGCAGCTGCCAGTTTTTTCGTTGTGGTCCGCATAAAGTGGGGTGTACGCTTCCGTGTCATTGAAAATCTGGTTTGCCTTGTTGACGTAGTCGGTCTTGTCCACGATAACAGTTGCGCCACCTTTGTCAGCAGGCACAATAACTATATACTATATACTATACTATATATACTATACTATACTATATACTATAAATACTATATCCTGTTGTGATTTTTTCTGCGCGTTTGAATTTGTCCTTAACGATTTTGCATGTGGCATCCAAATCCATATGCCGGCTGATGCATGCCTCATCTGCGTGCATTGCTTCGAGGAAGTCACGGCCTCTTATGGTTGAGCAGGTGCCAACAATCCGTGTTTTCTCCCATGCGAATGTACGCCCTGTTTCCAGTGTTTGCATCGCCACTTGGGATAAATGGTCTCGTCTTCTAACTGCTAACTGATGTTCGTGTAGGCGGGTTGCGACAGATTTCCCAGTTTG
The DNA here is from genome assembly GCA_017591395.1 of Schistocephalus solidus. NCBI lineage: Eukaryota > Metazoa > Platyhelminthes > Cestoda > Diphyllobothriidea > Diphyllobothriidae > Schistocephalus > Schistocephalus solidus. The sequence goes on from WEDG01001497.1 coordinate 308,177, forward strand.
CCCACAATAAACGGCATTACGACAGGAAAATGGGATTTTGTAGACATTTGTTATCAAGTTAGCTAACACTGTCCTTAGGGTGTACAAACTGTGAGCGTACAGTAGATGTAGGGTGGTGTGCTTCTTGTATCTGGTTTTTTTCAGCAGTCTTTCGACAAGCACTGATACATTTTTCACGAATGAAAAGAGTTCGTCAGGTCAGTTGTTGGGTGCCTGGGTGACTGTGTTGTTTGAAATACCTTTCTCTTTGGATTCTCGCCACTTCAGGCATCGATGCACGATGTCACGCGGGTATCCATTTTTAGAGAACAAGTTAAAGATATATTTAATTTCTGCCCGATCACTTTCTTCCTCAAAGCAATGTGCTTTGGCTCGATTTAGGAGACTGTAGACAGAACTCATTTTGTGAGAGACAGGATGATTACTCTCAAAGAGTAGGATGACATCAGAATATGTTTCATTGCGGTAAACTGAGGTGTGGAGTGATTCATCAATTTTCCGATGTACGAGGACATCCCGAAATGGGAGTTGTCCATCAGTTTCCGTTTCAAACGTGAATTCAATTCCTGGAAATGTGAAGTTTAGATTTTTTTGGAGCAGGTCTAAGAGTTCTTTCTTGACGACGACAAATGTGTCATCTAAGTATAGCAGCCACCATTTTAGTTTAACATTAGGGTGAGCTATCGATTCTAATTTCTGCTTTACAGCTTCGGCCAGGAAGCCGGATATGGGCGACCCCATAGGGGCCCCTTTAAGTTGTTGATAGCAATGGCCGGAGAAGGAAAAGTTTGCTTCTAGACAAAGTTCTTGGAGTTGGAGTAAAGCATCGGCAGGTACATCGATGACGTAAGCCTAGAGTAATTCTTCGGTGCATGATCTCGCTAAATAAAGAGAGATCGAGGTGAAGAGCGAGACCACATCAAATGAAATTATGACCTCGTCAGGTGTAACAGTGACTCGAGGTCTCGGTATGTTATCACGTTCATCATCTACCGAAGAAGACGAAGAAGAGGAGGAGGCGAGTTCATGGACGAAATTGTATTCGTACTGACGTTTCGAAAGCCTTCTCGCTTCCATCCTCAGAGTCTAGTGCTTGCTGCTGCTGGTAGTCTTGAGTTTGTCAGTCTCGACGCGTGCCTCGTATTATATCCATGGTGGATGTGGGAAATTTGACCTGCCCGTTCGCTGCTGATTTCCTTAGACCTCCCCGAGGTTGAACGCCGGCGGGCTCACGTGACCACTGTCCCCTTTGGAGCCGTCGTAGGTTTAGGCAAGGCAGCGTGTCTGTTAGCATCCCCCACGTCAATCAGCGGACTGATCAGTCGTTGCTGCTCTCAGGAGTTGTTCTCTGTTTTGCAGGCGCATTGGTGAGGCAGTGTTTGACTTTGGTCCTGTGACCTCCGGCCACCATCCCTCTTTTTCGTGAGCGTGGGCTCTCGGTTCTGCATGCTTATTTGCCTTATTGGCCCTGGCCGAACTGATCCGAGCCTTGTACGAAGCGCCTGGTAGGCAGGATGTAAGTCTAAAGCTCGGTTGAGTGTGCCAGTTGAGGACCAACTCTCGAGCACCAGTCTGGCCATTTTCTCATTGGCTCGGCCAATCATCCTCGTTTTCTCAAAGGCAAAATCGTGGTTCGGCTGTTGTGCGTGACCATAAACCAAAGACATCTTGTCCTTGCGGTTGATTGCAAGTTCGTGTTCATGCAACATTGGGCCCAGGCACTTGCCCGTTTCACAAACATATCTTGCATAACAATCGTGGCATGGTATGCTGTAGACCACTGCTAATTGTTCTGTTACTGGTAGCGGGTCTTTGGACTTAATGACTTGCTGTCTGGTAGTGCATTCTGGTTTATGAGCCACACCAATCCCAAAAGGTTTAAGGATTCTTGCCATCGCCTCTGAAACGTTCCTCACATAGGGGATTGCGAGCTAAAACTTTGGCTTTTCTTCGCTCGACCGCTCAAACTGAGGCTGCCTGCGGCATTTGCGGATGAAGGACTTTGGATTACTGTTGGAGGTCGCATGACCAAAGTCAAACGCTGTCTCACCAATGCGCCCGCAGCACGGAGAACAACTCCCGAGAGCAGCAACGACTGATCAGTCCGCTGATTGACGGAGGGAGGCCAACAGGCACGCTGCCCTGCCTAAACCTACGACGGCTCCAAAGGGGACAGTGGTCACGCGAGCCCGCCGGCGTTCAACCTCGGGGAGGTCTAAGGAAGTCAGCAGCGAACGGGTAGGTCAAAGTTCACGCATCCACCATGGATATAATATGAGGCACGCGTCAAGACTGACTAACTCAAGACCACCAGGAGCAGCAAGCACTATCCTCTGAGGATGGAAGCGAGAAGGCTTTCAAAACGTCCGTACAAATACAATTTCGTCCATGAACTCGCCCCTTCTTCTTCTTCCTCAGGAGATGATGAACTCGATATAAAGATGTATATAATAGCCGACTTGAAATGAGTTTTTGCATAGTGGCCAAAACAATGGCTCTGACCGACCAAAGCGCCAGTCACTGCTCTCATTACTATCCCCTCAATGTTTAGGCATTGAACATCAGCCCCATCGGTTAAACGCAAGAACGAGAGACAAATGCTATTAGGAAGTGGCATTATTGGTGGCCATTCTTTGTAGAAGGTAAGTTGCCCAAGGGCCTCGCGTAACTGTAGGCCCTACGCTTCTGGGAACAGGTGTGTAACCAGTGTTTGTCAATTGATGCAACTGTTTTATTAAGCGCAAAATATCCTGTCAACTAGAGAGCCCGAAACATTTGGCGAAAGTTGTACTCAGAAGTCACCCTGGCTACATGCAAGAGGGCGTTACATATGAGGGCCGGTCAAATCACACTGGACCGCTAATGGTTGCCAGTCTGTCACCTGGGTACATGTGCTGTGCAATGTGACACTAAATGAAAATCGTGCAGGATATAGATATCGTTCCAAGGTGCTAGATGAAAACGTACGATTCTGTACCTCCCTCATGCCCTCTTCACGAATGATTCAACCGTCTGACATAAGACTTTGTCGTCCAACCATACAGGCAAACACCGGCCAGTAATTGCTTAGACGATGGAAGGTAAGCCCAGGTAACAACACTAGTGAAGGGACTGACTCGTAGTTTTGAGCCTGATAGAAGTGAAACCAACATAGCAGGATGGACTTTATTCTACCGAGCGCAAACTTGGAAAAGCCCAGCGTTTCTACACCGCACCGATGAAGGTTGAAAAGCCAGGACCCAAAACCAAAATTTTCGAACCGGTTGTCAACTAATTGAAATAACTCAGCACTACGCGTTTTGAAATGACGGATTCACTGGAGGATGCACTTTCGTCAAACTAAACTACACTAAACTAAACCAAACCACACTATTTGGGTCAAGTGGCTACTAAGGCTTGATAAGCGACAGATGGAAAACTTTCTATTTCGGCTTTCACGGACTTCAAGGGCAGTAGACTCGTAGACATTATGGTGAGGCCACTACAAAACATGAGAATGAGGTCGGAAGCCAGAATACAACTCTAGGGAGAATGTTAAGTGATTAGAACTGTTCATAATACCCACCGAGAAATGGTGCTTAAGCATGCAATAAACTTTCGATGGAGTTCAATGACAAATGATTTATCAGACAGGCCACTCGCCAAGATCCATCGTTTGGACTGTGATGAAACCCTACAAAAAATAGAACGTATTGGGAGCCAAGAATACCACAAAAGAGAATGCTGGCTACTTCAAATTGTGACCATCTGACAATCGACCCGGCATCTTTAGACTTGTGGTCAGAGGCGATCGCGTAATGATAACTATCATGGGCCCAGGCTCTGAATCACTTAATTATCTGTGCCTCAGCACACCGAGCACGTGAGAAGCGGCAGTATGAGTTTCCTAGGCTGATTGATTGAGCACGAAATTGTCTGTATAAAAGAAGTTTCTCCAAACACTCACGTACTCTTCGTTTCCTCTAAATAAGCCGCACTTTAAGTTCATGAGGGCAGTTAGGTTTTCGATTACTGCCCATCAAACCTGAAAGGCTGCTCTTTAAATTCATGGGTTTATCAACATCATGGCCAGTTAGGATGCGAGCAGGATTCACCTGGATTCAAACAGTCGACCACCTAAGTATTTTCCACCGTTTAAAGGGAATGAAGGGAGTAAATGCTTACAAAGATATGGTAGAGCATTTAAGAAGTCGAGTTTGGCAAACGTACGCTTTCGATTATTCATCATGAGGTCTTAACAAGAATATAAGGGATTGTAGAGCAAAAATGTAGATATTCTAAAGACTTCAACAGAGCAAGATCTCCGTAAAGGTTGCTACAAAAGGGCGGGGAGATACTAACTAACTAACTCACCAACATTAACTTTGCAGAAAAAGGCAGAGGAGACTGGAATGGCCATTGTTGGCTCATCTGATGTCATCAGTCGGTCATACTCAACCCCAGGTCATGCACCACTTGCGGCTCGAACCCGCAATCTGTTGATTAGAAGTTCAACACTAACCCACTGCGCCATGGGCTTGTCTTGCCAATTATGATGGGAAATATTGACATTCGTTGATGGACGCTCACCGATCGCCTACGGGACGAATAAGTTCCGTAGGCGATCGGTGAGCGTTCATCAACGAACATCTTATCAAGGTCCTTGACTCCTTCCGAGATAGGATGGAACCCTTCATGTATCCTCCCACGTAAGCATTTGACTGTTGTTTCATATTGAATTTACTAGGACCACAAAAAAGATCCTTCAGTTTGCGTCCGAGAAAGGCTCATCTAAACTCCCCAATCACAAGGTTTAATGTAGGACTGAGGAATAAATACGTATAGAAGGAATTCTCTTTTGATCAATAGAAGATGTGGAGGTAATGGTAGTTTCCAGGTACAACAGGCTTGACAGCAGTAAAAGTTGAAAGAAGACACGGGATGAGGTCAAAAAAGACAGTGAGGGGAAGATGGGTGAAAGGGATGATTCAGTACAGTAAAGCGTAGGCCAGCGCGGTCACCGTATTCGCTGTCTTGCCTTGCGACGAGGGCCAGATATTTCAGCTGAGGACAAAGCCTGCATCAGTTGGTGACAGCAGAGGATGGTGACGGAGGGTAATTCTCCAGCGTTAGTGGTTAAATATAAAAAAATTAACAACCGGCAAGATTGAGTCCACAATTGACAACGAAAACAGCGTCTCTGTAACAAACATAAAGCAACGACCAGGAATGGCAACCAGGATGCAAAGTAAGTCTAGCAAAAAAGACTGACTGTGGTATTATCTGGCGGGACAGGGGAATGCACAACGACGTTACAGCAAATCACCGCTGCGCTGAAAGACACCGACCCTTATGAGATGGGGAGCAGCAGGGTCCGGAACGTGTAGCTCTCACATACACTAGACGAATGAGGGCGGCAACAAGAGTGGGGTGGATTACAGGACTGCCAGAAGGATGACAATTATGAGGAGGGTTATGAAGAGGACGCCAATGGCCCACCACTGGCTGCGATCACTGTCTAGATGAAGCAGGCGAGCCGCACGCCGCATCGCGTTGTCCAGTTTGGACTCCGTCTGTGCCATCTCCTCGCCAAACGTGTCGAGCAGGGCTACCTGATCACCCAGTTCACCGCCCATACGGTGAGATATGTCCTTCAGGCGAGAGATGCTGCTGCCTAATTGGTCCAAGTGGGCATCTTGTTCCTGAAGTAGCAGTTGCTGATCGGAAAGTAAACTGTCTGCAGCCGCGCTGGGGTCACCACGCAATTTGAGCTGTTCTGTCAGGCCCATAGGACGAGCAGCGCCGCTGTGGAGGTGAAAAAAAAACCAGCTTACCTTAACATAAAATAGTAAGTAAAAGAGCCGGTAGTTATGTAAGAAAGCCTGAGGGTACATACGCCCGAGACAGCTGTTCAACGACGGAGCATTTGCAAAACGGATGGAGTATTTGGAACAGTCAGGTATTCAAGACAATATAACATCCAAGTCGCAAGTAAAACGACCACATCGCGAAGCCGAGTTGGATCAAAAGTACAGGTGCAGCTTTTTTCAAAATATTGCAACACATACGTTACCTAACGCTTGATCAAATACAAAAATAAATTGACTGAGGCATCGACGTGAAAGGCTGGTAGGCCCTTTTGGCCTCGTTAATAGTTTAGAATGATTGACCATGAAGAAAAAGCTGGCCTGTTCGAAGAAATCTATGAAATGATTATGCAGTCCTGGATCCCACTTCGAATGTGGCAGGAAATCAATGATACTCGTTAAGATAATTTGTAACTTTTGAGTAATATCCAGATCCTACCGCTGATTAATTGGAAGAAAAAGAAATAGGAACTCCTCGTAATATGGATGACATTGCGCTACATTCCCGGGAAAATGCGGTTAAGGTAAGGTTTACGGTAGGGTTAAGGCATGGGAACAGGTACATCTGGAACTTAGCATATGGCCGCATGTACTGTGTGAAGGGTATTAGTATCCCCGTGTTTGATACGGCTTTATCAGTCAAATTCAGTATAGTGTATAAACAGAAGTTCAAAAGGTATGCGAGTCTGTTCAGTGATGTGGCTCCTCTAGTTCATCTCTCGGATTCTAGAGGTCTCTGGTGTAAAAGGTATCTGAACCCAAGGGAAAGACGCACCACATAACAAATCTTAGGATTTATTTGAGCAAAGAGAAGAACGTCAACCATTAGAGAGAAACAAAGGTCGGTCATGATCAAGAAAGGGCATAAAACAATGTACTTTAAAAAAGCAGACAAAAATTATAGATGGTAGTGCAAATATTTACCATGAGAACAGTTTTTTATGATAATATCCACGGATGAGAATATAGTCAGTGGTTGGTGTTGTGGGTACACAAAGTAATTACTGGGGTCAAGTTGTGCTCTTTCCCTCTTATATTTTCCTTGAGCATCTTTTGTGTACGGAAGCTGTGGTGTTGATAACACAAAATGATTTGCCAATACATCACACTTCACAGCCCGACAAAGTACACTTTAAATAATATTAATTTATGCTTGTGGGGGAAGGGATCTCTCGTACTGCAGAGGTTTCAGATAATGTTATTTGCGAACATATCCCTTGTTGAAAAGGTTTTATTAAACGTCTTTAGCGTCAATCCTAACCTGACGCTATCCGCAGCCCCTGGTTTTGACGACTGTAATCCACTTGCAGAGCAGGCCCAGTGGATAGAACAGTCAGTGACTGATCTCATGAAGTATTAACCGAAATTCTTAAATGCTCGTTCGATTAGGAAGGATTACTTCTCATTAGCATGGGGGCATACTTCCAAAATATTTCGGACAAGCCAGTATGCCAGCATTTGAATACACGTCGTCTCGGTCACCTGAAAAGATCGCACTTGGTAAAAAAGGAAAGCTTAAGAAGCATGCATTTCCTAATTATTTAATTTACCCTATCAAATTAAAAGATATTTTATAGAAAAAAAAATGCAAACATAGTCTTTCTAATGCTCACTAGGCGGCAATCACGTCTTATTGAGGTTTTATTCTCAAATGAAGGGTATATCTAGGGTTTAAAAACGTTTTAAAATTCCCGAATAATTGTTAGCTCGACCTGCCTTTGTAGTTGCCTTTTTCGTTTGCAGTTGACACATTGTGTGCAGTCTGTGTAGGAACTAGCATTCAGCTTTCTAGGTCATTTAGGAGATAGCAAATAGTCCTCAGATTTTCTAATGGATATGGAGTAAGCTATATAATTCAGCAGGGGCACTAATAAACGAACAGATACCATGCGAATTTAATGAACATCGTAAGGTTTTTTTTCAATAATCTCACAATGAAACTTTTCAAAAACGAAAATTTGCAGAAGACGGGATTGTCTATCAAATAAGCACAAAAAGAATATTTTTGTTTACGTGTACTTTAAAATATTTTTGAATAAGTGTATCGAATTCAATAGTCATTTATGATCGAATGGGGTTTTGCAGGCAGCCGAAAAGGCATGCATTCAGAAGCCGGCATCCTGACGTTTCTGAAATATCTTGGGTTTATACTCGATCATAATCAGTAATACAACCCCACTTAAGTCATCCTTCCTAATCGGAAATCCATTTCAGAATTTTGGTTTATATTTCCTCAGATGGGTTACTGACTGTATTTGGCCAGAGTTAGAAAGTCTTCAAACTTAAGATTTGGGTCCATTCAATAAAAACGTTTTTGCTGAGTCAGAACCATTTATAAATCTTCCGGGATGTGATAGAGCATTCTTTCGTTTAATGCTTCTGCTACATTTTCCTGTTCTGAGAGTACAATTAAAATGCCACTGTCTGTCTCTACAATTTTGATTTCGCTCTCCCTGTGTAAAGGTTTAAAACAAAAATTCAAATTGATTTAATTAAATAGGAAATTCTTGAATTTAATTAATTAGCAAAGGCATGTGCATGCAAGAGAAAACAGTTCCAATTTTGGGTCTCACGGGAAAAGGACTGACGATCTTCGGGGTTTGAACCTCTGAGCAAAACTTTCTTTCATCTTTAATGAATGTTTTGTTCGAAAGAGGTTTTGAATCTTTTGATTCCTTTTGCATTTACAAGCTCTTGGCCTTTATATAACCCAGCTATTTTCACAATAAAAGTAGTTCATCTGGCGGGGAAATTCCTGCCTGCCCTTTGAAGTTTACAATGGGTTAGTGTTGTCAAATGCTGAAAAGAGCCATTGTGGTTTTATAGAAGATACTCGCAACGTCTTCTTTTGCGCAGAGATCTAAGACCTCTCCCAAAAGGGAAACAATTGTTCACCAACATCTTTTGTTAAGACTGTGCTCGTTAGGGAATCGTTCTCGCACTGAATTGGTCAGAAAACGTTTATTAAATTCCCTGCGAAATGTCGGTCTCAATTTTCTTGAATACAACTAATATTTATAAGGGCGGTTTGCTTCAAGAAATTCGGATCGAATTGTTCGGAAAACTCCTGTAGGCCGTCGAAAGGACACCTTTTTAATCAAAACAATTTGAAATTCTGCGAGAAAATTTACACTTTAAAGCCAATGTAAGCTAGAGTAGAGACATTTGCGGGTACTACAGAAGTCCATAAAAGTTAAATATTTAAACCTTCGGTGAATTTAAGAAAGGCTTGCAATAAACTTCGTAGAATTTAGATCAGATAAGTTTCTTACGGTGTCTGGATAACCGGTTAAGAGTACAGATCGGTGTCTTAAAAGGTGGCAGAAGAGATAAACTGGACACAATTACTACCAATGGTGGAATAAGCACCGGTTTTTAACCAAATAGCACAGCTAAGCCATTTAATTTTTGGCTGATTTTTTCGCTAGTTAAGACCCACTTCACTGGACATCCAATCCATCGACTACAAAATAAAGGCACTGTTGCAGTAAGAATGAGACTGCCCTCAATATATTTTGAAGCGACCTTGGAGTTATGCATACCTCGATTCTGACACTGTCCTCAACTTCAAATATCTTTTGGAAAACTTTCTTAGCGACACCCTGCTACATCCTCCAATAGAGTCAGTCATTAAATATGTGTGCATTCACGAAAAAAACCTGTAACAAATCGGAAACCAGCCCACGTGCGTCCACCGAAACTTTCCTTTGATAGTGAATTACCTACAGTTACATGCCAAAAATAATGTTTAAGAAGTTAACATAACATAAGAAGAAGCCTAGATTAACGAAAATCACTAACCAATATGAAACCATTGCTAAATCACCTACCGAGACACCCAACTGATAACGAACGACCACCGACCCCCAAATACCATTCATTTGTGTATAAAATTTGATGAAGCGAATTTTTATCAAATGAGTACCAGGACAAGGCAGGGCAAGGCTTCTGTAAAATAAACACATTTGAATTAAAATGGGAATTTAAAATCAATAAAAAATGCATACTTATTCGGTAGTTCTTTTGGATCCAGTGTGATCTTTGCAGGCAACAGAAAAGAGGTGCAAACGAAAACAGGCGCTAAATTATCCTACGATAATGTCGCATGATGATCTATTTTCAATCCCTAGCTTAAGTAAACTTTGCTAATCGAAAACCCGTTACATAACTTCGTTTTACATCTCAGGAGCCCGGTAAGTGACTGAAAATCTGTGCCGATTGTTCTTCAAAAGCAGTGCAAAGAAAATCCCGGCTAAAACTGCCGTCATTTTACTGAGTACCGACTGACTGGAAATGTAAGCTAAGAGCCGCTCTGTGTTTGATGATTTACAGGAGACTGTGGTGGATATAGGGTCACTCTGGAATCCCTTAGCCACCGCCCCCCCCTTCCCCCACCTTCCCATCATCCTCCGAAAAATTGCTCTTTTCCTCACTACCATTTTAAAACCATTCTGGACGTTAATGTATAACCGATGTGATAAATAAAAAAATCTGTTCGACTAAAACATCTACGGGAGAAGTGTTAACTTCCACGAGAACGCTTTCTCTCCCGAAACTTTTTTTACAATACGGTTTCCCTGCAGCAATGATTTTGTGCATAATAATTGCAAAGACCATATTACCATAAACAATTCGGCCGTGTCCTGTCTAACAGCATGCGAAAGATAAATCAGGGTCTTCAAAGACACTGAGCATCACCCTCCAATATAATGAACCAAGAATTCATATTGTGCGCACGTTGCTGTTTTTCAGTATTCTCCCCTCCTTCAGTTTGCACAGCTGAATTCAGTTATATTCACGTTTTGGGAGAAACTAGATCTCGCATAAAAATTTACGTCCAAGGCACTCCATTCGTGAATGACTGTCTCCTTAGTGCTACAAAACTATCGGCGTGTGTGCCTACAACGCAGTGCGCTGACAATGCGCTGAACTGGAAGGACTACCGAGCTGGCCCTCGACATGCATTTACCTGGCTTCGTTGAGTCCGCGTGAATTTGCGCGTGAAAGGACCTAGACGTAGGCCGTCACACCGTGTCAGGCACCGCGTCAAAACTCATCACTAGTTTTCTGACAGGCGCATGGGCTAGGAAGGAGAGAGAGGTTAACTCAGGGGAATCCATCCTCAAGGTAAATCAGCGCGTTTGAATCTACTGGGACGCACTACTTGTCATGGCTTTGAAGGCTGCTAACTCGGTTCTCCTCAGGACTTAGCTAGACTGCATAAACGTCAATGGAACTCAGCGGACGGATTCGCGTACCTTGGGAACACAATTTTACAAGCCCACTCAAGCTTCTGGCCAGTCTCAGAACTCCAGCTAAAACCATCGCTGCGTCCTCCTCAGCAAAAAAAACTGGAGAAATACAGGGCCGCTGTCCTGAAAGCGCTTTTGTACGGGGTGCAGACATGGATTGCGTATGAAAGTCAAGCAAGAAAGCTCAAATATATTAAATTCAGTTGCCTCTAGAGCATATACATATGTTGAATTGGCAGGAATGGATGCCAGAAACCATGATCATGGCAAGAACCAGCATCCTCAGTACCCACGCCAAGTTGAGGCGAAGGAGCGACCACGCATTGACGATAGATGTATGGTAATTCGCCTTCATCATCGCAAGCGCAACCGCTCATCCAGGCTGTCTGCAGTCCGTCTATCACCCCTTTGTCAATTGATTGCTTGAGTCGCACGAGACTTGCCACCAGTGTGAGGAAAGCTTGACGCCAATCGATGACGCACCCTTCGCTGATTGGCTGCAAGCGGACAAAACCCAGGCGTAGCATGCACCCAGCGCTGAGGTGTAAAAACTCAATGCCTGTTTCTCAGCTGAAAACGAAGACTGTTGAACTGCTTGCTGACTTGCGCGCAAGCTATCTCGCTGCAGTAAAGGCTGTCCAATAATTCTGTCTCCGCTGACTTGCACATCAAAATTAGGTGACTTCTTGCAAACGCCCAATTTCTTTCTTCCCAATCTAAGATATAGTTAGGTGATGAAGACGGCGAATTTCCATCAGAAGTTCAGCATGATTCGGCACCCGATTCTGGTACCTTTTCGGTCACTCAGTTTACTCGGACGGTCGAAAGGATGCATGGTGTCGCCAACCTATCACGGTGCGTTAAAAGCCGCGGCACGGAAGGCTGCCAACGTATGGGATAACTCGGTTGTCTTCTCAGGACGAAAAATCAAGCTGAAGTGGTTCGCTCTTAATGTACCCTCTATGGCACTTCCACTCGTTTGGGATCCGAGCTGCCCAACATGCTTGGTTGGATGATAACCTGGTCCATTGCGCGTGGACCAGGCGTGCGTGGCATGCGTGGACCGGTTGTTTAGCCCTGTCAGCCAATATGCCCGATCCTACCTTTTGTTTTCTTGTCTCTGTTGGGTCAACGGACGCAGGCTGGTTAGGGTATGAGGAAGCGTCAGATGCTGGAAAAGTCCACTATTACTATGAGGTACTTCACGCGAAATTCACCGTCCGCTGTGCCTACTATGTTGTGGAGTTCACGATGGACACTTTCGGTAAAAACGGCGAACTGTCGATAGTAAAGAATGCGCTGACATGTCACGGGGCTACATTCCCGATTGTCAGCCTAACTCGTTCTTTCCTCTCCTGTGCACCAGTCGACTACTTATCAACCCACTGGTTCTGGTACGTGCATACACGCTCACTTAGGCAACACAGAGGAGACTGAGGTGGCTATTTCTGGCTGACAAAGGCCCACCATACCAAACCCCAAGTCTGGGTGACATTGGATTCGATGCGAGCACCTTTGATCACTGAGCCAAATAGTCCAACGCTTTGCTATAGAGCCACGGGCCCGCAGCTACTCTGCAACATTCCACCCCGCCCGTATAATGTCACTCCTCCAGCAAACATACGATCCACTTTTCCGACGCAGGTGTGGCGGACGAAACATCACATGTCAGAACCTGCACATCTCACTTACGTGGGAAGTGGGTGTGACTTGGTACCTGATGTGTGAACCGAGGCGTGTGACATGTGCACATATGCTGGTTCGTACTGTCATCCACAAAACCAAATTATAGCATCAGTTGTCTAACGAGCTCCAACAGTCGGATGGTGCATGAGGATGAGGCCGACGGTGGGTAACCCAGCCCCGCATCAATATTTAAGAAATAGATGCACTTAAATCAGTTAGGTTACACTAAGGTCTGTGGCTTGAGGGTTACAGACTGATGTGATAACACAAAACCATATTGGTTCCTTCTTAGTGCGGCCTCTATGGCACTGTCACTGATTTGACATACGAGTTCCCTCATAAAAACCTAGTAAGGATAATGGTGTGTGTAACACGCGTAGACGGGCAATTTACCTTTGTCAGTCACCGCGCTCGAGCCCGCCAACGGTCACCTCGACATTGCGCGGTCAATGGTACCAGGTGGGTGACTAAAGATACAGTGGTGAAGATGACACGCAGGTCTGTCATATTATAAACAAACAGGTGCGTGAGACACCGCTGGTCCCACGGCGTGAGGAATCATCCTTGCTTAAGACGGTCGAACTGGCATGCGCAACTGATACACTGCGCGCAACTAGAGGGTATAATGAGAAAAGTAGAGGCTCTTCGGCAAAATAGGAAGTGCGTAAGTTGTTTACACCAATGAATCGTCAGATGAAATGAATAGTGAGAAATCTGCACAAGGTAGGCACACCAATGACTACCACCATGTCAGTCATTGGATCAACAGCGTAAAATCTTGTCAAGTGCTGAGAAGGCATTTAACAAACCTCATCGACAGATCGCAATGTCGAATCAGAAACTCGCGCGTTTCTTCAAAAGATGCGAAACCTTAAATTAAGCCTTGATGGTGCTATTCTTTCAAGCGATACCTTTAATCGGTTGTACTCAATATCAAATGGCCGAGCCATTTGAAGTGTAGTTCAACGACTAAAGAACAATCACACTGGTATCCTGACACAGAATGTTGGAGAAATGCTCAACTATGTCTAAAGAGCTTCGATTAATTTGAAGAAAATTGGTATTAGCCAATGGAGGGCACCTCAATGGGTTCGGCAATATTTCGGTTACCTGCCAATCTGGTCTTCCAACAACTAGAACAGGTTTTTCGAACTCTCAAGCACAATGTGATTTCGCAATATAGACGACAGTTTCCGTACCGAACATCGAGGTTAAAAAACTGCAGCGGCGTATGAAAATCGTCCTCCTAGCCATAAAATTTACTGTGAATATGCAAGTCACAGGTTTTTTTAGCAAAGAAGAAGAACATACGATCATTGAGGCTGCTGAACTAGGAATCGTATCTTCTGTTACTTTAATAAAATTCACACGCGAAGAGAGCAAGAGAGCAGAAAACTTCTCTTTTATAGGTGACAAAGCAATGATTGTCTCCAAATAACTGTCCGTGGGAAGGAGTCAGGGCTGAGAAGTACATGTGATCACTGGAAGAGGAATTGTATTCATATGGTAGCCATGCGATTGCGTTTCTAGCAATACTGCGACCAATTGTGCATGAATTATCCATAGCTCGAGCTGTTTCTGAGGATCGATTCCGAACAACCTCAAGTGCGAAAAAAACCACCCTGCGGCCAACAAAAGAAATTTTCATCGATGGATGGACGCTCGCCGATCGGTTAGCGGACTCACTCGTCCCGTTCTGCCTTGGGGCTCACTCTCGAGTCCTACCAGCAGCCGCACAGTGGCTAGCATTAAAGACAGAAGGACATTACCGACCAAGATAAGGGACACTGGAATGGCTATTTATGGTTAAATAGCCGTCTTCAGCCAGTCATACCCAACCTTGGGTGCCGCACCACCTGAGGCTCGAACCCGAGACCTGTTGATTAGAAGTCCAACGCTCTAACTTACTGCGCCAAGGGCTCGTTGTTTTGCTGGTTTCGATCGGGAGAATTAACATTAACGGATTGACGCTCACCGAGTAAAAAATTATACTTGAGGCACAGAAAAAAAAACAATGTAATATACCGCACCCCATGTGCTAATCACTCGTATGTAGATGATTGGCATACGGGTCGACGACTTTCGGTTCGCATTAACGAACACAAATTAGATATCCACCAGTTTGACATCTTGTCTCTTGTAGTTATGCATGCCCTTTAACGTGACCATAGCTCCAATAGAAACCGTACTGAGGTGATCCCAATAGCCAACAAAGAAGTGGCACGAAAATTCTTCGAGTCCTAGCAAATTGGCACAAGCAACATTACAAGTATTGTCGATCTGCGCGCTCACTACGAAGGTTCACGTGTACCTCTCACTGACTGTGAGCCCATTATTAAACAATAGGTATTAATACATATCCAGCTACGTAGTCTTACTGATTACCCTTCCCGTCCCTTCTTCTGACGGACAACCACCTTGCGGTAATTCTCTTTCCATTCACCTCGTCTGACGACAGGGTCGTGTAAACACCTCGGAAATTCAAGGAACTCGGCCTTCTCGAAGACACCCTTTATTTTCATATGCACATAGGTAAATTGCGTGACGTAGGTCAGGAAATGTTAACGATAACTGAAATGTGCTTCCCATTATAAATGATCACTTATATAGGGTTGTAATTTTAATTATTTTGCAGCATAAGGCTGCTTTTCGGTCGCCTGCAAAAAATCATGCTGGGATTTTGAAAAGTTTTCAGTAACTTTCGATATCCACAGAAATACAAATACAAATATCCTCAAATGGTAAATCATTACTTCCTTTCCAATTTTTTACTCTAAAAATGGTAACATTCGGTTTTAAATAAGTCTGCAATTATGAGAGCAGTTAAAAACGTGAAACATCCATCCAACTTAGGAAGTATCCCACAGAGCCCAACAAAACCTCTTGAACCCTATGTGCTATCTTTCTTAATGCAATAGAGGAATATATACGAAAAGTACACAGCTCGTATTTCGCAAAAAAACTAAACAAAAATACAGTACATTCCCTATCTCATGAAATATCAACCAAAATTCTGAAATGTGTTTTTGATTCAAAAAAATACTTAAATAGGGTTTTCATATTGATTATCGTACAGCCTAATCCTACAATATTTTAGTCACGGGAGGATGCCGGCTTTTAAACGAGTTCCTTTTTGACCGGCCGCACAAACTATATTCTGTAAAAATGGCTACTAATGCAGCATGCAATTTTGTCATCGATTTTCGATTAGCTCATTAATTCAAAATTTATTTTACAGAAAACACGTATAAAATTATTCTTTCTTGTACTCTTTGATAGAAAATTATGTCTTCTTTAAATTTTATGCTTGAAAAAGGTTATATTCTGGTTTTAAAAAAAGTTTCTAATCACTGAAATTTTAAAGATGTGCATATGCGCATACATAATACATCTTTATCCGTCAAGTTATTAAGTTTGCCTGCAATGTATACAACATGATCCAAATCCATTGAAACATTTTATCAGAACGGTGTTACCTCTTATTCATACCGTAGAGAAGTTTTAGATTTTTCTTACACAGAATGTATACAGCATGTGGTCTACAAACCGTGAATGCAAGTGTAACGGTCGGTAGAGTTCAAATTATTCAGCAATTTAGGAACTTTTTAACAGTTTAAAATTTGAAGAAGACGTAATTTTCCATCAAATGAGTAAAAGAAAGAATAATTGTGTAGGTTTTCTATGAAATATATTTGGATTATTGAGATCATTGAAAATCAACGAGAAGGTTGCATACTACTTAAGCAGCCAGTTTTTACATTCTACTTTTTCCGGGCGATCAGTAAGAAGTGCGTTCAAAAGCCGGTATCATACTGTGACTGAAATACCTTATGATTAGGCGGCACGATAATCAATAGGACAGCCCTCCTTAAGCGATTTGTTTGAATCGAAAATACATTTCAGAATTCCGGTTGACGTTTCATGAGATAGGGGATCTACTTACTATAAACTATTCGGATCCAATGGATATCCGATAAGCTTCGTTAAAAACTAATGTAGAAACCGGAGAAAACCATAAGACCAGTGTTCTGATGCAAAATTTGTGCGGCGGAAATTCTAGTCTTTGCCTTACATGCGATGAATTTCTGAAGCGCTCACCCGACAAATAAACCGGTTTGCCATCTGTGTCGCTCATAAGTCGGCATCTTCCCCTCGCACAGCATTAACCCTGATAAAGGACCCCATACCCCGAGAACAGTATAATAACGTCATTTACCTACCCCGCGGGGCAACTGCTCTTGCATTTACATTCGGCCCATAGGACCCGCTGGCTATCCACCGACATGGCCCCTTATCTTTCGTGTTCGCGCACGGACTTGAGTGGGACTGTAATGACGTGGGCGCCATGCCAACACTACGCAGGCACGGGAATTTTTCGAGGCTTGGTACTCCAATGCGGACAGCGTCAGCAGCCATGTTGACCTATATATCCACTTCAAGGATCTCCGATTAAGATTTACTGACTGGCGCTCACCTTAAAACAGCAGCTGCTAATCAACGCCTGAACATGTAGAATCTTGCCGACAAACCATTTCCTCTTTCCCTCCACACTACGACACGGCAAACCACAACTGAGACTCACCGCACCTTTCCTCCCGTCCAGCACCCATGACAACACGACGCACAACGCACCCCCCCCCCCCCCCCCCTCGTAGGGACGTCTGCCTATCTCTCTGTCTGCGCATTTAAACACTAGTGCGACAATCCCCCGTCACACTATTCCTCTCACCTGACGACGGGTTGTAACAAACTTGGAAATTAACTAGTCGCTGGGCGGCTGCTGGCTGGATTCGAGCCTAAAGGTGCAACGGGAATACTGTGCTACGTAACACGATCGGCGAGCGTCCCTCTACCATTTTCAATATACCCTATCGCAACCGAGAGGACAACGAGCCCAGAGCTGAATGGTGAAGGCATTTGACTTCTAACCAACAGATCGCGGTTACAGCCTCGGGGAATAGCAAAACCTGGGATTATGTATGGCTGAATGATGAAGGCAAAAAAATCAGAAATGGTCATCCCAGCCACCATTTGTATCTGTAGGTAATGCTGTTCCGTCTATATTATGAGCGTCAACCTTCCACAGCTGCACGAGCATTTGAGATCCTAATAAATTGTAAAGTTTATCGTCGTTGAAGGAGAAGAGAGGACGGTAAGGATGCCAGGTATGGCCACCTAAATATGGCACGGGTAGAGGAACCGCCCTGCACACGTAAAATAGGTGGCATTGCCATAAAGTTCGGAAAGGTTAAATTCCCGTGTCTTAGTGCTAACACTAACCCTAACATAACAGAAAACTGTAGCTTTAAAACTAGCCGCAGCCCTACCCTAAACTTAAACCCTACAGTTAACACGATAAAAACTTTCACCTTAACCCCAACTCTGGCCTTACCCTCAAACTTAAACCTAACCCTAAATTTAATTCTAACCCTCATCCTAATCCGAAACCTAATTTCACTGGAATTTGGCGCAAAGCTACATGTATTGTGGAGGGTTCCTATTCCCGTGTCCTGTTTAGGTGGCCATACAAGGCATCTTTACCGAGAGGAAAAAGTTCTGGGTCGAACTTTAATTTTGCTGGTGGCTGCCCTTACTTTGTTCAGCCTTGTCGCCCGTCTCGTATTTTAAACCATATCCGACGTTATGAGGTGGTTGCCCTTACTTTGTTCAGCCTTATCGCCCGTCTCGTATTTTAAAACATGTCCGAAGTACGAGCTGTGACCTTTGCGTGGCTGCCCGCTGTCCCCCTACCGACCGTCTTTATTGCAGCACAATCAGCTTGCCTATTGATCTCCCCTCATCATCATCATCATCATCATCATCATCATCATCATCATCATCAGGCGTTGGTGAACGTGCAAACTGAGTTCGGCTACTTGGGCGCATCGATAGGCTGGTTTTGCATGCTAATCACGCGATCCTAGATTGGCCTCTTTGTTCTTCGCTGGCATTACCCGTTGGGTCCCCGCAACCTTGTTAGCTTCTCCTGTTATCCCTGTACTGACTGATTTGAGGCCCCTGCGCGTAGCGTCAGGTAGGCTAAATGCAGGTTCACGGCTCGGTTAAGAGTGCCAGTCAAGAACTAAGATTTGAGCAACAATATGACCATCCCATCGGGTCGATCGACGACCCTCACTTCCTAAACGACATAACTGGCTCTCCTATCTTATGTAGCTATAGACCAGACATCGCTTATTCTGATGGTTAGCTGTAAGCCGGTGTTTAGGCAGTTTGATGCTGAAGCGTTTAGCTTATCGACCAGCATACATCGAATTTCAAATGTTGACATTGTATGCTGTAAACGGTCACTGATTTTCCCGTTGAAGGTGGCGGGTCTTTGGTCTGCGTTATTGGTTACTTGGTGGTGGATTCTGGCATATTGTAAACAGCAAGCTCAAAAGCTATCAGAATTCTCGCCGTTACCTCACCCTTTATATTCAAGATGGTGAATCCAAATTTTGATTTTTTCTCGTAAAGCCACTTAACGATGAGCGTCTTCAAAAAACCCAGAAACGCACAGTAGGATTTTGCATCCGTTTTTAGCGAAGACATCTAAAAATTCTCCACTGTCCCTTCGCTATAAGTCATATTCTCAGTTTTGTATTCAGCCTAAGCTCTAGGTATTATTTGAACTGCTTGATGTTTTCGAATTATGTCCCCGGTTTATTTCAAAGAGGTTGAAGATACTGATGCTGCTGCTGCTGCTGCTGCTGATGATGATGATGATGATGATGATGATGATGATGATGATGATGATGATGATGATGATGATGATGATGAAAACGCCAAAATGAGAGAGCTAATATGCGTTTGTGAATGACTGAGATAGAGAAATCATCACAAAGACAAGTGAGACAAACAAAAAAATAAAGCACGCTCTTGCTGTTTGAGTGCCCGAATATGAGACAAAATGCAAAAAGTACTTAGCTTTATCAGTACGAACAAATTAGTTGTCTGTCGAGTATCTTTTCAAAAAATGTATCACATTATCTGTGAAAAGTAATTGCAGCTCTAAAAAGTAATACGTGTTCCAGAGGCAGCAAAAGTACAGGTCCAACACAGTCGACAACGAATCTGCTGCCCTGAATTTGAAAGCCACAAACCGCGCCGCATCCTCTTCGAAACCGAAGAAACTGACTAAACACAAAGTTGTGCTGCTGGACACGTTCCATGACACGGATCATGACTATTCGGAATGCTGAGTCGACTGATATGCCCAGCATTATGTACTGCTTAAGCAGACGCAACTCCGATTGAATTGCCTTGTCCCGATGATATCAGAACAGCGCCTTCCAAAGCATCTGTTCTTGGATGACGATGATGATATTGATGATGATGATGATGGAAATAGTACTCGCAAATTATAACAACAAAAAGAAGATATAAAAATACATCTTAATTATGTTCAGAGGCCTCAGAACCAACAAGGATTCCTGGGTCTCGCAAATGATCGCCATGCAAGGTGGGCTGCCGCTGAAATTAGAGTTGCGGCTTTCGAACCCAATCAACTACGGAAAAGTAAAAAAATCGACAGGAACTTATGCCAACAAAATAACAGTAAGTACCGCACTTGGAGTTGTCCGAAGGGACAGTAAATGATATGGCAACATATAAACAGCTTGCAGGGGAAACGGTCAAAAGTAGCAGCCGAACCCAAAATAAAGCAATTTCAAGCAAAGATAACCCTGATTGAACACTTAAGTGTAGACCATAGTAACAAATAACTTTATCACCACCGAAAATTTACCATCGTTTATTAAGGGGAAAATTACCGGTGTTCTTCGATTGGCGATGTACACGGATGTACGAAATGTTACTTTACAGCTATCAGTAACCATGATTTATACGCCTAAATTCATTGGGTTTTTTGCACAATCTCCAGATAAGAGCTCTAACAACAAATGTGTACTTTACATGGCATCCGAACGGTCGCGCATGATGATTGTCCAGTATACGTTTTCTTTGACGATAGTGTCATTCTGTCTATGCTGCTAGCTACTGTGCGACAGGAAAGTTCTCCTTGGCGCGAATATTCCCGCATTGAAGCCAAAAAGCACGAGTCCGCAGCTGGGATTTAAGTTCTCACAGAAGCACTTGACACAGCATCAAATTTCCGACTGTCAATACTCGGGATAGAGGCGTGACCAGCCAAAAAACTAGGCCGATTAGTAAAGTTCTCCTATCTTCGCTTTGTCAAGATAATTTTCCAAGTTTCTCAAAAAGTTAAGCCTGGGCCACAGAGATAAACGGTTTCACGAAAACTGGGTCGCGACATATTGCCTCAAGCCTCGCGCCGGCAACACGGCCTTACCCCAGTTTTCCCAAAGTTGCTAGAAGAAAACTCGGAGTGGCAGACGGCGTTTAGGCAGTGGCATATTACGAAACCCAGTCTCCGTGAACCTGCGAACCATCTGGAAAAGTAGTCGCTTACATGGTGCGGTTTGTAGCGGCTAGGTAACTAAGGAAATATTTCGCGACGAGCTCATCGATTCAAAGACGAAACCCTCGAGCGTAGTTTTGGTCGGTTGTTGTGGCAATGACGGTTTACAGCCTCCCTTAAACAGCTAAGAGCAGACAACTCAAAAATTCACAAAATCTAGAGTCAGTACTTACGGTTTGTGAGCTGGAGTGAATCCATTCGTCTTTTCCACCTTCCGGCTGACAGTGCCATTCACAGCGGCGTGTGTGGGAATTTCAAAACTAACAGATTTCCGGTTGCTGTTGAGATCGCGTGGGTCGGCCAAATTGTCTTTGACCCTGCGTACAATCGCCTTCACGTCATGCAGGAAAAACTGCCTTGAACGCAACTCATCAGCAG
Source organism: Schistocephalus solidus (assembly GCA_017591395.1). Taxonomy (NCBI): domain Eukaryota; kingdom Metazoa; phylum Platyhelminthes; class Cestoda; order Diphyllobothriidea; family Diphyllobothriidae; genus Schistocephalus; species Schistocephalus solidus. The sequence goes on from WEDG01001497.1 coordinate 329,779, forward strand.
GAATGAAGAATTTTGCGGGATTTTTTTCTACGATCAATACTGTCTCCTGAAGATTAGACATTAAATGCGATGTCGTTAAGATTATCTACTTATAAAACTGAGGCAAAATGTGTGTTGCACACGCGGAGTGAGGTGGGGAAGAAATACGCAAACAGGATTAGTACTTACAGTGCGTCCTGACGGTAAGACAACTGAGAGTAGAGCAAATGAGACGGCAGCTGTTTCGGGCTTATTCCCTCTATCTTCGCAAGCGTACGAGCTAGAGAAGCGTAAATTAAAGCACACCACCCAGATGGTTTGCAGATGAGATAGCGACATACAAGGCAACACCTTTAGATGTGACTGGGATTCAATTCGCGAAATCGAAAAGCAAAGGCAAATGGCAAATGGCCACCATCCAATGAAATTTTACACAGGCAACCATCGACTTATGGAGTACATGCTCATTCACATGTCAGGTTGGACAAAGGGCCTCGTTAGTGCCATGGTCCGCGCATGTCTATGAGCGTACACGACTCACTGAATACAATGCCTGTTACGGCGTCAGCAGAAACCGATGGCTGCGGACAGAGACTTACAGCACGGTAGTTGATCAGCTGCCTTTATTTATATAGGCGTAACCATTTCGCAAATGCAATCTGTGGAAACCAGTTCTGGATCCCAAATTTGCGTCAGAAGACTGTGTACTAATTTGGATAGAATTTTGAAGAAGCCCTCGTTGACTACCACCAAAGGTGGTACCCGCCAGGAGATTTGTAGTTCCTTAGTTCAGCCATCACATCAAACATCTTCGCAGATGGTGTGCCGCAGTCAGTCACGTTTGAGCCCTGGGGCGTCGTCTGGCTGGATCTCAGCCAAAGGACGTAAGGAAAATGTCCTCTTCACTGGAGTACCCTGTCTGTCAGTGAAAAGCTGACTGAAACCCCCTGATTATAATGGAATTTCGAGACAAGAAGTAAACGACAGACTCGTCTTCAAAACCTATTCGACCCCCTGGTCGCACCGTTGGCCGAAGCGTGTTCCCGACAGCAGATTGTTTTGGACGAGAGTTCATTTCGGTCGTGTCGACACAGAGCGTCTGGCCTCATGACTCAAATCCCCGGAAGCAGCCCATCTGGCAGTTTTGTGCGAAATCTACGTCTTAAAACTATGCCTGCTGTTGTCTATTAGTTCTGAAAGGTAGGTAGGAGGGTATACTTCAGACCGGGTTGGTTATTTTCAACTGAGGACGCTTTGGTGGAGGTAGACAAAGTCCACACTGAAATGCGCCAACGGTCGCATAGTTAGGCTCTGCGTTGCAGGTGCACGAAGAGTCCTTATGTTCCTACATGCGAGACGCAGATTGTTTCTCCTTCCTGGCATAAGCTTGCATATTTACCATTCAGAACATTGGCGATGGCCCACAGGCTTCGGCTGCCAGGAAACAACGCAGACTCTGGCAAATGAGGATTTTGTACTACATAAGTTCAGGAGTCTGGTACAAATTTCATGTTACAATTGTTAGCTCGACCTTTTTAATAGAAGTCCACTCCGCAAGACAGTAGTGACAAGATGAACATTTTTAATGTTGGTTCACGACCGCCTGTTTACAGTACTATCAAATGGGGTGGCCGGATTCCAGGCCTCAACTCTCCGGATTAGATTAACTGCCCGACTTGACAGACGCAAGTTTGCACAGAGGAGCCAGAAGAGGAGGTTTGCCGGGGTAACACATTTTATCTCGTGGCTGTCACATCGGCACAGATAATCAAAGATTGAAGCGAAAAACGAGACGACTATGACGTGGGAACCCGGTCAAGGGATGAATGGATTCAAGCCCGACTTCACCTGACTGCCATTCCATCAGGGTCCTGTGCTGGTTATAATTCCGCTTCCCCTCGCCCTACCACCCTGCAACGATCACTATCTGTGTAAGTGGACATCAATGGGCTTCCCCCCGTCCCTTCTACACTATTGGCTTTCCCATCACTCATCAGTGTAAAACCTAATTGTGCATTAATATAACATTCCGGACAATTTTCATACCTACCCACTCCTACGAAGCTGTATACAGAAAGGTAAAAGATACGACCCAGTCCGCTACTGGCAACTGCCATAAAATCGAAGGTGATTGGCTAGTTTTCCTAAGTTAACTGGCTCTCGAATAGTCGGCAACAGATGAGGGTGGCCAAGAGGATCAGTCCAAAAGCCCAGACTAACGAACCATCAGTCTTGATTATCGATTCATTTCCTTGATTATTAGTACCTTCCTGATGAGTAGCCGTTTGGATGATAGAAACCTGCGTCCCCGGCAAGTAAAGAAGTAATCGATATGATTTTGGTCCGCAGACCATCTGGACATGGAAGGGGGCTTCATGTGCATTGACGCATTTAGAGTTTGAAAGGAAATTGTTTGATGAACCGGGGAGGATGCATCGCGACATTCGAAGTGACAATGATCGGATCAATTTTTTTAGCTGTTCTACATCCCTCCCGTGCGTGTACTGACGATGTATCTTTTGGGTAACTGGAAAGTCAATTCTGCAATAATTCATCAGCTAAACGACCATAACCTGTCACTGCGCTTCCATAGGTCAAAATGCTGTTAACTCGGCCTCAGGAAAACCTCCCTAGTTTACCGCACACTCGGTGAGATAAAGCATTACATCGCACGCTACTTACGATTTCAACCTGCCCCCTCTCTCCCCGTAAAACGAACCCGCAGAACAATGGCCAGCAGGTCCCGCACCCATACACCATCTGCTTCGACGGGTAAATTAAGCAGGAAATAGTCACTGTGATCTGTCGCCTTAATCCGCCCATATTACGTCTTGCAAACTAGCCTAGTTCAATTAACACCACCCATGTGTGAATACACTATTTAAGTCGAGACCCTTCGCAACGAAGGATCGCCTTGATCAACTGTAAAATGCTTAGGCTGAATAAAGGCATGCCATTGGTGATTAGTGTCTATAGTTATGTGCCCTAAATAGTAGCATTGGATGTTCACTTCAATACTAAAGTGTGCTCCGTGGTATACTCCGATGGCATTTACTCAGGCATTTCGGTTATCATTGTAAAGCGTTCAATTCAGAGTTCAGTGGGGTTGAAGATATCCCGAAAACAGAAAGATTGTGGCATGGTAAGTAATGCAAACCTGTAAGTCTTCCAGATCCCATTCGATGTTACGAATAGTCTGCCTAAGTGCAGTCTCGGCAGTTTTGATGTTGGCAGACTTGCCTAAAACGTTACTCTTCCAGGCCTCATATTCTGTATTGGCTTGAGCAAGGGACTTGATAACTTCGTCCTTTACAACATAAAACGGATCCGAACGTTCCGTCATTGATATCTAAAGGAGACAAAATAATGGCGGAGAAACATCCCAAACGTATGGTATTTCCACTTTTGGATAATAAATAAGGACAGCAAAGAAAGCAAGAGTGAGTCAAAGCCCAATCGCAGCAGTCAGGATCGGCTATGAACCTGGAGGTGCAGCACAAGATTAAGGTTATCACTCATTCTGGCGCACTCATGCTGTTGAACAACAAAACTGAAATCGATAGGTATTACAAACGAAGATATGGGTGACTGCAATTAACATTTCTGGTTGTTGTACCATGGTCAACCGGTCATTCCACAGCCCAAGACCGGAGAAATCTGAGGTTTTAAAATGGACCAACATTATAACACGAGGCCAGGTGTTCAGGCCCTGTCAACTGCGATTGGAAAGGCATGACAGCAAAAAGTTCACCAGAGATAATGCAGACATTTCATTTTGCCTCAGGGCAACCATACTCAACCTAGTATCAATGACCCCAATTAAGTACTCCGTGACTCCGAAGACTATCAGGCTAAACGTTGCAAATTATGCCCGCCGGAAACCATGGCTACCTTTTTGTTGTAGTTCTCAAAGCAAAAAGAAAAAATTAAAGCCATGTGGCCGATAGGGATTTATTTGTAACTACTGTTTCAAATGAGTTAATATAGCACACGACCAAGATTACGGCATCCAGAACAGCCGGAGTTCTGGGCAAACCCTAGAATGGCGATGAATCAGGTTCACAAGCAACGTCAATTAGCTTCGAGAATGTTGGATCAGATACCACACATTTCAATTATTCGGACGATATGGTGATCCTCGAACAGTATTATTCTTTATCCTTTAAATATCAATAAAGTTTACACAGACAATCAAGTCCTTCTCGCTGACGCTGAACAAATCCCTGATAATCAATAAGCGAGAGGTTGTTCTAAACTTTCAGTAAAATTGTCATGTGATTAATAGTAAAAGACTGAGGAGGCTTCGAAACTAAACGAAGTTTGGTATTCTTAGTATGACCGACGTCTGCGCAGAGCTGCCGATACAGAGCAGTTACACCATCTGTCTTACTGTCTAATCTGTTGCTTTTGAATACATCTCAACATACCCTGGAAGATCTTCACCCGAATCCTACTCAATCGTCTGAACAGTCACCTAGAGCAAGGCCTGCTCCCGGAAAGCCAATGTGGCTTCTGTCGACACCGCGGAACAACCGACATGATCTTTGTCGCACGCCAGCTATAAGAGAAGTTCCTTTGACCCATTTGTGAAAAACTCGGCGGCCTCGGTGGGATTCGAACCCACGCCAGCAAGGGGAAGGCTCAAGTACAGCCAACGCTCTAGAAGTGCCAGAAGATGCGAATTCACCAATACACTACCTTCGTGGACCTGACGAAAGCCTTTGACACGGTGAATCGCGATGGACTGTAGAAAGTCATGCGGAAATTCAGCTGTCCGGGGCGGTTCACGCACATGGTGCGTCAGCTTCATGACGGGATGACGGCACGCGTCACTGACAACGGGATGGTATCCGAAGCATTCGCAGTGACCAACGGAGTGAAGCAGGGCTGCTTATTGCCCCCACACTGTTCAGTCTCATGTTATCTGCTATGCTGATGAACGCCTACCGTGACGAGCAGCCTGGGATCCACATCGCCTATAGAACTGACGGACACCTCAACAGTCGGCGTATGTTGGCTTCAACGCGTGTGTCTACGATTAAAGTCCATGGCTTGCTCTTCGCGGACGACTGCGCCCTTAGCACCGTGACGGAGGAGGACATGCAATGGAGTATGGACCTCTTTGCCACAGGCTGCGCCAATTTTGGATTAACAATCAGTACAGCCAAAACGTTTATCATGCAACAGTCGGCACCCAGCGCGGAATATAATGCTGCCCGAATCAATGTAAACGGTGCTCAACTCAAAAACGTGGAAACCGTTGCTTATCTGGAAAGCACGATGTCACGCAACACGAGAATCGATGACAAGGTTGCCCAACGGATCTCCAAAGCTAGTCAGGCCTTCGGCAGACTGCAGGCCTCCATGTGGAATTGCCATGATATTCCCCTGAACACCAAACTGAAGATGTACCAGGCCGTCGTCTTGATGTAACTCCTTTATGGAGTGGAGACCTGGACCGTCTACTTGAACCAAGCAAGGAAGCTGAATCACTTCCATCTCAGCTGCCTCCGCATAATACTGAAGCTGAGATGGCAAGACAGGATCCCAGACACGGAAGTCCTGGAGCAGGCCGGAATCCTCAGCATCCACGCCATGCTGAGGCAAGTGCAACTGCGATGGAGCAGCCACCTGATGAGGATGGACAACGAGCGAATACCTAAACGACTTTTCTAAGGAGATGTCACTACGGGTGCTCGCCGACAGGGAGGTCAAGTACGACGCTACAAGGACACTTTGAAGAAATCTCTGAAGCAACTGCAAATCAACCCGGCGACCTGGGTGGACCTGGCTGCAATGGCTCCTTCTTAATGTGCCCTTCATGGCACTTCCACTCAGTGGGATCCGAGCCAGGTGTGGTGGTACGCCCAAGGGCGGCTCCGGCTGCGCCAGCCACCTGCGCCCTCTCCCATCTCCGGTCTTCTTGACTCTGTCATGACACCGGGCTTAGGCGGGGGAGGAGGACAGAGTGCGGTAGATGCAGCGCAAGTCTACTATCACTTTAAACTAAATCACGCGGAAGTCACCGTCCTTGCATCACCCTTCCGTGGAGTATAAGGTGGACATCGTCGGACTACGACGGTTGAACTGTCGAATACATTCTAGTAAGTCGACGGTGGCGAACGATGAGGTCTATCGATGTGCCATGAGGTGAGGAAAATGCGATTTCTGACTTATCTATCTTACTTCCTTAATGAACTCACTAAGTTCTGATGACAAAACAAAGTCAAGATGACTATAAAGCCAAGTGGACGCAGTGCCTGATAAAAATAAATAGGCCACCTGCGAGTCACCACTGACTGGACCCGTAACTCTAAGCACCATCGTGCATTCGGCGGATCTTTGACCCCACGCACGTCAGAGTATTATAAGGATCATAGAAAGGTGTCAGTCTTCATTTTGGGAATGAGTTATGTTATCAGGTTGAAACCTTCAAATTCACAAATTTCAATGTTTTGTGAGTTTCAACACGTTTATTGGTTGAGTATAGTAAATAGCAATGCGTTAGGTCTTTACTGGATTTACCGTGTGCTTTTTTCTTCCCCTATACACCAGTGACTTGTCCGAGGCCAGCAAACTATACTTGAGGTTAGGCGAATCGACTGACGCGAGCCAAAATCGCCATCCATCGCGATGGCCGGAGCCTACGCGTTCAGCCTCGGAGGTCCCAAAAAGAAGCAAAACCAAGGATATGGCACGCTCTGCCATAAATTAAGGACGTCTCAGAAGTGACTGAGTGCATTTTTGCCAGACAAGGTTTTGGCACTACATATCGGTACAGAACTTCCATGGACGGAAGGCTAAGGAAAATCAAAGACACACTAAACCTCAAAGAGTAATCTGAGGTAATTTATCGCATCCCATGCCTAAACTGTCTTTGTAATTACACAGACCAGGTTGAACGCATGCTGGGATCGCGCATACGTAAGCATAAGTTAGCTGTGCGACGGTGCGACGAATTATCGCAAGTTGCTGCCCAGACCTACGGAACGGGATATGAGTTCAACCTCGCGGCCGTCATGATAATCGCTCACGCCGGAAAAAAGATGAGCTGCGAATGAATTGAAGCCTGGTACACAGATTGGAACTAAATCAATAGATATATCGCGTTGGAGCTGGCGTACGCAGTCCTGTGCAACCATCTTTAGAATTGTGTTAGTGATCATTGATTGGTTTGTCCCCCCCCCCATAAGCCTCGTCTTTGTGTTGCTGTTGTCATCGCTAACGCTGGACTCCAGCGGGAGTTTGAAAGTTCAAAATAAATATTTTTTTCTGGTGTTCGATCAGACTTCTTCCTTGCTTACGCAATCTCCTGGGACTCAAATCACTGCATTTACTCGTGAATTGTTAGCATTTTCAAACCCCCAAAACGACCTTTCTAATGCCGGTTTATGCCACCATCCGATAGTAGCAGTTCGCAAATGTTTTATTTTGACAAACACGTACAGACAATATATTTGAGATAAGCTCGGTCACCTTTTCTTCATGTGCGCAAAAAAGGACATTTCCAGGTTCCCTTGGCACTCCTTTAATCAGGAAACAAACTAGTTAACTTTTAGGCGGAAAAAATGCAAGTCTTGCGTCTACAACACAAATTAACAACCTCAACGGTACGAACGGTTAAGGTGTAATGTAATGGGAAGAGCCATAAACGCCAGTGAGAGGAAGAGGAGGTAATTTGCGTTTTCAGGCTTAAGGCATATGTGCTCAAAGCAAATCATTGCCTCGTATGTTGTCATCCTAGGTATAACGCGATATGCGCGTGGCAAACAACGCGTGATCGGAACTCCGAAGTGCTGATTGGAAACCCTTCAGCGGATGACGTTTCCATATTCAACGTGTCTCAGTACTAACAACTTGCACTATCTCCTGTGTTTAGAACAGGTTCTGCCGGAAACAAGAGATCCATTTGCATACGAAACCCTTTGAGATTACATAAGTGGAAGAACGCATGCTTTTTGGAATGAAGGTCGCTCGGCAAATCTAAATGAGTTTAGCGTCCAAAATAGCCATTAATTTGATGAGATAGACATTACCTTTTTGAGTTGTTCTTATTTGTAAACGGTACAATTAAAGGCCTTAATCAGGCTTTTCTTGATATGACATAGTGGGGTGGATATTTTTCTCTATAATCGCCACGGTCCTTGAGCAGGCTGCAGACGTAATGATATCCAAAACTTTCTTATCTCCTAATGCTTCACCATTTCAGATTATCTTGAATTTATAGGGGTATAAGGTGGGCCGGAGGTTTTTCAAGTGCATGGCGTACAACGGAAAACTATCGTCTCCGGGGCTGAAGATCGCAATGTAGAGGGTCTCGGCATCCATTATCTAGATGTATGAAGAGTACTACAACTTACTGATTGCATACTGGGTCACTGTGCTACTAAACGAGCCACTCAGATTGTAAATCGATGGGTGAATATCGGGAAAAATTAAGTAATATGCAACGTTATCAAATACTTTATTTAAACCACACTAAGGACGATTAACTATTCAAATGCCTTTGGTGTTAGTTCGTGTTAATGGCAATTAACCATTCGCTCATGTAGGAGTACATCTCTTCCAACGACTTAACTATGCAAGTTCATAAACTCACATAATCGCTATCTGGTGTACCTAATCTAGTCAGTGCAAAACCCGACCAAGTTATCTTAGCTTGCAATTTAGATGAGTATTGTCACAGAAAAACTTGTCAAGCCTAAAAACAGACATATAGTTTGGAGAAATAAATAACAGATCGCTCTGGTAAAACTTTTTGCTAATGAAAGCCTATAACCGGTCTCACCCGAATACCAGAGTTTTCGACAGAAATAAAAACTATATTCTAGTATCGCATTTGCATTCTGCTGTTGTAGCAGAACATTCCTCCCACCGTGATTAAGATCTCTTACATTCCTCGAACGGATAATTTGACGAAATCTCCATGAAAAATTCCATCTAAGGTCCTACCAGATTCTGATTTACATGTTTCAGGCACCATAAAGGGGATATAACGAAACAATTTACTAGCATAATAAGTATAGCCAAAAAATTATTTCAATGGTGACCTACACTTACATCAGGATGGCCTAACAAGACGTGCTGAAGGAAGCACCTTATTGTGCAGTGGATATTTGCAAAAGCCTTCGCCAATCATTTCAAATGAAGATAAATTATAAGTATAAGTACTGCGACCCAGCCACTATTTGAAATGTTCCGCTATAGCTATACTCAATTGAGTATAATTGAGTACTTAAGTATAATTGAGTAGCAGACCTTTGAGGGTCAATAAAGTTCTTATAATCGCAAATGCTTATTTTTAATTGCCAACACATAAGATTTATGCGATCGATTCGTTTTTCTACGTGCCCGTGGTATTCGATATTAGTTAAAAATTGATGTGGCAGGTGAGTGGGACCACAAATTATGGAAATGAATTTGTATTCGACAGGATGCACCCGGGCATGTCAGTGCCCAGTTATCGTCTTAAACGAATAATAATCATCATCTGTCAGCTACTGGCGCAAAAACAACAAATGACGTGGAATTCTAGTATTCTCGCTAGTGAGAATAAGAATGATAACACTCCAGAAGGCATTACATGTTTGAGTTACACACAGCACGCTTAATGGCCTGTCAGTCATCATAAAGAGACAAAATAAATAAAGAGTTGATAACTCACATAAATGCGTGAATTTAAGCTGGTGGTGGAGAGATAATAGGCAAATAGGACGCGTTTTCGTTTGACCCGCCTAGGTTGTAGCCCAGTAAAATTGTATCCATTTCTATAATCTTTTCGTGTTTACCTGAGTATTTCTTAAAATATGTGTCAATCAGGATTATTTTATATCCCAATTCAGAGTAATCTTTTCTATTATGTTCATCTTGTGCAGTTCCGTACCATAACTTTGCAATAGCTGCAAGGTACTCCACTCAATTACGATCTATTGAATGCCCCTTTACTAAAGTTCGCATGGCTTATGCCACATGGTGTCCTCACCACTATACCTGGGGGATAGAAATAAACATTGGACTGCTTGTCGGATTTTGTTTTTACCTCACCCGTGTCCTTTGCTTTTCAGACTTTTCTTACTCTGTCCATTGGGAACGACACAGTGCTTATTTTGTTTGAAGATGTGGCAGTACTGTAGTATTCTTCCTCTTCAAAAGGTGGTTCCTCTGTATGCACTTGTATAAGAAATTGGATAAGAGGCTGGTCTTTATCAGAGTTATCGGTTAACCTGTTTCTCTGATAGTCTTTTAGACAAGGAATGGAGTATCGATTTCGTTTTGCCTTATTTATGTAAGCAAAAATCCTTTTCGAATTTCTTGTATGTCTTTGACTATTTCTGACTCAAAGGCTAGTCTTTCTTTTCTCATAAGATTCCGACACTGATTTCGCTGTTTCTTAAAAGCGGAAAAATGTTTGGGTTGTTGATATCTGGCATATGTTCTCCACAGTCTTCTTTTTTTCTTAAGATTCCTTTTGATTTCCGATGTCACCCACTCGGTTTGGGAGACGCATGATTGCCTTTTAAGTGGACAGAATTTTTCTTCCAACTGCTAGGTCAAGTTACTAATGAAGAATGGAATTTTCTAGCAGCAAGAAGACCAATTTTAATCGAGTCTTTGCACTAAATCAAACAGTCTACAGACATTAATTGGTTTAAATTATTGAATAAATTAATTGAATCTTCCGTCCATTTGCCTTCGATACCATCACAGTTTGACCAGGAGAGTTCTCCAAATCGAGCAATGTTGGAAATCTTAGCCTACACAACCTGCCAGTCCAATCCATTCCCTAACGGTTCTCCAGGGTTTCTGAGGACTTTTGTTCGACTAGGACAGCTCTCCAAATAGAGCAACCTGCCGGAAATCTTGGCTTGGTTTACACAACCTACCAGTTCAATCCAGGCTCTAACTGCTCGTCAGGCTTTCTGAGGTGTATCTACAAAACCTGCTGAGTCGTTCATTATCCATATTCTGTCCAACTGATTGTGAAATTTATATCGAGTAACTCGTTATAACAAATACTTTTAACAACTTCCACTAGCAAACGTAGTTAAGAACGTTCGAGGGATTTCATTAATTTGTAAAAAGGCGGAGTAGATAACTCATATATTGCTTGAGTAAAACCGCTGGTAGTGTAAGCCTACACCTAGCCCCCCGTTAATTCTTAAGTCACCACACAAGAATTCAAAAAGTCATGCCGCAAGCCGGAATTGAACCCGCGACCACCAACGCGATGGCGACGCTCGCTAACCACTTAACCACCTCATCACGATGGCGGACGCTCTCTCAAATTAATATGCACGCTATTGACGACTGACATTTGTGGAGGATGTCAGAAATTGTCCATCAAGCTAAACCAGCTCGATGATGAGATATGGCAAATAAAATCTGCGCTAAAAGGCACCTCTAAAGCAGTAGATGCCACTCAGGTGTCCACTGAGCGACTGACCAGCAGCAAAACCATTGATACGCGTTCAAAGGGTATCTCAACAACAACTTCGACAGCTTCTACGTCTATCGAACAACAAGTACCAATGGCGCAGGACAAAAACAGTCCACCAAAACAAAAACCGTCCAAAACGCAAAACTGACATCAAGAACGAAAAAGCCAATGCACAACCGATTACGAGAGATTCCTCAAAAAAACTCGAACACGGGGCTTTGACCATTGCCTTGTCCTCCACAGGAAGTACTAAGATTCTCACGCCAAGCACAAACAGTGGAAATGGATTCCAAAACCCAAACTACCACCTGCAATTCAAAATCGTCGAACCCATGGAATTCGCCAAAACCAAAAAAACCGGATCAAAGCCAACACATAGCCAATAAGCATCTGCTCCATCGTCACCAGTGCGCAACGTGAACCCTTCCCACCAGGTAGGGGAAGACAGTGTCGTAGGTTCACAAAATGCCACGGACAGAAAAAAGGTTCATAATACAGAAACTACCTGAATCAACAGCTACCACTTCCGTAGACCGATATTCTGAAGACATGAACCACTTTCATGAACTCCTGAACAATATGCTGGAACCTTATACGTCGATTGAACTGGAAAAAGCCTTCCGCCTTGGAAAACGGCCCGAAATCCAATCTGAATCAACACGTCCTAGGCCTCTAAAAGTTATCTTGACCAGTAGCCAGGAAGCCAGTCTCATTCTGTCTAGGTGCTTTAAGTTAAAAAACTCAAACCCGGGAGTTTTTATCCAGTTTTTCCTATCTTCACGTTATTCAGGAGAAAAAACTGCTGCCTTTAAGGATGAAAGCAGTTCAGATCAGGGAAGTGCTAACACAAGTGCAGTTTGTTTGCAGTCTCTCTGTCTTTGTTAGGAACCGGAATTCTGTCCCAGGCAAGAGTGCATCCGTGGACGGTTGCTCACTGTCTGCCGAAGAAGTCAACGGGTGCAGGCTGCAGAAACGATGCCGTATCCCTCAAGGTAACACCTGGAATCGGGTTCAGATGCCGTGCACTACGTCGAACTGGAAAACAGATTTGATGGTTTAGAGGTGATATCCCTGAGAACCTTTTTAATTTAAGCTACACATTATTTGTTTTCAGATAACCTGTGTCAACACTTCCCTGTCCTGAATTTTAATACCTCAATAAGCTGCAGTGTTTCTCCTGAAAACATTTCAAAGAACAATCAGGAGTTTTTTTCACTGTCAGCTTGACTCTCTTTTGTATATATATTTTGACCTGGCCTGTAAACTGGCAATAAATAAATAAGCAAGTAAAGTTGTAGACTTTTCTCATGTTCCGAATCAAAACAGAAGACGATTAAAAATGAATTGTCGCTGTGCAATGCATGGCTGAGCGAAAAGAGAGTGAAGTTAGCAAAGGAATTGCAAGACTGGCTGTATGTAGTCCTGCTATGAGAGTATTTGTCCAATATTAGTTAATTATTTATTTATTTAGAATTTATATTTGGTAAGCACTGGCAAGGCACTGTCTAAGCAAACATTAGTAACGAAAAAAAGTTATGACAATGTGTGCAGATAAAATGTACAAATACATAACTTGTCCTGCTATGTCAACAGTTAGCAATGTTTTAGAATTAATGGTGAACCAGAAAAAATAGGCAGTGAAAAAAACTCCTACCATAAAAATGGTGGGAGAGATCATTAAGCCTTCATTTTTTAATAGAAGGTAGGAGAAAAAAACTGCTTAGGAAAAAAATGGTCAGGTGGTAGAGTAGGGTAATACTGTAGTAGCATTTCAGAATGAGATAATGAAACGTCGAGGTGATTCGTTTTTGATCTCTTAGGCGTATAAGACAAAATCTCACGAAAATGCGTCAATGAACTTAAGTCCTCAGCATCTTAGGATCCAGAATTGAATTCTGATGATGGTTAGTATCCAAAGGAACGGTAGCAATTTAGACTGCGGACTACCCAATGTGTACGTCCGAATGACGTCATCTTTTGGATGACTGGTGATATAAGGAGACATCATAGTTCATGGACGACCCGATGTAGCGAAAATATAGTTTCAAGAGAGTAACTTAAATTCCCGATGGTCCTTTCTCCGAGTCATGGGGAAAGCTACTGGGAAAAGATAAGGAAAATAAAAGGTTAATAGAATCAGTGTTAAGATAAATGTGCAGTCTTCGCTTGAATGCAGATAGACTAGTTAACGACCTAATTTCAATTGGCAAGTTATTCCAAAGAAAACTATACCTAGAAGCAAAGACGAGAGAGCGTTTACACGTGGAGGATGCGGGGGGAGGTATACTTAGTTCAGAATTTCTTAGGTTATAAGGAAGACTAACGGGGGTAATGACAGAAAGCTTGGGGAGAGTTGAACTATTATTTAGTCGGAAAAGGAGAAAAAAGCCTGCTTCAAGTCTCCTTACCCAAAGAAATTTTAGCTTTATTCGCTAGCATCTTGTTGAGTAGGAAGTAGTTGAAAGAGTCGGAAATAGGAGTTTTTTGTGAAATGTCTTTGGACATTTTCAATTTTTGAACGGCTAGATGCGTTCATTAAACCGAAGAAAGGACAGCAAAATTCAAGAATGGGAAGTACAAACATACGATAAAGTCTTAATTTAATTTCAGGAAGGTAGAAATTATAAGAAATAAAGGCGCAAATCTGAGCAGCTTTGGCTGAAATTCTATCGGCATGAGGCGAAAGATCCTTGATGGAGGAACATTCAATCATAGGGCAACCTTCAAAAATAAGAGGTTGCGGCAGCCTTACAGGCCCAAAACTCATGTAGCGACACTTAATAGGTGAGAACTCCATTAGCCATGTGGAGCTCCAGGCCGAAATAGCGTCTTAGTCTGAATGAATTTGTTCTAGGCACCGTTCGGTCGTAGAGTTAGAGAAGGAATACACGCATTTGAGGTCATCAGCATAAATAAAAGATTGAAAATGTTTATATCATTTATATACAGTAAGAACAACAAAGGACCTAATACGGTACCTTGGAGGACACCACTAACAATCGGGGTAGGACTTGAGTATGAGGACCATACTAAAACCTTTTGCTTTCGATCATTTAGGTATGATCTAATAAAGTCAGTAAGGGGACTACGAAATCCTATAGCTTCTAGTTTAGCTAGAAGTCGTTTATGAGGCACTTTATCGAAAGATCAAAATAGATAACTACCACAGAGAGATGATCATTACGAAGAGAGGTTAGAAGATTTAGAAAAGACATGTGGCAGGTTTAACAAGAGTGGTCCGGTAAGAAGCCGTGTTGAGAAAAAGTTGATAATTTGATTGCTTATGCAAAAAAATCCGTGATTTTTGCAATTATTTTTCGAAACGTTTAGCAAGAGAGGGCTTTTATGAACACCGCGATAGTTATGAATGTCCGAGCGGGAACCAGATTTAAAAACTAGTATTATAATAGAAGTTTTCCAGTAATTGAGGAAGAAACCATTTTCGAGAAATACTGAGAATAACTTGCTTAGTAAAGGAAGAAAATCCCTTAACTGTTTAATAAGTGAGTTTGGAATGTTATCAGTTCCAACCGAATGTGAATTTTTTAGGTGAGCTATTTCCTTTTGAATACATGAAGGCGAGAATTTAATGGTTGGTAGAAGCGAATTTGAAAGCAGAGGAATTGTGGGAGTGGGCTTGTTTCAGTGGTAAAGTGGTTGGCAAAAAAACGAATTTAACAACTCTGCTTTGCCCAAATCGTCTTTAACAAATTTTTTGTTACAGTCGCTTAGCCGATGACCGAACATGGAAGATATGAGCAACAGATTTGGATGAATTGCCATCACTTAGTGCCCGAGACTCCCTACGCTTATCTCTCGCGAGCCTAATTTTCGATGCTAATTCAAATATTTGTGCAATCCTTAAATGAACTGACAAAGAGCTTTAAGATGAATCTTTAAGTTGTTTTTGTAATTTTTTAAGTCTGTTCTGGAGAAAATGCGGAACAGTAGAAGAAGCTGTATTTTCATTAAAAATCTTAAACGGGATAAAAGCATGGATTTTTTCTGTGAGGCTCTGCAATAGCTCACGGAAAAAGTGTGGATCGTTGATTGCGAATATGCTATGCCAATCTAGATTGCTTACGAAATTATTTATCATTTTATGGTTTGTGTTAGCAAAGTCGAGGTTATTGCATTTAACCTCAGGCTTAGTAAGAAGGGGGACTGGAAAACAACAGTGAATTATTGCGTGATCACTTGTGAAAAGATCATGATGAAAATTCATAAAGAGAGGATGGACATCATTTGTAAAAATTAAATTTAAAATGTTGTCATTTCTAGTAACTGATCTGACCAGTTGGGACATGTTTGAAAAGTTAATAGAATCAACCAATTTCTGATGTTTAGGCGGAGAGGAATTTGCCCGCCAGTCAATGTCTGGCAGGTTGAAATCGCCTACGATTATTTTGACATCAAATTGTGTGTCTGCAACTTTTTCAAATAGTTCACAGAGCTCGCTTTCATTGCCAGAATAACACGGAGGATTATAGACACAGCCAATTAACGCTTTTTTATTGTGAGGGAGGATGACTGAAGCAAAGCATACATTTCCAGAAAAGGACGAAATGGCCAGCTGAAAAGGGAAATGTACAAAGGATGACTTAATATAACGGAGGCAACCACCACCACGTTTTTCAGCGCGGTCTTGTCGGTACAAATTGAAATTATCTATAGCAAGCGTTGAGTCAGAAATAAGAGAGTGAGCCCAGGATTTAGTGATGCACAGCACATCTGGATCAAGCTCAAAGGCTACTGTTCTAAGCTCAGCCATCTTATTTACAACTGATCTCGCATTGAGTGAAACTAAGCTGAGCGTATTCCTGAGCTGCAGGTTACGCTTATCAGTATTAATAAAAAAGGATAATTTGGTGGCGGAGAAGAAAACTGGAAAGAAGAAACGAAAGGGGGGAAACAAAATTGCTCTGGTCTACAATTTGTCAAAATGTTACTGTTATGAGAACTGAGATTATTGTACAGCGGCATATTTGGATGAAAACCTTGGAAAATAAGGCTATATTGTGGCGTTTGAAAGATAGGGGGTGGCATAGAAATGAGATTTGAGGGACGTTAGCAAAATTTGGCGGAAAACGTGCATTTGAAAAAGGAATAAATGATTTCGAAAAACTGGTGGCATAATTAGAAGCGTTAATTATTTGGGGATTTCGACCACCTTTTGGGTTGGGAAGGGTGCTTACATTAGCGTTCGCAGCTGTTGTAGATGCTGAGGGGTTAGCAGGTTTCCCATCGGTAATGACATTACTGATTTTAATGCCGGGATTAGCCAATGATTCAGATTTACTAGGAGTTTTCTTAGGTTTAGTAGATTTGGCAGCTATAGCAGGCATGGTTTGCTTGGGATGAGAAAGAAGTGGCTTTGACACAATTTCACTCAAACCAGGAACAAGGTTAACGGGTGAAGATTCAGCTGGAATCGAAATTCCTGTCGATCCGGAGGGCCGTGGGCTTGCATTAGCTACAGGACAAACCTCTGAGATAACTTTTGATATTGAAGGTGTAGACGAAGGCTTCTTGTTTGCTAATGAGGGTGAAACCCGACGTTCCATTGGGGTTTTATTCCTACAGATAAACAACTTGTTTTTTTTCAAATATTGAGCTGAGTGCTCATGCTTAGAGAAAATAACGTCAACTTCAATCGCTGAAAAAGTTTAACCAGAACTGGTGGGTTTTTGCTACGGGAAGACAACCTTTTAGCTTCAGCGACTTTAAAGTTAAAGCCGCCTGAGTAAAGGAAATGAAATGCAACGTCCAGGGGGATTGTACTCTTGGGGACGTTTTTTTAAAAGAAAATTGAAACTTCTCTTATGTCGGTCAATTGACTCGGTACTGACCATGTTTATAAAAGGCTCTAGTTTCACGCATTGTTGAGAAGTGAGTGAAGACAACTTTCCCTCAAAAATGGTACCAAGGATCGTGAAGAGAACCATATTTAGACATAAAGGTATTAAAGTTTTCCAGGGCGTCAAGATCTAATTTCTTCATGCTTAAGGTGGGCTGCTCTAGTGGAAGTTTTACGTGAAGAGGATGTTTGCGTCTAAGCACTGACTGGGGTTTCATATTGATTTTAAAATATAAGTATTTTTCAAATCGATAATACGAAATAAAAATTGTCACTTGAGACGTTTTTCGGAATAAAAGATGTAATATTTGAAATATGCGTTTTAAGCAAGGCACTGCAAGCAAATATCTGCTAGGTTACGAGTTTAAACTGAAAATATAATTAGCGAAGGGGCTATGCAGGATGAAAAATTTTGTCAACTGTTATACCAGTTACTGCAAATTATTCTTCGCTGGAAATAAGGTAAACTTACAAAATTTCAACTTTATTTCTAGAATTAACCTTTATATTCCGTCCTTTTGACGTAAATCTGCGAGAACTTTAATGAGGCTATGTAGGGTGAAAAAGTTTAAAAACTTTATATTTTACCCTTTGGCAATTGCAATAACTGCAAGTGTGTGTAGCTGATAATGACGTAGAAATACAATAAATTGTCAATAATATAGCTAATATTTTCAACAGGAAACGAAGAAATCGGTTTAAAATTCGAGAATTCACTTATCTTCAAATTATGCTGTCAAGCCTTTTTTTAAATCCAAACTTATGTCAGCGTTAACCGTCTCGTTTAGGAGTAAATGCCATGGTCACACCACTCGTTGGCTAAGGAAAACTTTGTGAGGTCCAATCGCATGCTTGTGTTTCTGACCTTATATGGATAATCGTGCAGATAAATTGTGCAGACAAACTCAAAGTTATCCTCCGGGCTCAGTGAGGAAACCTGTTTGCGGATAGTAATAATTGCATTTAATTCCGGTTTACAGGCAATATCCACAATGTTCAGAGCAGCGTACACCGTAAGTGTCTGTAAGACGGGGAAAATAATTCAAGTTGTTTCAACCTTTCCTGGTAGGGTAAATCTTAAATACTCTCTACCACCATCGTTGCCCTCCGTTGCATCGGTTCGATGACATCAATAGCTTCATCCCTAGAATCAAGGTTGGCAGACTGTTATCGAAATGTAGTCTCTCGAAGACGCCAAAAATATTTCCAAAGACTTCAAGGGGAATATTTTAAAAGCACGTCTGATCCAGTGCTATTTATAAGTTGTCTTCTGGACTGTTTTCTTACAGTGTTCTGACGTCATCAATTTCGCTATTGTCTAAATGTTCAGATCTTTGTGCATTTCTACCTCTCTAAATGTAGTGCCAATAATAAAATACTGGTGTTTTGGCGATACTTTTCAACCAACGCTAATGTTCCGGAAATCCACACTTGGATACCTTTAACTTTAAAAAGTCATCTGGTCGAACAGACACTCACTTTTTTTGTTATTTGATTGTAGACTTTGAGTTGTCAGCGCAGTTGACTTCAGCCCATATCTTTGTGTCATTAGCAAATATGACAGCTTTACAGTCTTAATAATTGAGACAGTCATTCACAAAGATATGGAAGAATAGCATGCCTAATACAGGACCTTGTGCGACCCCACTGTTCGCCTTAACCCAATCGAAGGTTGAATTGACAACAATGACTCTCTGCATAATCGAAGTTTATAAAACGTTTGATTCATTTGAACTTCCTGCCTATAATTCCCATTTCCAAAATATTTTTAAAGATAAGTTGGTTGGGTACGCCATCAAAGGCGTTTCTGAAATCAAAGCATACAGCACATTTGGATTGCCCTGTCAGCAACCATCGTTCAATTCTCATTTGAATAGAGAAGACTAGTGAGACAAGAGCGATTTCACTGCAGGTGTGACCATAATATGTATCGAGTAATAAAAATAGGGGTAACAGCCATAGGGGTAACCGTCAGAGATGCTAGATAGAGGAAACTATCCTGGGCATCAACAGTACGCTTAGGGTCGAGCGATCAAAGGAACATAGAGGTCGCGAAGGTCATCGTCAAAATGCTAGAGATGCGACCATGATAATCTTTTTTTCTGATTGCTGAGACCACCGAAAGTTGGCGAAAATTGAAGGAAACCACCACTATTTTCAACAATCCGTGTATAGTCAACACAAGAGAGAAGGTTAAAGGCCGCAAAGACCATCACCCTAAGGTGCAGCAGATGCGATGGCGGACGAGTTTGTAGCAGATTATAGAGGGTGGACGAAGAAGAGAACCCCGAAATCCTAGGGAACCAATGGGGTCGTCAATATTTTTAAATGATAGTCAAAATCATGGGGAAACGGAAAATGGCTACAAAGATCGTTATTTTTACAAAAATTTGTGCAAACGAAACAAAAATGGTTCCCGAGGGAATAGTAAACAGCATGTTAGGTTGTGTCTGAGCGTAGCATGACAGGATAATGAGAGATATGGTAATTGCTTTAGAAGTGCTCAATAACGTGCGTTCAGGGAGTGCTGTTTCGCATGTGAATTGATGAAGAACGTGAGGTCTGGACATCTCAGTAGTCAGATTGGATATTCTGATGATAGTTATTGGCAAACGAAACAGAGGTAGTTGAGAATGTGCGCGCCAATGTGACCCGATTATTTGATGATTATTTGACTGAGGGTGGGCTATGAAGTCATCTTAGTTCGTGGATAGACTATGCTTGGAAGTATAATTTGTAGACAGTCTTCAAATACCCGATCATCCTTTTTGGGGTCATTGAGAAAACTGCTCGTGAAAGATGGTGATAATGAAGGCTTAATTGTGTCAGTGTTAAGATAGATGTGCAGTCTTCATTTTCAATCAGATAGGTTATTGGTCACCTTATATCGACTGAGAGGTTATGCCAAAAAAAGCAATACTTAGGAACAAAGAACAGGGAGTGCTTAGAATTGGATGATATAGGAGGACACATAATCAGTGAAAAATTACGAAGGCTGTACGGATGACTACAGTGGTAAGGTTTGAAGTTCGGGGATTATTTGAAATGGTATGAGGGCGGAAAGGGAGACAGAAGCCAGCTTCCAGTCACCGAACTCATTGCAATCTTAGGTTAGCTTGCTGGGACCTATTCGAGTAGGAGGTAATTGAAAGTGTCGGAGGTACGAGTTTCCGAGTAAAATACCTTTGGAAATTTTCAATTTTTAAGCAGGTAGACTGTTTCATTAAATTAAATAATGAGCAAGACAAACATTCAATTTAGTCTTACTTTAATTTCAGGAATATAAAAAATTTAAGTAATAAAGCAACAAATCTGACAGCTTAGGCCGTAATTCTGTCGGCTTAAGGCGAGAGATCTAAATTAATACTGTAGTTTAAATTTAAGTCCTTGATACTATAACGTTCAATCATAGAGGCGCTTTTAAAAATAACTTGTTGTGGTAGTCTTTCAGGCCAAAATCACATGAAAAAGACACCAAGAAGGTGAGACTTCCATTTGCCACGTTCAACTACACGTGGAAAGAGCAAGCAAGTCGGCATGGATTACTTGTAAGTCTCGTTGTGTCGGAGATTTAGAGGGTTTCAATATTTTCTCTTCGAAATTCATTTGAAGCCTTGCAGCTTCACATTCGCAACAACTTCGTTGTTTCTCATATTTACATAAATATTGAAAATACGGAAAATCTTACAGTAAATAAATAAATAAATTGTATATTTAAGGCCTAGAGGGCCCCATCATTACAAACTTCCTATCGTTGTATAAATAAATACAAAGTGGATAGTTGCTGCGCTATGTTAACAGCCATATGAACAGCAGAAATGAGTAGTATGGTAGGCATACCCGATTCAAAACAATTCGCCATTTTTAAAAAAATAGTGAACAATCTTTGGAGTATACGGTGGACTAGGAAAGACGTGGTGAAAAAAACTACTGTGGTCAAATCAGGGGCGAATTTCGGTTAGCCGGCAATTTAAAAAGAACTAGGAAAAACACTGCTTCTCTCAATAATTAATATTTAGATTTTTTGGGATAGGTACGATACAATGGGCTAGTACTGTGATGTTGCTGACAACGTATGAGGTTTCTGATCTCTCCTTGTCGGATGAGAGATAATATAACAGCCAGAGCTACTGTTTATAACCACCGTGGAGGTAAGGGAGGAGGAACTCATCGTAAACAACAGGGTCAAAACGAAGAGGGGAAAGAAGAGGGCACGAGATCATCACCGAGATGCGACCTTGCTGACTGCATAGTCCATGAACAAAGAGGAGAAAACATCAGAACCCACCACGATCATCAACAGATGCCGTAGACCATCGTCAGAGTTGCAGCAGTGGTGAAAAACACAAGGGTTTTTAAGAGTTGGCGATAATAGTTGAAAAGGAGGTGACGGAAAAGCGACTGTGAAGATTGAATCTGCAGAGGATAATTAAATCATATTTCGAAACCAGTGTTATATCCATGAACTGCCTCAAATACCAGGAGGACCCTTTTCATAATCCAAAAAGTTGCGAGTTTGGGAAGAAGACAGACAATAAGGACTTTATATCTTCCGAAGTTTATTGTTTGCGTTATTTGGTTTTGAAAATCGCTAATGTAGACGACAACCTAATTTCGAGTTGGAGATTATTCCATATGAAGGCATATTTGTAGACAAAACTGAGAATGGTTAGTCATGGAGCTAGGGGTTGGTGAAATTATCATGGAGGAAGTACGAGTGGCATAAGGTCGACCTACCGGAGTGAGAGCATTAATTCGTGGGAGATTTGGGCTAGAGTTAACGCGAAACAGGAAGCAGGGACCGGATTCGAGTCTTCTTACGCACAGAAATCAATTGTTTACTAACTGGTATGTATCCGCATAACAGATTCTGGATCCAGGCAGAGAAAATAGTCTTCGAGTAAAAACTACCTGAACTTTTTCCATCTTTTTGCGGTCAGAGGTGTTCAGTTCAGTTCAGTTTTATTAAGGGAAATATAGGCGAAGCCTTTGAGCTCCCTATTGATGTCAGTGACACTGTAAATTAAAAAAGGCTGACATATAATGGACGTTGGACAAAGGGTTATCTCCCGGACACACTGCAGGGCATCGGACAAACAATTATAAAATAATGTTACTCAAAAATAGGGAGTAGTATGTTATATGACGCGAAAATTGTGGGTGGGAATATGTTTCAGGAAATGTGTTATGTTCGGATGTCGTGGTGGTACTTATGGCTGTACTGGTCAAACTTCCGCTTAAAAGTGTCAACGGATGGGGACATTATTATGTCGGCCGGCAGAGCATTCCAGGCCTTAATCACTCTGTTGGAGAAGAAGAACCTTCTTGTGTCGAGTCTTGCACCTGTCACTCGTAGTTTAATGGGATGTCCTCGCAAAGTAGTGGTAGTGGCCAGCTCAAAGAAGTCGCCAGATGTAAGGCAACAATCCTGAAGCCGCAGCATTCGAAAGGCTTGTATTAAGTCGCCGCGTAGCTGTCTATAGTCCAGAGGAAACAGATCAAGATTAGACAATCGTGTCTCGTAAGGCAGGCAGCTTTGACCTTGAACAAGCTTGGTTGCACGTCTTTGGACCTTCTCAAGTTTGTTGTGGTCTTTGACAGACCACGGTCTCCAGGCTTGTATGGCAAATTCCAATTGTGGTCGCACGAACATCCCGAAGACCTTATTAAAGCACTCTTTGTCGAACTTTGCAAACGCTCGCTTAATTAGATACAAGCTTGACATGGCAGATTTTGCTACTTTCATCAGCCCAAAGAGGGGACATCAATATTCTAGGATAGGAAGAACAAACATGCGGTACAGGTTTAACTTTATTTCCGGGACGAAGAAATTATGCTATATAAAATCACATATCTGTGCAGCCTTTGCAGAAATTCGATCTACATGAGGCAATAATGGTAGCTAATTCGTGTAACTTAGACCTTAGTCTCTTTTGTTTGATCGTTCTAAAAGTGTACTATTTTGAAATATTAGGGGCCCAGGAAGCTTGGTGTGGCCAAAAAACATGAAACTACTTTTTGGATAGAGAAAATTAAATCAGCCAACTAGAGCTCTAACGTGAAAGCATAAAAAGACCAGTGTTGATTTTATTAACAAAACTATTGGCGGTTTCTTAAGCAAATGAAAAAATACACCTGATTTCGTCAGCGTCAACGAAATTTCACAAAATGTCGCTGATGTACAGAATGAAGAGGAGGGGACCTAGAACCGTGCCTTGAAAAACGCCACTCGTGATCAGCTGAGTCATTGAGTAGCTATTACCTACTAAGACCTTCTGGCTGCAAGTAGTTTCCAATGAAGTCAATGAAAAAAAGGCAGGATGCTGAGAGCTTCCAGATTCACCAGAAGACGTCTGTGCGACACCAGGTCAAAGAAGATCACAACCACTTGCTGCTGCTGATTATGAAGGGAAGTGACGAGGTTAAGAAAAGCTAAGTAACACACTTCGCATGATTTTCCAGATAGAAAACCATATTGCGTGTCGCTTAAAAGATTATTTTCTAGGTAAAAGTCAAGAATTTGATTAAGCTAATATTTTTCAAGAATTTTTGCTAGAGCCAGGGTTATTTGAATGCCTTGATAATTATTAACGTCTAAACGAGATCCCGAATTGAAGACAGGAAGAATAAAAGAGGTCTTCCACGAGTCAGGAAAGAATCGGTTTAAAAGATAAACTGAAAATATATGACTAAACAATCAGGGGAAGCTCAACACTCTCTTGATAATGGAGTTTGCAATACTGTCAGTCACCCGAAGAGTGCGGGATTTAGACGAATTATTTGCTTACGAAGTAATTCTAAGGAGAAATCCATGGTGCTGATAACATTGAATGATAATGATTGGAACATCTGAAACGGTATAGATTCTATCGTAAGATGATTTGCAAAGAACGCACTTAACAATTTTGCCGTGTCAGATTCTTCGAGAACGAAGTTTTTATCTTCATTTAGTAATGGAGGAATGTCATAACCTCGTTTAGAGGAGGATCGACCGTGAAAGAGTTTAGCAACAGATTTCGCAGAGTTTGGCTCACTGAGTTCATTAGATTCCCTCTGTCTGTCACGTGCAAGACGAATCTTAGAGGCTGATTCAAAAATCTCTGTGATCCTCAGATGCACTGATAACGATCTAGTAGATTGCCCTTTTCACTGCCCAATTTCTTTAGTCTCAACAAAAGAATGTGAGGAACGGTGGATTCCGAAGCGTGGGACTGGACAATTTCGGTTGGCACACATTCCAGGATGTTATTTGAAACGACTGACATGAAGTCACAAAGATTTGCTGCGTCGTTCATATAGGAGAGGTGCTGCCATTCCAATAAGTCTTAAAATGTATTAATTTAGCTAATATCTGCGAGATCAAAGTATGATAGGTACGAACGGGACTAGCCTTTTTTGAAGAGACAATCGGAAGGCAACCGTGAATTAGTGTATGATTACTTTGGAAGAGGCCCGGCTTAAAATCAACGAAAAGGGAGCAATGTCGTTTGTGAAAATCAGGTATTAGATATGATTTGCTTTCATTGAAGAACAGACTAGCTGAGACCAATTAGAAAAATTAGTGGAATCTAGGAAAGGCTGAAATCGAGATGCACAAAAATTTAAAATCCAGTCAATTTCAGGAAAATTAAAATCCGCAGCGATTATTTTAATGTATCAATTGGACTCCGAAACAAATTAAAAAATTTCACAAAGTTTTGCATCATTATCGGATGATGAATTAGGCGGGTTGTTAATACATACGAGAATCGCTGTTTGCCGGGGCGGCCGGATAATAGATGCGAAACAGTAATTAACAGCGAATGAAGTGGCATCTAGATCAAACGGAAAGTGCTTAAATGAAGCTTTAATATAGAGAAGACAACCACCACCACGCTTACTAATGCAGTCTTGACGGTAGAGATCATGCTGGTCTATGACAAGCAAAGAGTCGGAAATTAATGGATGGATCCAAGATTCAGTTGCACATAAATAATCGGGCATTAACCCGAAAGCCATGGCTCTCAGTTGGGCCATCTTATTTATAACAGATCTAGCATTAAGTAATATGACACTAGTGTAGTTGGAGTATCTAAACTAGGGTTACCGTTATATATAAAAACATGTGGAGGTGGGTATTTAAGTTAGAAGTTATTGCGGTTTGGAGGGTGACTGCCAACTGTGCCAGAACTATTTGTATAAGGAACGTCAGTAACAAAAGGCTAAGAGGGATGTCTAAAAGGGGTAGGAATATAATTCTCCGGTATCGAACCACCATAAAGGTTAAGACCAGGATACGCTCTTTGGAAGTTAAAACGGAATGGAGGGAAGTAAAATGGAATAAAGAGGCTGGTATGAGAGGGCAAGCAGCTATAAGAATTAAGTGTTCGAAAGTCGGTTCATGTATATCGATTAAAATGGTAAGGGTTGTTTGCCTGTTGGTGAGGCTTGGGTAGTTTTGGAGAAGGCAGTATGTGATTAAATAGAAAAGCGCTACCTTGCTTTTCGGTTTGGGTTCGATTTCGTGCTTCGAACAACCTGCCTTAGGTGATATACTTAGGGGTATAAGATGACGCGTGGGATTATCGAACGAGCTTGTTTTTGGAGGGTTTAATAAGTTGTCTTTAAATTGAGATGAAAGCAGATTTTGTATTTGAAGAACGCTATTTATGTGATGTGGCTCGGAAAATTTCACGGTGAAGCCTATGGAACTGCCTTTAGGAGAGGTAGCTGTCTGTCTATGGGCTTTAGACAGTTTAAAACGGTATTGCGGATATTACAGGTAGGCTAAAAGCACCGGAAATTTCATACATCGGCCATGGGGAAACTAAATAGAAGGTGGAGGGGAGGGGCTGTCCGAACTGGACATTTGAGGAGATGAATT
Organism: Schistocephalus solidus; assembly: GCA_017591395.1. Classification (NCBI taxonomy): domain Eukaryota; kingdom Metazoa; phylum Platyhelminthes; class Cestoda; order Diphyllobothriidea; family Diphyllobothriidae; genus Schistocephalus; species Schistocephalus solidus. Next base: position 355,915 of record WEDG01001497.1, read on the forward strand.
AACCGGTGCATTGACGTAAGTGGAAATACGACCAAACTTATGAATATTAGGTTGTGAGGTGGATGATAGGAAAAACCATTTCTTCGCTCCATTGGTGTAAGTTCGCGACAAAAGGAAACATTTTGTCATTTCCAAATAGCGAGAAGTGCGACCTCGTTGAGCAAAGATTGAGTCCACCTCAATTGTTGAAAAGAATTGAACTAAGAAAGGAGGATTCTTGCTACGCAAAGAGAGGCGTTTTGCTTCCACTATTTTGTAGTTGAAACCACCGAGTACAAAAAAATCCATAGCAACGTCAACTGGGCGCCGGCGTATGGAAGCATTTTTTAGGAAAAAATTGTGATTACGTTTGTGTCTGTCAAAACCCTCGCTGGCGACCAAGTGAGCAAACGAGGCGAGACGTCTGCAATCCTGAGAGGGAACATCAGGTATTTTACCACCGAACAGGTTACCGAGTATAGATAAAATAGATCCAAACTTCATCATGAAGTCATTGCAGTTATATAAAGCGGAGAGATCTAGCTGTTTAATTTGAATTATGGGTTGCATATTTGAGTCAATATTGAGACTACTAGGTGTAATCAAGCAACGCTTGGGTCCCGAGACAGGTAGTTTACGACGTGTTGAGATGTTGGTTTTATCTTTTGTCGAAAATAGGAGTGCAATCGACGCAGGATACGCAGGGTAAAAAATTATGCTGCTATAGATTTTAAACTGGTTGATATGTTGACAATAAAAATGGTTACTACAAATAACTTATTTTTGGAAATTTATAATGTTTTTTAAAGTTCAGCTTAAATTCTATGTTCGCGCTTTACATTTCTACTTTTTAACGTGGATTTTTAAGTATGCCAAGTGACGCTACGTCGGGTGAAGCAGTGTGAGACTGAATATTTCCACCTATTATAAAATATAACAACCACAGGTTATGCAGTTGTTTAAAGGCTAGAAATAACAAAAATGTATAACCACTTTGGCCAATAAATATAGCAAGAAACGAATAAATCCGTTTGAAGTTGAGATTGAGAAATGGGGCTATGCCGGGTGAACACTATTAAACTGTATAGTTCCACCTTTTGTTAAAGAAAAAGATCACAGGTATGCGCAGTTAATTAAGTGTTACAAATGAAAAACAGTTATGATCAATTAAGCCAATAAAGTCAGTAGGAAACGAAGAGATACGTTCAAGATATGAGATTTCACTTAGCTTTCGAAAATCGACCTGCGCGCCTTGACCTTGACCTTGACCATAGTGTTTCCAAAGGCGATATATTTTTTAAAAGATGCCTCAAGATCATTGAACATCCCCTTCGGACAGTTTTTCACTTTAAGTAATTTTATGGAGGAAAGTGTGCTTGCACCACGGAGCCTCCTATTTACACTCAAAATGGCAAAAGAATAAACGTTTATAACCATAAATTGGGCAAATGTTCGTGTAAGGTCATCGATATGTGAGAGCCAGGCGCAAGCTGCCGCTACTGACACAATATTCATTGTATGTACAGTAGTTTCTCAGCAAATGAGTATCTAGTTGGCATTTCAATTTTTTAACAGTTTTGAAAAAGACCACCTCGTCCGGGAGTTCGTTGCATGCTCCAACTACCCTCTGTGAAAAGGCCTTCTGTCGGACCTCCGTATGCGCAAACTTCCTCTGCTGTTTAAAGGGATGATCCCACAGATGTTTGGTTCAAGCCAATTCAAAGAAGCTATCAAATTCTATGACACACTCACGGCCTCTAATAATTCGGTAGGTTTGGATGAGCTCACCGCGTAGTTGCCTTTGATTGAGAGGAAACAAATTAAGTTCATCAGTCTGGCTTCGTAAGACAGCTGACTTACATTCTTGACCATCTTCGTAGTACTCACCTGAACTCCTATCAACTGTAAATAATCCTTCTTAAACCACGGATGCCAGGCCTGGATGGCATACTCCAAGCGAAATTGAACAAATGCCCCGTAGGTTTTTCTAAATAGCTCCTTGTTAATCTGTACAAATTCTCGTCTGATGCAACTAAGACTTTTTTCATGCGTTAAACTGTCTTAAAATATTGTGAAGGTGGTTTGAGTGAAGGCTTTATTAAAACACCGAGGTCCTTCTGTTCCTGAACATTTCAAAGTGGCTGCCCATCGAGAGGGATATTGGTAGGAACCATCCACCTAACTGGTTCTTCTAGTACGGAGCCTTATGACTACACACTTCCCAACGTTAATACTTAAGAGATAATGAGAAGACCAGCTGCTAAGATAGCTGAGAAGCTCTAAAGTGCATGCCTGTTAGCGTTAGCTCTGTTGGCTCTCCATAATTTAACACTGTTAGCAAACATAACAACGCTGTAAACCAGGTCATCAACACAGCCGTTGATGTAGACTAGGAAGAGTAATGGCCCTTCGACGGAGCCCTTGGGGACACCACTTACACCGGGAGTAAGGGTTGACTTCAAGGCTTCTATGCGCACGTTTGCAATCTTCCTGCAAGAAAATCTGCGATCCATGTCAGCAGCAGTTCTCTTATTCCAATCTCAGATAAGTGAAAGATCAGACCTTTTTGTGGGATACTGTCGAATGCCTTGTTGAGGATGTCAACCCTACTATCTTCGTTCATTGCGAAAACAAATGCTATGTTGAGAGCAATTAATTGGAATGTAAGAGCGGTTCTGTATGAAGTCATGATGGAGCTTTGATAGTAGAAGGTTCTCCGTCTGGAACATTATTGTCGCCTTCTTAAGTGTAGCTTCCATTATTTTATAGCAAATAATCGTTAGGCTGACAGGCCGATAAGTGTTGAAATTAGATCAAGCCGCACCCTTGCATTTGGGGTACATATTTGTTGCCTTCCATTTGACTGGGAGTCTCCCTGATTTAAATGATGAATGAAAGATTTACGCTTATGTTTGGGAGAGTTCACTTGCCAGTTCTCTCAAGAACTTTGTTGAAATATTTTACGGAGCAGATGAATTTGCGGTCAAAGGTCGAAGGCGGTTGGTTCGCATTCGAAGATAAGTGAATTCTTGAATTTAAAAAGGATTTCTTCGTTTCCTTTTGAAACTTTTAGCTTAACTGTTGATAATTAATTGTATTGCTAACTCTTTATCAACTGCACGCACCTGTGGTTATTGTATTTAACAGCAGGTGAAAATATACCATTTTGAACGGTTTTACTTGACATAACTTCACAAAAGTTCTTGCAGATTTACGTAAAAAGGACGGAATCTAAAAATTAATTCTAGAACTAGAGTTGCAATTATTTTTAAGTTTACTTAATTTCCAGCAAATAATAGTTTGCATAGTTTTATATACCAGTTGAGATAATTTTCATCCTGCGTAGCCTCTTCGCTTAATTCAGTATAATTCAGTATATATAAGGAAGATAGGCAGAGCCTTTGAAAACCTTTTTACAGATAGACGCTAGCAAAACAAGCAAATGTTACATTGCGATAGTCGTTTTAGCATATCGATCATTGCTGTCGACTCAATATATGTCCATCAAGTAAAAATGCATCAAGTCTTCTTTTTAACATTTCAACGCTTTCAGCCTGAACAACCGAAGCTGGCAGTTTGTTCCATTCTTCCATCACCAGTTGGGAAAAGAAGTTGGCCCGCACTCCAAGTTTGGCGTGTTTTCTTTTCAGTTTGTATGGGTGTCCTCGGAGACTTGTCATGTTTGCCAATTCAAAAAAGTTGGCCATCTGAAGAGCACAATCAATTCCTCTGACCAGTTTGATGACTAAGATCATATCCCCTCTGTATTGCCTATAAGAGAGAGGAAACATTTTAAGTCTTTATAAATAAATTAATTAATTGTATATTTAAGGCCCAGAGGGCCCCATCATTACAAACTTAGTACCATGGTTTAAATAAATACAAAGTGGATAATTGCTGCACTATGTGAGCATCCATATGAACAGCAGAAATGAGTAGTATGGTAAACATATCCGATTCAAAAAGATTTGCCATTTTTTAAAACAAAAGTCAACAATCTTTGGCATATACGGTGAACTGGAAAAGAAGCAGTAAAAAAACTCCTAGGGTTAAATCGGAGGCGGAGTTCGGTGAGCCGCCAATTTAAAAAAATAGGAGAAAAAACTGTTTCAATAAAAAATTAATAGCTAAATGCAATGGGATAGTATTATGATGTTGCTGACTACGTATGAGGGTTCGGGACGCTCCTTGTCGGGTGAGAGATAATATAGCAGTCAGAGCTACTGTTTATAAACACCAGTGGAGGTGAGAGAGGACGAACTCATCGTAGACAACATGGCCGAAACGAAGAGGGGACAGTAGAGGTCATGAGATCATCATCGAGATGCGACCTTTCTGACTATATAGTCCATAATATAGCAGTCAGAGCTACTGTTTATAAACACCAGTGGAGGTGAGAGAGGACGAACTCATCGTAGACAACATGGTCGAAACTAAGACGGGACAGTAGAGGTCATGAGATCATCATCAAGATGCGACCTTGCTGACTGTATAGTCCATCACCAAAGAGGCGAAACCATCAGAACCCACCTCGATCACCAACAGAACCTGGAGACTATCGTCAGGGTTGCAAATTCGGAGGTAAGTATGAAGGTTGTCAAGAGTTGGCAATGATAGTTTAAAAGGAGGGGAAGAAAAAGTAAATGCAAAGATTGACTCTGCAGAGGATGATGGAAATATAATAAGAGACCAATATAATATAAAGGGAGCTGCCTCAAATACCAGGAGGACCCTTTTCAAAATCCAAAAGTTGCGAGTTTGGGAAGGAAGCAGACAATAAGGACTTTATATCTTCCGAAGTTAAATGTTTGCGTAATTTGGTTTTGAAAATAGCTAATGTAGACGATAACCTAATTTGCAGTGGTAGATTATTCCATATGAAAGCATATTTGGAGGCAAAAAACTGAGACCGGTTAGTTGTGGAGCTAAGGGGTGGTGAAATGATCATGGAGGAATTACGAGTGGCATAGGGTCGATTTACCGGAGTGAGAGCGTTAATTCGTGGGAGATTTGGGCTATAGTTAACGCGAAACAGGAAGCAGAGACCGGCTTCGAGTCTTCTAACCCACAGAAATTTAATGCGGCCCTCATAGGCGGCCCTCATAGGGTAGGCATTCCAATCCGCTGACTAGTTTCGTTGCCCTCCGTTGAACTTTCTCCAGCAGAGCGTAGTCATTTTTCGTCCAAGGGCACCACGCCTAAACGCAATATTCCAACAACGGCCGGATAAATGTTCCAAACACGCGCCCAAAAAGCTCTCCGTCAAAATTAACGAAGGACCTCCTGATTGCGCCTAAGATACATATAGCTTTTTTGCGATGTTCGCACAGTGCGACGACTGTTTGAGAGTTAGTGTTATCCATATACCCAAGTCCTTTAGAATATTTACCTTCTGGAGTTGGTGACCACTGATGAAGTACTGGTATTCAAACCTAATCATCCTTCTGGAACTTGACCGCAGTCGGATTATTTGGCATTTTTTAAGATTAAGGTTCAGCAGCCACTCATCACACCATGTTTGCAAGCGATATAAGTTTTGTTGTAATTTCTGCGCATCCTCCGGTTTTTCAATCGAGTTCCATAACTTCAGATCGTCAGCGAACATTACCTTCTCGCATGTCAGACAATCCAAGCAGTCGTTCATGTAAATCAGAAACAAAATGGGACCCAGAACGCTGCCCTGCGGAACTCCACTGTGAACGGTTTCCAGGTGAGACTTGGTATCTCCAATACAAACACTCTGGTGCCTGTCTATGAGAAAGTCGGCCAACCATTTGAGTAGGTTGCCAGACACACCCACATGACGGAGCTTTAAGATCAGACGTTTGTGTGGAACCCTGTTAAAGGCTTTGCTAAAGTCAATGTAGACCGCATCGACTGACAAACCCATTTCTAATGATTTTGTCCAACTTTCCATGGATGTGAGCAGGTTTTGTGAGCAGGTTTCTATTTTTCAGTCTAAATTCTTTTACCTAGAACATGTTTACTTGCAGTTCTTTGCTAACAACAGATCCTATTACATATCTTACACATTAACCATCCTTTATTACGCAAAACGTCACTAGTAAAAAGCTTCCTTTTTGTATTATTGCTTTTTAAAAAAATGCCGATATTTCAAACTCAATATGAATCCACAGTCAGGGCTTCGACGCAAATCTCCTCTTAAAGTAAAATTTACACAAGAGTAACCCATCTTAAACAGGAAGAATCTAGACCTTGACGCCCTGGAATGGTTTATATTTTAATGTCCCAATATGGTACTCTGTTCACGATCCTCCGTACCAATTTTGTCGGGAAGTGGTCCTCACTCCCCAACAACGCGAGCAACTCGAGCCGTTTATAAACATTGCTAGTACCGAGTCATATGACCGCCATAAGTGAAGTTTCATCTTTCTTTTAAAAAACGTCCTTAAGAGTTAAATCCCCCTGGACGTCGAATTTTCTTTCCTATACTCGTGCGGCTTTAAATTTAAAGTCGCAGCAGCTAAAAGGTTGTCTTCTCGTAGCAAAAACTCACCGATTCCGCTAAAATGTTTTTCGGCAATTTAAGTGGACACTATTTTCTCTAAGCATGAGCACTTAGTTCAATACTTGAAGAAAATTAAGCTGTTAATCTGAAGAGATAAAATCCCAATAGTACGTCGGGTTTCACCCTCATTAGAAAACTTGAAGTCTAGGTCTAAGTTTACAATAACAAAAGTTATTTCAGAGGTTGGCCCTCTATCTAATACAAGCCCACGTCCATTCTAGGTATAGTTTTCTTTGGAATAACTTGCCAATTAAAAGAAGGTCGTTAACTAGTCTATCTGCGTTCAAGGGAAGACTGCACATTTATCTTAACACTGATTCTATTAACCTTTTATTTTCCACATCTTTTCCCAGTAGCTTTCCCCATGACTCGGAGAAAGGACCATTGGGAATTTACGTGACCCTCTTGAAACTATATTATCGCTACCTCGAGTCACCCATGAACTATGATGTCTCCTTATATCACCAGTCATCTAAACGATGACGTCATTCGGACGTACACATTCGGTGGTTCGCAGTCTAAATTGCTACCGTTTCTTTGGATACTAACCATCATCAGAATTCAATTCTGGATCCTAAGATGCTGAGGACTTAAGTTCATTGACGCATTTTCGTGAGATTTTGCTTCATACGCCTAAGTGATCAAGAACGAATCACCTCGACGTTTCATTATCTCATTCTGAAATGCTACTACCGTATTACCCTTATCTACCATCTGACCATTTTTTCCTAAGCAGTTTTTTTCTCCTACCTTCTATTCAAAAATAAAGGCCTATTGAATTCTGCCTCCATTTTAATGGTAGGAGTTTTTTTTCACTGCCTGATTTTTCAAGTTCATCCTTTTTTTAAAACATCGCTATCTCTTTACATAGCAGGACAAGTTATGTATTTGTACATTTTATCTGCACACACTGTCATAACTTTATTTCGTTACTAATGTTTGCTTAGACAGTGCCTTGCCAGTGCTAACCAAATATAAATTTTAAATTCTAAAAGAAGGAATTTTGATTCCACTTGAAACTTCACCCGCTCAGCTTGTTTCTGGTTCGAGTGAAATTTTGTCAACGCCACTTTGCTCCCTTTTCAAGCAAAGCACGCCTGTTTGAGCTGCAAATCTAGTAAACCTTAGAACCCCCCCCCCAGTAAATCTGAGTTATTTGCTTAGCCAGTCGTCAAAATCAGAAATGTCATTACAGATGGGAAACTTGCTAACACTTCAGCATCTACAACAGTTACCAAAACGTTAGCATTTTTCCAAACCCAAAACGTGTCAGAAATTTCTAAATAATTAAGTCTACTTATTATGTTAACAGTTTTTCAAAATCATTTATCCCTATTTTAAATGTACGTTTTCCGTTAATTTATGCTAACTTCCCTCAAAATCTCATTTCTAGGCCACATCTATCTTTCCCACGCCACAATATAACCTTTTTTCTATGGTTTTCATCCAAATATGCCGTTTTAAAATAATCTCAGTTCTTTTAATAGTAACATTTCGACAAATTGTAGACAAGAGCGATTTTGTTTCCCACCTTCAATTTCTTTTCTCCAGTTTTCTTCTCCACCACCGAATCTTCCTTTTTATTAATACTGATGAGCGTAACATACAGCTCAGGAATACGCTCAGTTAAGTTTAACTGAATGCGAGATCAGCTGTAAATAAGATGACAGAGCTTAGAACAGTAGTTGATGAACTTAATCCAGATGTGCTGTGTTTCATTAATAGTTATCTATTTAGATCTTTGTAAGACATTCAAAAAGTGCCTCATAGACGATTTGTAACTAAACTAGAAACTATAGGATTTTGTCGTCCCCTTAATGTTTTTATAAGATCATACCTTCTGATCGAAAACAAGTTTTAGTGGGCTCCTCATACTCAAGTGCTACTCCGATTGTGAGCGGAGTCCTTCAAAGTACCGTCTTAGGTCCTCTGTTGTTCTTAGTTCAGTTCAGTTCAGTTTTATTAAAAGAACTCTAGGCGACACCTTTGAACTCCTTATTGATTTTAATGACATTGCAAATTTAAAAACGCCGACATATAATGGATGTTAAACAAAGGGTTATCTACCTGTCACACTACAGGGCATCGGACAAAAAAAATTATAAGATAAAATTACTCAAAATGGGGAACAATATGTTCGTTAACGCGAAAATTGTGGATGGGAATAGGTTTCAGGCAATGTGTAAGTTTCTGATTCCATGGTGTTACTTATGGCTGTACTGGTCAAACTTCCGCTTAAAAGTGTCAACGGACGGCCCATGATGATATTCGCAGGCAGAGCATTCCAGGCCTTAATCACTCTGTTGGAGAAGAAGAACCTTCTTGTGTCCAGTCTTGCACCAGTCACACGCAGTTTTATAGGATGTTTTCTCAAAGTAGTGGTAGTGGTCGGCTTAAAAAAGTTGCCAGATGCAAGGCAACAATCCTGACCCCGCAGCAGCGAAAGGTTTGTATTAGGTCCCCGTGTAGCTGTCTATAGTCCAGAATAAACAGATAAAGATTGGACAATCATGTCTCGTAAGGCAGGCAGCTTTTACATACATGATATTAAATAATAATAATAAGAATGGTTAATAATAATAGTTGCATTAAATGCCGGTTACAGGCATTGTCAGATGTAATATTCAGTGTGGATCAAGCTGGCAGTGAAAAAAACTCCTGAATATATATCATTAAAAGTGTTTTACCTATCTTTATGTTATTCAGGAGAAAAAACTGCCGCCTGTAAGGATGACAGCAGTTCAGATCAGGAAAGGGCTAACGCAAGTGCACTCTGTTTGCAGTCTCTCTGTCTTTGTTAGAATCCGGGATTCTGCCCCAGACAAGAAAGCATCCGTGTACGGTTGCTCATTGTCTGCCGAAGAAGTCATCGGGTGCAGGCTGCATAGACGGTGCCGTATCCCTCAAGGTAACACCTGGGATCGGGTTTAGATGCCGCGCACTCCGTCGTACTGGAAAAGAGATTCTACCGTGTCGACACCCAGAATTCTTGGAAACTGTTCTGAATGCAAAAAACTAGTAAAATTTATCTTGAACAAAGAACAACTTCGCTGGAATTTTATATTATTATGTAGTTTGTTCCACATGGCTATGGCGTTTACCGAAAATAATCGACGATACTTAACTGTGCGAGCTAATGGAAGAAATAAAAAGACATTGCGATGACTGCTGCGCCGAGGATGGTCAAGTTGCCTCACAGCGGTAAGGGGATTAAATGTACGACTATTCAAAAGTTTAAACAGTATAATAGTCCCTTTTGCCCTCGGCATAACCATAAGGGATCAATGTTTACAAGCCCACACCGTTCTTGAAACGACAGATTACGGTGCTCCAACGATAAAATTCTATTCGTGAAGAAGTGCTGGACCGATTCTATTTTCTTACGTTCACTAGCACGCAGAAGGCTAAATAGAAACGAGCCGTATTCTAGGCCAGGTGTTACGTACATTTTATAAAGGTGGAGTCGAATATCAATAGTTTGAAAATTTTGGAGGAGTTTTAAACTTTCACTGATAGTTAAGCATGTTCAATATTATATTTAATCTGCTGAACTGAAATGTGTGTTTTATTTTCTAACTCTACGGCAGAACGATGCCTGGAATAAAATTCATTCGGAATTAGACAGTCTTTAGGCGTGGAACTCCACATGGCTAATAGAATTCTCATCTTCTTAGTGTCACTACGTGTGTTTTGGGCCTGTAAGACTGCCGCAATCTTTTATTTGCAAAGGTTGCTCGATGACTGAATGTTCCCCCATCAAGGACTTGGGCTTAAGTTACACCAATAAATATATATCCTTCGCCTCATGCCGATAGAATTATGGCCAAAGCTGCTCAGATTTGCGGATATATTTCTTATAATTTCTACCTTCCTGAAATTTAAGTAAGAATCTGTCGTATGGTTGTGCTTCCCATTCTTGAAATTTTATGTCCTTTCTTATGTTAAATGAACGAATCTAATTGTTCAAAATTTAAATGTCCAAAGGCATTTCACAGAAAACTCCTGTATCCGACTCTTTCAAATTCTTCCTACTTAACCGCATGCCAGCTGACGAAGCTAACATTTCTTCGGGTCAGGAGACTGGAAGCAGACTTTCATCTTCTTTTTCGACTTAATGAAAGCTCAAATCTACCCGAGCTTTCTGTCATTACCCCTGTTAGTATTCCATACAATCTAAGAAATTCACAACTTATTATACCTCCTACAGCATCCTCCACATATAAACGCTCTCTATTCTTTGCTTCTAGGTATAGTTTAATTTGGAATAACTTGCCAATTTATTTACTTATATATTGCCAGTTTACAGGCAAAGTAAAAAGAGATGTGAAGTAGAGGATCAAGCTGCCAGTTAAAAGGAGAAAAAAACTGCAGCTTATAAGTGCTTAAAGTTCGGGACGGGTAAGTGGTAAGTGTTGACACAGTTGCACGGTGAGTCCTGTTCCCTTCTGTGTTATGAATCCTGTATTCTGCACCAGAAACAGGTTTGTCGGTCAACGGTTGTTCGCTATCGACTGAGGAAGAAGCCGAGTAAGGATAACAGAGCCAGCAATATTGCCCTAAGCATGAAGCCTAGCACATGACTCAGACTCCGTGAACGCCATCAGAACGGAGGAGAGCTTCCGCTGAATCAGCAACCGAAACTCCTGGAAGGTGTCCTGAATGTAGAAAACTAGTGACAGCTCTCTTAAACTAAGGATAACTTTGCATAAATTCGATACTTCTGAGTAGCTTATTCCAGAAGGCTATAGCGTTTACTGTAAAAAAAAACTGATGATGTCTAACGGTGCGTGCCAGAGGAAGAAATTAAAAGACATATCGATGACTGGTGCACCGAAAGTGGTCAAGCTGCCTCAGTAAATTAAGGAGATTAAAGGACAAACTGTTTAAAATTGTAAACAGTAAAAATAGTCCCTTCTGTAATATGCGAAGCCAAAACGGGTCGAGGTTAGTAAGCTCACAGCGTTTTTGGAAGGAGAGGTTTCAGTGTTTTGAAGTGGAAACTCGTTTAGTAAAGAAGTACTGGACTGATTCTATCTTCTTCTGTTCACTAGTGTGCAGAAGGCTAAATATAAACGAGCAGTATTTCAGACAAGGTCTGATATAAATTTTATAAAGACTGGTTCTAATATTTATGATTTTAAAATTTCTGAGAATAAATCGAGCAGTTTGGCGTGCTTTAGAGACAATCAGGGCACAGTGCTCTAACATATTAACAATACTTGAAAAGGATATGGCCAGAGCCTTTATAACTCCGGGTACATTTCGTTCTTAACTATCTTTGTTTAGCTGGGACTGATTTTTGTCGCCAATAACCATAATGGAGAGCTTGTGCCAATGAAGTGAAAGGTGCCATGTGCGACACCACTGAGCGAAGGCCTGAGAATACTTTTTTAAAGATCTCAAGCACGATGTTGCGATCGGTTGGTTTATATCCAAAGGCAAATTTTAAATCGTCAGCGTGCATAAAGGGCCTACCATACTGAAACCAATCAGTAATATCGTTGAAAATGGCAAAACAGGAGTGGGCCAAGCACGCTTCTCTGATAACATAAAAATTGTAACTCATTGTGCACGAGCATTCAAATAGGATGATATTAATTTCAGAAGCTTGTTACCTATGCCGAAGGAGGAGAGCATAGTCAACATGATCAAAAGCTTTCATGCAATCAAAAAAACGTTGTATATTGCAAAACCGCTGTCTCTAGATTGTATCATATGAAAAAGAAAGAGAGCTGGCAGGTATCACAAGATCTTTTTTCCAGACACATGCTGCGCCGCGTTTAGAAGGTTATACTCTGATAGGTGAGGAATAATCTTGTCGTTGATCAGGGTCTCCAAGAGCTTCGAGTTTGCTTACGGTGTATTTATTGGCCTTAAGGCGTCAAATGACGTAGCTCGGCCGTGCTTGGGTATAGGCAGAATGTGCGATTCCTTCCATAAAAAAGGGAAATTTTCGCTTACAGGAGCAAGATTAAATATCTTATTTATTTATAACTGGCCAGGTTACAGGCAAGGTCAAAAGAGATATACAGTAGAGGTTCGAGCGACTGTAAAAAAAACTCCTGATCGTTGTTTCACGTGTTTTCAGGAAAAAAAACTGCAGCTTATTGAGGGATCAAAGTTTAGGACAAGAAAGCGTTGACACAGGTGCACAATGAAATACTTCTCCTTTCAGTGTTATGGATACGATAAGCTGCAGCATGTTTGTTGGCGAACGGCTGTTCGCTTTTGACTGAATTAGGTATAAGCCGATTAAGGTCTGTAGAGCCAGCAATATTGCCCTCAGCATGAAATCTGGCACAGGATTCAGGGTCCGTGAATGACATCAATACGGAAAAAAGATTCCACAGAGTCAGCACCCAAATTTTTGGAAGGTGACTTGAATGCAGAAAACAAGTGACAGCTCTCGTACACAAGGGAAAGTGCTGAATTTTGATAATTCTGGGTAGCTTATTCAAGATTGCTATAGCGGTTACAGAAAAACTGACGGTATCAAACGGTGCGTGCCAAAGGAAGAAATAAAAAGTCATCTCGATGACCGGTGCGCCGAGAGTGGTCGAGCTGTGTCAGAGATAGATATGGTTTAAAGGTACAACTGTTTAACAGTTTAAAAAGTAAAAATCGCCCCTTATGTAATATGCGAAGCCACAACGGGTCAAAGCTTGTAAGATCACAGCGTTTTTGGTAGGACAGCTTTCGGTGTTCTAAATAGAAAACTATTTTTGTAAAGCAATGCTGGACTGATTCTATCTTCTTCCGTTCACTAGCGTGCAGAAGGCTAAATACAAATGACCAGTATTCCAGACTAGAACTGACATACATTTTAAAAAGGCTCAATCTGATATTGAAAGTTTTAAAATTTCTGAGAATAAACCCAGTAGTTTGGCTAGCTTTCGAGACAACTAGGGCACAGTGCTCTAACAGATTAAAACTACAAGAAAATGATATGCTCAGATCCTTCATAACTCCGGGCAAAATTTAGGTCGTGACCATCTTTGCTTAGATGGGGCTGATGGTTGTCGTCAATAACCATAACGGAGCACTTGTGCCAAGAAAGCAAAAGGCACCATGTGCCACACCACTGAGTGAAGGCCTGAAGATCCTGTTTTAAGAGCTCTAGCAAGACGTTGCGATCGAAGGTTTTATATTGACAGACAACTTTTAAATCTTCGGCGTACATAAAGGGCCTACCATACTGAAAACAATCAGTAACATCGTTGAAAAATGGCAGAATAGAAGCGGGCCAAGCACACTTATCTGAATAACTCCACCCATTACATGCGTGGGGTGGGAGATAACAGCAAATATTTTTAACTCGCTTTGCCCGAGCATTCAAATAGGAGGATATTAATTTCAGAAACATGTTACCTAGGCCGAAGGAGACAAGTTTCAACAGTAGAAGATCATGGTCAACACGAACAAAAGCCTTCGTGAAATCGCAGTAAACGGTGTAAAATGCAAAACCACTGTCTCTAGATTGTAGCACATGATCAATGAAAGAGAGCTGGCTGGTGTCACGAGACTATTTTCGAGAAACTCATGGTGCACCGCATTATGTTTATTTATTTTTTTTATTTAGAATTTATATTTGGTTAGCACCGGCAAGGCACTGTCTAAGCAAACATTAGTAACGAAATAAAGTTATGACAATATGTGCAGATAAAATGTACAAATACATAACTGGTCCTGCTATGTCAACAGTTAGCGATGTTTTAAAATTAATGGTGAACTAGAAAAAATAGGCAGTGAAAAAAACTCCTACCATAAAAATGGTGGGAGAGTTCAATAAGCCTTCATTTTTTAATAGAAGGTAGGAGAAAAAAACTGCTTAGGAAAGAATGGTCAGGTGGTAGATTAGGGTAATACGGTAGTAGCATTTCAGAATGAGATAATGAAACGTCGAGGTGATTCGTTCTTGCTCACTTAGGCGTATGAAACAAAATCTCACGAAAATGCGTCAGTGAACTTAATTCCTCAGTATCTTAGGATCCAAAATTGAATTCTGATGATGGTTAGTATCCAAAGAAACGGTAGCATTTTAGACTGTGGACCACCAAATGTGTACGTCCGAATGACGTCATTGTTTGGATGACTGGTGATATAAGGAGACATCACAGTTCATGGGCGACCCGAGGTATCGAAAATATAGTTTCAAGAGGGTCACTTATCTGTTAGGTGACGCATCATCTTGTCGTTGATCAAGGTTTCTGAGCTCTTAGAGACAGCTGGCACTGTATTTATCGGCCTAAAGTTGTCAAATGACGTAGCTTGGCCGTGTTTGGGTCTAGGCAGAATGTGCGATATAATAGGTAATATAGGTAAGGTTTCACTTTGAAGAACAAGATTTAATATCTTATACACAAGGGACGGAAATATATCATTTGCATCTGCCTTTAGAACCCTGACCGGGACGCCATCTGGTCCAGGAATGTAAGATTGACGAAAACGCCGAATGGCAACGTTCACATCCCAGAGTGTAAACGTTATAGTTTCGAGGAAGTTACTGGTCCAAACTCGGATGTAAGGAAATGGAACGACAGCATGTTCACTAAAAGTTCTAGAGAAGAAAGGATTGAAGCTATCATTGAAGCGATAGGGTTTTCTAAGGCGTCTCAAAGTATGGCGTGCTGTACTTTTAAATGTGCTTTTTACTTTGTGTGAAAAGGGTTTTGCGACATTTAACGAAAGGTTTTCAGCAAAGTTGAGTGCATCAGCCAGAAGTTTTTCTTCAGACATCTTCTTAGCCTGTTCAAAGATTAATTAGATCAAGGACAGAACGGAAGTTTCATTTTGTAAATGAAAACGACGTGAAAGTCTTCTTAGTCTACGACGGAAATATAAAGGAAGGTAGACTTCATCGTTGACATTAACTATTTTCTTACGGGGAACAAAACGAGAAATGAGTAGACCTAGAACTTGGTACAATGTATCAGTTATGTATACAAGCATAGAAAGAAGTTAGTCCAATCGTGGGAATTAAGATATGTCAGTTATTCCCCCATATTTGCTAATCGTAAATCAAGGGAAAAAAACTATATTTTCGGAAAAGGTTTCATCAGCCTCGAGTTCTAGTGCAAAAACAACTATGGCATGGTCAGAAATTCAAAGTGGGTCTAGAGGTGACACTGACAATGGCTGACAACCTCTACAGAAAAAGGACCAATTATGTTTGATTCTTGGGTCAGAAAATCAAATACCTGGTCCCACTTGCCGATATCTATGATCTCAAGTACGTTTTAGAACTTTGCAGGATCGGAAGGTGCAAACCATTGAACTTCAGGAAGATTGAAGTCCTTCGCAATCAAGCATTACTTCATATTTAAGTCAGCTTCGGTGTGAAATGTCTACGAGAGACAGAGATCGTAATCCTCACTGGCGTTGGGTGGGCTATGGGCACAACCAACGAATAAAAAGTAGTTATCCTTGAGAACAACTGGGAGCCAAAAGCTATCTTCTACTACGGTAAATTGTCTTTTGTCTAACGGCAGAAATGAAAGTGTTTGCTTTACATATATACAGCTTCCTCTGCTACCACCCTCGTGTTGATCATTCCGAATGTAAGCGTAGTCTAGAATAGAGAGTGCGGAGTCAGATACACAGGGTGTTGTCAAACTCTCTGTTACGACTACAATGTCCGGGCGGTGGACGAAAATCAAAGTGTGAAGCAAAAGCATCTTATTAAGCAGAGATCTGGAATTTAAAACGAAAATTTTAAGCGGGCAAGTTTTTGGTTTCGAAGACGGGACAGTTAGGCTGTCAGAGTGACTGCCTTCGGCCAAAGAAATGCTCTTTAACAAGAATGACAAAGGTTTCCCAACAGTGGGACCTAGACAAATCCATCCACCATTATCAACACGTTTGTGCAAAGCTTTTGTTTGATATAGCAGCGCCCTCTTATAAGAATTAACGTTTGTATCAAGCAAATATAAATCCAGTTTATGTTTGATTGTGTTTGTCGTGTCCGCCCGTATGACTTCCTCTGAGAGTCCGTTCCAGGCAACGAAATTTCGCTGCAAAAATGAGTGGCGATGAACATCCAGGTTGGATAAGGTTTCTTGAAGTTCCAGAGAATTCCCACGTAGGTTAGTTGTTGCGGCCAATGAAAAAGGTCTTCGAAGTGAAGAGCACAGTCCTGATTCCTTACAAGCCGGTATGTCCGCATGAGATCACCTCGAATCTGCCTGTACTCACGAGAAAAAATTATAAGAGCATCAAATCTGCATTTGTATGATAACGGCTTTAGACCCTTAACGACTTTTGTTGCCCTCCTTTGAACCCTTTCCATTTGCTTGTAATCTTTCTTCAGCCACGGTCGCCAAGTCTGAACTCCATATTCTAGGTGTGAACGAATAAACGTCCCACATATTTTTTCCGAATATTTCCTTATCGATATCTACGAAGTTCTTTTAATGAAAACTAGGACAATAAACACCTTTTTGGCCGCCCTGACACATTGAGCGGAGGGCTTTAGGGAAGACGAAATGGTGATTCTTAGGTCCTTTTGTTCAGATAAATTTGACAAGCACATTCCTTCAAATAAGTATTGATGGGATTCACCCATCGCGATTGCCTTCTTCATTTTGAGCCGCAGTGCGACACATTTCTCACAGTTAAACTTCATCTGCCATTTATCGGACCACTCAGATAGGCAGTTGAGTCTTACGTGCTGTCCAATCTATTCATACAATCATTGACATGGAGTAACATCAGTAATGGTCGAAGAACGGAGCCCTGAGGAACACCACTCACGACCGGCATGGAAATTAATTTCGCTTTACCCTTGCACACGGACTTTGATCGGCCTATCAAGAATTTTCCTATCCAATTGAGTAAATTTCCCCTTATTCCGGATTCTCTGACTTTTAAGAGTAACTTGAGGGGAGGAACATTGTCGAAGGCTTTTTTGAAGTAAATATAGACGACATTAACGCTGGCGTCCTCATCTAATGTCCTTGACCCCTGTTCCATTGAGTAGAGAATATTGGTGTAGGAGTGATTTCGTTGAAATTCATGTTGGACACTGTCAAGGAAGTTTTTTTCGAGAAACTGCATGCTGGCCTTTTTGATAACCCTCTCCATCACTTTGCAACACGCGCGTCGTTTGAAATTGGTTTCGAATTTCAAGTCCTTCGAGCCTACGAGTTTTAAGTCTCTACCTCAGTGTAGAAGACATGGTGCTGGGAAAGTATTTAAGAATTGTCTATATATTACCCTGAGTTCGTAAATTGCGACTTGAACGTAATGATTCTGAGGCTTAAAAAACGAAAATTCTACTGCTGATGATTCTTCCCTGCACAGGATTGATCTCAACTGGAATTGCTAGCCTCAATCTTTGCTGATTTCTGAAACTCACACCGGCTATGTGCTCCCTGCATCTGCTTTCAATCGCGGAAGGGGCTCAAACCAAAGGCTGTGTCCTTATATTTTCATATTCTTATTGTTGAATATCCTAAATGACTTTCTGTTAATTTTAGGGCAATTCTAACATCAATTGCATTTTCTCTGTATCCCCATAAGTATGCAAAACGCAGGTGCCTTAAGTGTATCGCCACGAAAAATTGGTCCACGACCTAGTTTAGAACATGCACCGCAAAATCGCGTATGACCGTCTATCGACGCCTCTAACCATCCAGTCATATTGGCAGGGGATTTTGCTCAGCGAATTAATAGACTAGCAGAGAGTAAGTCAGTTTAAGTCAGTTTAAGTCACTTTATTGAGGGAATAAGGCTTTCGCTCTTTAGCTCCCAGATTCACATTCGAAAGTGATAAAAGAAAAAACGTTTAAAAAAATAAATCTAACAAATGAAAACGTAAGGTCATCGATATGTGTGGGCCAGGCATAAACTGCCACTTCTGACGCAAGCTTAATCATAGGCAAGGGTCATCCAGTAGATGTTGTATTTTTGACTTTAAGAAGGCCTTTGATAGCGTACCACATGGGCTTCTTTTACAGAAGATTTGGAACGTCGGAATTCGAGGAAAACCTTTCAATTGGATCAAGAGTTTCTTGTCTTTCAAAGTACAGAGAGTTGTTGTTGGAAACTCTAACTCGGAATGGGCAAAATTAGAAAGTGGTGTTCCACAGAATTCTGTTTTGGGCCCCCTACTCTTCCTTATCTACGTTAACGACTGTCTCAATGATCTAGATTAAGAAGCTATCATGTTCGCAGATGACATAAAAATATGGACTAAAGTCAGCTGCGCTAATGACGCAAAAGGGTTACAGTCGAATATCTACAAACTAAGTGCCTGGTCGGTTAGGTGGCTGCTTTAATTTAATGTATCCAAGTGCGTGATCCTACACATAAGCGTCGGTTGAAAAACTTCTCTGAAACACAAGTACTTTATTAATGGCACTGCATTGAAAGAGGTAGAAACACACAAAGATCTGGGTATGTGGACAACTGAAAATTTGATGCCCTCAGAACACTGTAAGAAAGCAGTACAGAAGGCAACATCTACACTGCATTAGATCAGACGTGCGTTTAAAATATTCCCCCTGATCTCTTCGTGAAACCGCACTTAGATTACGGAATACCAGCCTGGATACCGTAGATGAAGAAAGATGTTGACCTCCTCGAACAGATGCAACGGAAAGGAACGAAAATGGTCGACGGCTTTAAGACTTTACCATACCAAGACAGATTGAAAAAGCTTGACTTTTTTCCTCTTTCCTACAGGCGCTTACGGTGTAGCCTGCTCTGGACATTCCGGATTATCCGGGGCCAGGATTCCTCCCTGATATCGGAGAATTTCGTCGAGTTTGCCTGCACAACTCATCTGCGTGGTCATCCTTACAAGATCAATAGCGAACGCACGCGAGTGAACCTCAGAAAGTTTTTTTTCAGCCAACGAGTGGTACGAGATTGGAACTCGTTACCAAGTGAGTCGGTTACCTCTGACAGCATTTCTGATTTTAAAAGAAGGCTTGATGACATAATAGATGACAAAAGACGACTCTCGCAACATGATAACGTAAAACCAGCCTTTTAAAATCTTTCGGTTTCTACTTTTCTTCCACAATGTTTCGCCTATAGCTGTAAACTCGCATTTGAAGTTATGTTATGCTTTGACTCAAACATTTTTAAATGTACGCCATTTTTATATAGACTGTACACATGAAATGATAATTTTATATTAATAGGGTCATCAAGGGCAATGTCTGTAACCTCTTCAAAAATATACATATAAAAAAATATGTACAATAGTTTCTCAGCAAAATGAGTATCCAGTTGGCATTTAAATGTGTGAACAGTTTTTGAAAGGACCACCTCATGAGGGAGTCCGTTCCATGCGCCAAGGACCCTCTGTGAAAAGGTTTTCTGACGGACGTCCGTTTAGACCAACATCCTCTGCAGTTTAAAGGGATTATCTCGCAGATGTTTCGTCTCAGCCAATTCGAGGAAGCCAGCAATTCTAGGGCACACTCGCGGCCTCTGATAATCCGTTCGGTTTGGATGAGGTCACCCCGTAGTTGCCTGCAATTGAGAGGAAACAAATCAAGTTCAACTAGTCTGGTTTCGTAAGGCAGATAATAATAATAATAATAATAATAATAATAATAATAATAGTTGTATTTAATGCCGGTTTACAGGCATTGTCAGATGAAATATTCAGTGGGCATAGGCTGGCAGTGAAAAAAAGACTCCTAAATATATATCATTATAAGTGTTTTTCCTACCTTTATGATATTCAGGAGAAAAAACTGCCGCCTGTAAGGATGATAGCAATTCAGGTCAGGGAAGGGCTAACACAATTGCAGTCTGTATGCAGTCTCTCTGTCTTTGCTAGAAACCGGGATTCTGCCCCAGACAAGAAAGCATCCGTGTACGGTTGCTCACTGTCTGCCGAAGAAGTCAACGGGTGCAGGCTGCAGAGACGGTGCCGTATCCCTCAGGTAACACCTGGGATCGGGTTTAGATACCGCGCACTCCGTCGAACAGGAAAACAGATTCTACCGTGTTGGTGCCCAGAATTCTTGGAAACTGCTCTGAATGCAAAAAAACTAGTAAAAGTTATCTTAAACAAAGAATAACTCCGCTGGACTTTTATATTATGGGGAAGTTTATTCCACATGGCCATGGCGTTTACCGAAAAGAACCGTCGATACTTAACTGTGCAAGCTAATGGAAGAAATAAAAAGACATTGCGATGACTGCTGCGCCGAGGATGGTCAAGTTGCCTCACAGTGGTAATGGGATTAAATGTACGACTATTCAAAAGCTTAAACAGCAAAAAGAGTCCCTTCTGCACTCGGCGAAACCATAAGGGATCAATGTTTACAAGCCCACAGCGTTCTTGATACGACAGATTACGGTGCTCCAACGATAAAATTCTTTTCGTGAAGAAGTGCTGGACCGATTCTATTTTCTTCCGTTCGCTAGCGCGCAGAAGGCTAAATAGAAACGAGCAGTATTCCAGGCCAGGTCTAACGTACATTTTATAAAGGCGGAGTCGAATATCAATAGTTTTAAAATTTCGGAGAATAAACCCGGCAGTTCTGCTGGCTTTGTAGACAATCAGGGCGCAATGCTCTGAAAGATTGAGACCGTTAGAATATGATATGCCCAGGTCCTTAACAACGCCAGGTACATTTATATCATGGCCATCTATGCTTAGATGAGGTTAATGGTTGTCACTGACAATCATAACGGAACATTTGTGCCAAGAAGGGGAAAGGCGCCATGTGCAGCACCACTGGGCAAAGGCCTCGAGATCATTTTTAATAGATCAAGCATGGTGTCGTGATCTGCCGGCTTGTATCGATAGGCAACTTTTAAATCGTCGGCATGCATAAAGGGCCTACCATTTCAAAATAAACCTGTCACATCATTGACAAAAAGACAAAATAAAAGTGGGCCTAGCACACTACCCTGAATAACTCCACTCCTCACACGTGCCGAGTTTGAGATAGCATTGGAGATCTTAACATGTTGTCTACGAGAGCTCAGATAAGAAGATATCAAGCTCAGACGTTTACCACATAAACCGAAAAGAGGAGAGTTTCAGGAGAAGAATTGCATGGTCAACACGATCAAAGGCCTTGGTGAAATTGAAATAGACTATGTAAAGTGCAAAGCCATTTTCCCTAGATTGTAGAACATGATCAAAGAAAGAGAGCTGACATGTGTCACAAGACCTTGTTTTGAGGAACCTATGCTGGGCTGCACGCAATAGGTTATTCTCAGTTAAATGATACATCATCTTATCTTTGATCAAGGTCTCCAGGATTTTCGAAGCTGCGGACAGTGTGTTGATTGGCCGAAAATTGTCAAATGGCGTAGATTGGCCGTGTTTGGGGATAGGTAGAATATGCGATTCCTTCCATACACTGGGAATGTTTCACTTTCAAGAGCTAGATTAAATATCTTACATAGAAGTGACGAGAAAATATCATTAGCATTCGCCTTTATAATACTGATCGGTACGCCATCTGGTCCAGGACTAAAAGATTGACGAAAACGACGAATGGCTATGGTTACGTCCCAGAGGGTAGAAAGTTATGGTCTCGAGGACGGCACCAGTCCAAACCTGGATGGGCGGAGGGGGAGCGGTCGAATTTTCAATAAATGTTCTGGACAAGAAAACGTTAAAACTATCAGCCGTCAAGTTGTCATCAACTACATGATTGCCAACGGAGTCCAGTAGTACGGGATGCCATGTTTTACTATGGGTTCTTATTGCGCGTGAAAAACGTTTCGCTACATTTAACGAACGGTTTTCGACATATTTGACCTCTTCGGCTAGCCGTTTTTCTTCGGTAAGGCTCTTGGCCTGTTAAAAAATACGGTGAATCAAGGGCAGAACGGAAATTTCGTTTTGCAAATGGAATCGACGAGAGAGTTAACGCAACCTATGGCGAAAAGATAAAGGGAGATAAACCTCATCCGTGACATTAATTAATTTCTTACGGGGAACAAAACGAGAAATAAATGGATCTTAAACTTCGTAAAGCATGCCGGTACAGATGACTAAGATTCTTGACCATCTTTGTAGCCCTCTCCTGTACTCATTTGAGCTGTAGATAATCATTCTTAAACCACGGACGCCAGGCCTGGACGGCATATTCCAAGTGAGCTCGAACAAATGCTCCGTAGGTTTTTCGGAATATTTCCTTATCAATCTGTACAAATCCACGTCTGAGCGCAAATAAAACTTGTGTTGCGCGTTTAGCTTCCTTTACACACTGTGAAGATGGTTTGACTGGGGAGTTTATTAGAACACTGAGGTCCTTCTGTTCCTCAACAATCGAAAGGGGCTACCCATTTGAGAAGGTTTTGGTAGGAATCATCCTCCTTACTGGTCTTTCTGGTATGGATTCTAAAGACCACACACTTGCCAGTAGTTGCAACTATCGTTTTCTGCTAATTGTTCACCTCCCGCTAAACGGGCAAAAAGTTTTAGTAAGCTCAGTTAATGTAGCTTACGAAGATGAAACTTGAAGGGGTTGTTTCAGCCTACTACAGAAATCCTTAGGGATGGAGCAGGAGGTAGACAAGCTAAGGCAAGAAATAGATAACTTAAAAAATCTATTTCTTTCCCACCTGTAAAAAAAGCTCCTGTCCGTAAAAACCTACCTCAAAACAAAATTCGTATGCATGTATAGCCTCTGCAAGCTTACCTAATACTCGTATAAAAGCCATCGCATTTACTGAATCCACTAAACCAGAGGACGTTTCGCTAGTTCGAAAGTTTGTCCCATCTAGTCCTTGCTCCACACCATAACCGCTAAGCTCAGGCAGCATTAACAATAATCTGGCTTTACAACCTAGTGCTACATCGCTGCTGGACGTTGCACCAACATGCGATGTTGAAGAGTTTGGTAAGTATTTAAAGCCAAAGAGGAAAAGGTCTAAGAAGACTAAGTTGTACACAGATTTGTCTCCAACCTGCCCAAACATCCTGTTCATCTGGACCTACCGTTCCAAGTGAACTGATTACAAGTACTCACTCAGTTGAAAGACCTGAGTTGCAAACGGGCGCTTGATTGAGTCGAAAACATAATGTTATCATAAAGGGCGTGCCTGAGTCAGCATCCGTAATTCCGAAGGATCGAGTAAAACATGACTTGGAACTCCTTCAATTGTATGCATAAACGTTGAAAACGGACGGCGAGTCCATTCACATTCTCAAGGCATATAGAATAGGCAAGGCTCTGTCAACACCCGATTCAAATCCTCGACCAAGAAATCTTACAACCATCTTGGAAAACGAAGCACAGGCACAGCTCTTGCTACAGAGAAACTCAACCCTATGTGGTCCGCATTCTGAAGTTTTTTTAAACCGGAATATGGGCTGAAAGAGCGAGTGAAAATACGACAGCTAATAATAGAACTGGAAACACGAAGGACCAATGGCGAGGCAAATCTCAAAATAAGGGATGGACAGATAGTTCAAGTGAAAAGAGCATTTCTTTGGCCAAAGGCAGTCACTCTGACAGCCTATTTGTCCCGTTTCAGAAACCAAAAACGTGCCCGCTTAAAATAATCTTCCTTAATACCAGATCTCTGCTTAATAAGGTGCCTTTGCTCCAGACTCTGGTTTTCATCCACTGACCCGTCATTGTAATAGTTACAGAGACATGGGCAACACCCTGTGTATCTGACTCCGAACCCTTTATTCTAGACTACGCTTACATTCGGAATGATCGACACGAGGACCGTGGCGGAGGAAGCTGTATCTATGTTAAGCAACCACTTTCATTTCTGCCGTTGGACTATCGCCAATTTACTGTGGTAGAAGAGATCTGTTGGCTCCGAGTTGTTCTAAAATATAACTACTCTTTACTCTTTGGTAGTGTCTATCGCCCACCCAATGCCAGCGAGGATTACGATCTTTGTCTCTCACAGGCATTTCACACCGCAGCTGACTTAAATATGAAATGCTGCTCGATTGTAGGTGACTACAATCTTCCTGAATTTCATTGGTTTCCAACTTCCAGGTCGTGCAAATTTCGAAGACCTACTTGAGGCCATAGATATAGGCATGTGGGACCAGGTAGTTGATTCCTTCCCCCCCCCACGAAGGTAAAACATACTTGATCATATTATCTGTAGAGGTTGTCAGCCATGGTCAGTGTCACCTTTTGATCCACTTGGGAGTTTTGACCATGCTGAAGTTCTTTCTTCACGTGAACTAGAGGCTAATGAAACGTTTTCCAAAAATATAGTTTTTTCCGTGATTTCAGATCACAAAATATGAGGGAAATTGCTAGCACATCTAAATTTCCACGATTGGACTAACTTCTTTGTATGTTCTGATGTGAATGTTTGTACTGATATTTTGTACCAAGTTCTAGATCCACTCATTTCACGTTTTGTTCCCCGTAAGAAAACAATTAATGTCAAGGATGAAGTATACCTCCCTTTAACATTCCGCCGTAGACTGCGCAGACTCTCCCGTAGCTGTCATCTACAAAACGAAACTTTCCATCCTGCCCTTGCTCTAACAAATCTTTGAAGAGGCTTAGAGGCTGTCTGACGAAAAACGACTAGCTGATGTGGTCAACTTTGCCGAAAACCGTTCGTTAAATGTTACGAAGCTCTATTCACGCACAGTAAAAGCGCAGAGGAAAACGCAGCACCCCGTACTTCGACACGCCTTAGGAAACCCTTTATCCGATGCTAAGTTGACAGCTGATAGCTTCAATGCTTTCTTATCTGGAACGTTTAGTGAACTTACTGTCGCTCTCTTTCCTTACATCCGGGTTTGGATCGGTAATGTCCTCGAAAGCATAACTTTTACCCTCAGGGACGTGACCGTAGCCATTCGGCGTTTTCGTTAATCTTACATTCCTGGACCAGATGGCGTCACTGTCAGCGTTCTAAAGGCGGATGTTAACGACATATTTCCGTCCCTTCCATATAAGATACTTAATCTTGCTCTTGAAAGTTAAACTTTCCCTATTTTATGGAAGGAATCGCACATATTACCTATACCCAAACACGGCCGACCTATGTCATTTGACGACTTAAGGCCAATAAATACACTGCCAGCAGTCTCGAAAATCTTAGAGACCTTGATCAAAGACAAGATTATGCGTCACCTAGCAGAGAATATCCCACTTAATGCGGCTCAGCATGGGTTTCTCTAAAAAAGGTCTTGTGTAACCTGCCACCTCTCTTTCTTTGATCATGTGCTACAATCTAGAGACAGCGGTTTTGCAATTAACACCGTTTACTGCGATTTCACGAAGGCTTTTATCGTGTTGACCATGATTTCCTACTGCTGAAACTTGTCTTCTTCAGCCTAGGTAGTAAGCTTCTGAACTTAATATCCTCCTATGTGACTGCTCGTGCACAACGGGTTAAAATGTTTGATGTTATCTCCAACCCCACGCATGTAAGGGGTGGAGTTATTAAGATAAGGGTGCTTGGCCCACTTATATTTTGCCTCTTTGTCAATGATGTTTCTGATTGTTTTCAGTATGGTAGGCCCTTTATGTACGCTGATGATTTAAATGTTGCCTATCGATATCAAAGTGGTCGATCGCAACATCGCGCTAGAGCTCTTAAAAAGGATCTTCAGGCCTTCGCTCAGTGGTGTGGCACATGGTGCCTTTCGCTTTTTTGGCACAATTGCTCCGTTGTGGCTATTTGCAACAACCATCAGCCCCACCTAAGCATAGACGTTCACGACCTTAATGTACCCGGAGTTATAAAGGATCTGGGCATATCATATTCTAGTAGTTTTGATCTGTCAGAGCACTGCACCCTAATTGTCTCAAAAGCTAGCCAAAATACTGGGTTTATTCTCAGAAATTTTAAAACCGTCAATATCAGATTGAGCTTTTTATAAAATGTATGTCAGGCCTTGTCTGGAATACTGCTCGTTTGTATTTAGCTTTCTGCACGCTAGTGAACGGAAGAAGGTAGAATCAGTCCAGCACTTCTTTACAAAAAGAGTTTTCTATTCAGAACACTGAAAGCTGTCCTACCAACAACGCTGTCATCTTACAAGCCTTGACCGGTTGTGGCTTCACAGATTACAGAAGGGACTATTTTTACTGCTTGAACTTTTAAACAGTTGGACATTTAACCGCCTTACACCTCTGAGGCAGCTTGACCAGTCTCGGCGCACCGGTCATCGAGATGACTTTTTATTTCTTCCTCTGGCACGCACCGTTAGATACCATCAGTTTTTTTCAGTAAACGCTATAGCATTCTGGAATAAGCTAATCAGAAGTATCGAAATTCTGCAAAGTTATCCTTTGTTTAAGAGAGATGTCACTAGTTTTCTACATTCAGGACGCCTTCCAAAAATTTGGGTGCTGATACTGTGGAGGCTCTCTTTGGTTCTTATGGTGTCCACGGACCCTGAATCCTGTGCCAGATTTCATGCTGAGGGCAATATTGCTGGCTCTGCAGACCTTAATCAACTTATTCCTCAGTCAAAAGCGAACAGCTGTTCGCCGAGGTACCTGCTGGTGCAGAATACCGGATCCATAACACTGAATGGAGAAGTCCTTCACCAGGTACCTGTGTCAACGCTTCCCTTTCCTGAAGTTTAATCCCTTAATAAGTTGTAGTTTTTTCTACTGAAAACATTTGAAACAACGATGAGGAGTTTTTTTCACTGTCAGCTCGACCCTCTACTGTATATATTTTTTGACCTTGCCTGTAAACTGGCAATAAATCAAGAACATAACATAACAAATGCATCTAAGGCTCACCGGTCGATAGTTTTAGCACTGGTTCTGGATCAACCCTTGTGAATAGGGTAAATATTAGCTGATTTCCAATCAGAGGGGAGGATGCCTCAATCAAAGGACGACTGAAAAATACATGAGAGTGAGTAAGAGAGTACGCTAGCAAGCCCTTTCAGTATTTTTGCTGGTATTTAATCAGGACTGGGAGACTTGGCGTCCTTAATTGCAAGAAGTTTCTTCTTACCATCTTTTTCTGTTAATTCGAGGTCCTCAATGACTGCATCGATCCTACTTTTATGAAAGTCTGTGAGGTTAAAATTCACTTCATCTGTAAAAAAAAGGTGCGAAAAATCGACTAAGTGTTTGGCATTATCTTGATTTTCATTAATGTCTTCGTTGATTTCACCTATCAAGACTGAAACC
Organism: Schistocephalus solidus; assembly: GCA_017591395.1. Taxonomy (NCBI): domain Eukaryota; kingdom Metazoa; phylum Platyhelminthes; class Cestoda; order Diphyllobothriidea; family Diphyllobothriidae; genus Schistocephalus; species Schistocephalus solidus. The sequence continues at coordinate 383,494 of WEDG01001497.1, forward strand.
GTCTTCTTCTTCTCCAACCGACTAATAATAAAGCTAAAAAGTACGCTTGGCTTATCGACGGCCCATTCTATAATTTCAGCCTCATACTCCTTCCATGATCTGCGAATAATTAACCTTATTGCGTTCCGCTTTCGGCGAAATTCTTTGTAATGCATGGGTTGAGTTGTTTCTACATTCCTTTTCCAGAGTTTATTCTTGTGGTTTAGTTGTCTTTTTAAATCTTGCGTTAAGCAAACAGGGTGGTTTGCCTTTTGCCCTATTGTAATAGGGCAGTTGCGGTGCATAGCGTCGTTGATAACGCCCCTGAGAGTGGTCCGATCTACAACTGGATTTCCAATTAGAATTTTTTGCCAATTTAGTGCCGATAAGTCATCACTCATCGCAGAGAAATTTGCATGCCAGTAATTTTACCGAAAATCAGGAGTCTCCGTTTGCTTGATGTGCAAACTTTATTCCACAGCAGCATGACATGGTCATTTTTACCAAGCGGTGCGAGTGACCTTTATTCATCCACATTAATTGGGTCCTTTGAGAGAATGACACCAAGGCCATTCGCCATTTGAGCCTCTTTAACTCTCGTTGGAAATCTAGCACTCTGTAGCTGGAGCTGTGCCTATGCTTCATTGTCCAAAATGATTTGACGAGGTTTTTATCGAGTATTTTAATCGGGTTGCTGATTGAACCTTCCCTATTGTATATGCCTTGAGAATGTGGATGGAATAGTTGTCCGTTGGCAACATTTTTACATACAATTGAAAGAAATCTGAATCGTATTTAACTCGCTCCTTTGGATTTATTGACGCGGACTCTGGGACCACTTTTATGAAAACATTATGCTTTTGACTAAATCGAGAGTCCATTTGCAGCTTAGATCATTTAACTGAGCGAGTACTTGTATCCAATTCACTTAGTCTGATAGGTCCAGATGAACCGGGTGTTGGCAGGCTGGAGCCAAATCCATGAATGACTTGGTCTTCTTAGACCTTTTCCTCTTCGGCTTTACAAACTCAACAACCTCTACAACATCGCATTTTGGTGCAGCATCCAGCAACTATGCAGCGCGGGGTTGTGAAGCTAGATAATTGTAAATGCTGCCTGAGCTAAGTGATGATGGTTTGGAGCAAGGACTCGATGAGACTCCATTTCGAACTAACGCATCATCCTCGGTTTACTGGGTGTGTAGACACGATATCTTTTATGTGAGTTTAAGGTATGCTGGAAGATGCTACATATGCACACGAAATGTTCTTTACCGTAGGTTTTGTACGGACAGATGCTTTTTGACAAGTGGGTGAGAAATAGCTGTTTAAGTTATCTATTTCTTGCTTTAGGTTGACTTCCTCCTGCTTGATCACTAATAATTACTGGAGGAGGTTGGGACACTCCATACAAGTTTCGTCTTCGTAAGCTTCATTAATTAAGCTAAGTAGGCTTTTCACCAGTTTAGCGGAAAGTGAACAGCTAGCAAAATAACGAAAGTTTCAACTATTTTCTGCATGTCTATTAATTTGCTGATCATAAAACCTGTCGATATGGCCCCGTGGTTAGAGGCATCCATAGTCCATCCTATAGGATTTTACAGCTCAGGCTCGAAATTAGGTCATGGACCAATTTTTCGTGGCAATAAATTTAAGGCACCTGCTTTTTGCATACTTATGGGGGTACAGAGCAAATGCGATTGATGTTAACGGAAAGTCGGTAATGATATTCGAGAATATGACTATATGAGGATGTGAAAAAGGATATAAGAATATAAGGATATAACGACTCAGCCTTTGGTTTGAGACCCTTCCGTGATTGAGAGCAGATGCAGGGAATACACATCCGGAGTGAGTTTTGGAAATGAGCGAAGATCGATGTTTAGACTTCTAGCTGAGCTTAATTCTGGGGCAGGGAAGAATCCACAGCAGTGGCCTTTTTTTAAGCCTCTGAATCTTTACCCCCAAGTCGCAATTTTCGAACTCTGGGGAATATAAAGATAATTTTTTTAATAATTTCCAAGCACCGTGTCTTCTAAACCAAAGAGGAGACTTAAAACTCATAGGCTCAAAGGATTTGAAATTCGAAACAAATTTCAAACGATGCACCGATATTTTGAAATATCATAAACCAATAAGGTCGTTAACTAGTCTAGCTAAATTCAAGCGAAGACTGCACATTTACCTTAACACTGATTCTATTAACCTTTTATATTCCTCATCTTTTCCAAGCAGCATTCTCCATGACTCGGAAAAAGGACCATCAAGGATTTCAGAGGCCTTCTTGAAACTATTTTTCTCTACCTCGAGTCATTTATGAACAATGATATCTACTTATACCATAAGTAGTTCAAACGATAAAAGTCCTTTGGGTGTACACAGTCTAAAATGCTCCCGTTTCTTTCGATACTAACCATTATCGGAATTCAATTATGGATCCTTTGATTTATAATTGGTTAGCGCCGGGAAGGCACCGTCGAAACAAGCATTAGTAAAGAAATATAATCTGGAATAAACTACCCCGAAGTATTAAAATTCAGCAAAACTATCCTTTGTTTACGAGAGCTGTCACTAGTTTTCTACATTCAGGACACCTTCCACGAATTTTGGGTGCTGATTCTCTGGAAGCTCTCTTCCGTTCTGATGGCGTCCACGGACTCTGAATCCTATGCCGGACTTCATGCTGAAGGCAATATTGCTGGCTCTGCAGTCCGTAATCGGGTTATTCCTCAGTCTACAGCTAGCAGCCGCTCGCCGGCATACTTGCTGCTAGTACAGAAGACCAGATCCACAACACCGAAAGGAGAAGTACTACACCGTGCACCTGTGTCAACACTTCCCTGTCCTAAACTTTAATCTGTTCAACAAGCTGCAGTTTTTTCTCCCGAAAATACTTTAAAGAACGATCAGGAGTTTTTTTCACTGTCAGCTTGACCCCCTACTGTATAAATCCCTTTTGACCTTGCCTGTAAACTGGCAATAAATAAATAAATAAATAAATAATTATGACAATTTTTGCAGACAAAATATACAAATATTTAATAATGGACGCAAAACTTGTAATTTACGGCAACAGTTAACGAGGATTTTAAATTAATTTTGAAATAGAAAATAGACAGTGAAAAACTACCCTGAAACTGGAGGCAGAGTTCAATAGGCATCCATTTTCAAAAAGAGGGTAAGAGAAAAAAACTGCTCAGGAAAAAAGGTAAGGGGGTATAGTAGGCTAATACTACAGCAGCATTTCAGAATGAGATAATGAAACTTCAACATTGATCGTTCTTGATCACTTAGGCGCATGAAGCAAAATCTTGCGAAAAGGCGTCAGTGCACTTGAGGCATCCGCCTCTAAGGATTCAGAGTTGAATTATGAGGATGTTAAGTATCCAACGAAACGGGAGCATTTAAGAATGTGGATATCTAATTGACTTCATATTTTGAATGATTGGTGGTATAAGGAGACATCATGTTTCCTGCGGACTCGAGGTGGAGAAAAATAGTTTCAAAAAGATCACTGAAATTCCCGATGGTCTTTCTTTGAGTCATAGAGAAAGCTGCTCGAAAAAGATAAGGAAAATGAAAGGTTAATAGAATTAATTTTAAGATAAATGTGCAGTTTTCGTTTGAATGCAAATAGACTAGTTCACAACGTAATGTCGATTGGCAAGTTATTCCAAAGAAAGCTATACCTAGAAGCAGAATATAGAGCGTTTACATGCGAAGGATGCAGGAGGAGGTATAATTAGTGGGGAATTTCTTAGGTTATATGGAAGACTAACAGGAGTAATGACAGAAATCTTGGGGTCATTTGAGTTATAATAAGGGTGAAAAAGGAGACAAAAGTCTACTTAAAGTTTCCAGCTTCGTCAGCAGGAATCTAGTTGAGTAGGAAGAATTTTAAGGAATAGGATACAGGAGTATTTTGTGAAATGCTTTTGGACACTGAAATTTTGAACGGCTAGAATTGTTTATTAAAACAAAGAAAGGGCAGAAAAATTCAAGAATGGGAAGCACAACCATACGACAGATTCTTACTTTAATTTCAGGAAGGTAGACATTATAAGAAATATATCCGCAAATCTAAGCAGCTTTGGCCGTAATTCTATTGGCATGAGACGAATGATCTATTTTATTGGTGTAACTAAAGCCAAAGTCCTTGATGGAAGAACATTCAGACATAGGACAGCCTTAAAAAATAACAGGTTGTGGCAGCATTACAGGCGCAAAACACTTGCAGTGACACTTAGAAGGTGAGAATTCTATTAGCCATGCGACACTCCATGTGGAGATGCTGTGACCTCACGTCTACTGACGCCTTTTTAGAGATTTTGCTTCATGTGGGTTAGGGATCAAGAACGAACCATGTCGATGTTTCGTTAGCTTATTCTTAAATTTTGCGGCACTATTAGCCTACTCTATCCCTAACCATATTTTCCTAAGCAGTTTTATTTTACTCCTGCCCTCTTTTTTTGAAAACGGAGGCCTATTGAACTTTGACTCTTGTTCAAGGCAGGAGTTTTTTCACTGTCTTTTTTCTGGTTCACAATTTATTTCAAAACATCGCTAACTATTGCCCTAATAGGAAAGGTTATGCCTCCATTATTACATATTTGCAGATCTTATCTGTAAACTGTCATAATTTTATTTCGGTAAAAATGTTTGTTTCGACAGTGCCGCAAACAAATTAAATATTCTAAATATAAATCATACTGTTCCCATATGTTGACCCTTTTAATCAGAAGTTTGACCAGTACAGCCATGTGTACCCCCATGACATCAGTAAATAACACATTTCCCCAAGATATACACATAATTTGTTTAAGTTTTATTAAACATTCTACTCCCTATTTTGAGTAATATTATTTTGTAATTGTTTCATCTGATAGCCTGTAGAATGATGGAAAGATAACCCACTGTCCAACGTTCCTTAATAGTCGGCAGAACCAGATCACCGTACAGTATGGTCTACCGCCTGAACAGCTAACCACTGCAAGAGGTGAATGACCAGAAAATGTTGGGTGTATGGATCACAAATTCCTCTAAGCCATTGCTCCACTGCTCAAAAATGTCAAAATTAGCGATTTCAGTTCTATACATAGCCAAACGTGCGTTCCACTCCTTCGATGAAGACTGTTTCTCAAAGGTCTTCCGAACTTAAGTGCGACAAAAACTGCAGCTCTGCCATCCATGCATGGTGACCCTGGATCGCTAAGGACCAGATCGTTCTCGAAAAAGTTCAATCTGCGTTTTAGTTACCTTTAAAAATCGGAAAGGGATCACTAATCTACGAAAATCCAATAAGCTATTCTCAAACTTCTCTCTTTTGGTTACAGACAACCACAGGGCGAAGTTATGCAAAATTTGGCATCCTTATGATCACCACTCGCTGCCTTATACCAGGAGAATTTCTTTGAGCTAGCAACCACACTCTAATCTTCAAGTCACCCATCCAAGTTAAGGTTAATGGTACCAGGCTGGAGAAAATGGCAGATATCTTCACCAGAGGCGTTAAAGTTTGAAATCGCCTTGCCAGAGGATATTGTTATGTCTGCATCCGTGGAAGCCTTAAAAACGGAACTGGATGAGCATTGTTGCACGCACTACGATGCTCTTCTGACTGCAGCCATCCTGATGCAATTTGTTATTGTTTATCCATATCACTTGTAAACTTTCAGTAACGTTTACATATATAAATTATTGATGTCCCCTTTGCGCACATTCCCATTGTTGTTCATCATACAACCTACCGCGACCAGAACTACATTAGCTGCATCGTACGTTTTGCTTACGGTACCTAGCACTGGCATGTAGTGTAAACCAGCCAAAATTGCTTAGAACCAAGGTAAATAATTTAATGGTTAGTGGGGAAATCGTGATCAAAACTACGAAACGACAAGGGACGGTAAAAACTGTTAGAGGATTGTCAGATTCAGACTCACAAACACGCAGTTTCAAGATAGCAAGTGTTGTTGAGGATTGTAATGAACTCTGAACTAGATCCAGAAAGCTATACATCAAGGATGATGAACAGAGTCAGGAGTTCAATTGAGACGCCGTTCGGAAGAATGCAATCGAGAAATGAAGATCGATCACGTACAATTGACTGCAAGTAATTGAGAGAGATCATTACAATCAAGAGAGAAGCATGACAGTGACAGCAGCGAAAAACAGAAGACGTCCAACATGCCGGTTGAAGCTGGCTGTTGGCTTTTATTAAGCACATTAAAACAAGCGTACATAAATATTCAGGTGAAATAGAAAGATAAAAACATGTTGATTGTACAAATACCTCCACAACTCCCCTACCAGAGCGTTTGTTGTACAAAAAAAAACGCTTGATGAAAAAAAGGCAAAAAAATTATACAACAAAGTCCGTAAGATTGGCAGGAAAATGGATATGTCTACCAAAACGAGAGGAAATGCGTTGTGGTAAAGAAGGAGAAGCAAAACGTGTGGGTAGGGTGGTCGAGTGTGAAGATTGAGTGAAATAGACCAACATAGGTGGAATGGGTGGTGACGGTGCGGAGGAATTGGACGGAGCAACAGGCGGTGGGATGCACTCAAGATAAGCTGGCTTGAGTCTGTCGATGGAGACTGTGCCAGTCTTCTCAGCCTTTTGTATGACATAATACTTGTCCATCCGTTGAAGCACCTTGTATATGCCATCATAAGGGGAACAAAGAGGCGTGCGAACTGCGTGGTGCCGGACGAAGACGAATGGAGTCGATTTAAGGTCGTCTGGCACAAAAACGCGTTTGGATGTTAGGCGAGTGGGCCTTGGATGCAGTTGAGCCATGCACTGTTTCATTTGTTGAACGAAAGCATTAGACAAGCTAGTGTCTACGGTAGAAGACTGCACAAATTCGCCGGCCACGCGGAGAGTCGTACCGTATACAAGTTCTGCCGTAGTACATTGAATGTCCTCTTTGACAGCTGATCGAATTTCCAAAAAGACGAGGAGTAAGTTGTCACTCCACGCAGTTTTGTCTGATTGAGACATCAGTGCTGTCTTCAGTTGACGATGCAGGCATTCCACGAGGCCGTTAGAGGCAGGGTGATATGCCGTTGTCGTGATGTGTGCCCACCCGAGAAGTTTAGTGAACTCGCGGAAGAGACTAGATTGAAACTGGCTTCCGCGGTCAGTGGTAATGGTGGCTGGCACACCAAAATTGGCAATCCAGTGATGCAGGAAGACCATGGCAATATTTGCTGCCAAGGTATCCGATATCGGAATTGCAATTGGCCATTGTGTGAAACGGTCGACTGCTGTGAAAATATGTGTGTGCCCAGATGAAGGTGGTAACGGCCCAACTAAGTCTAAGTGAACGTGATGGAATCGAACGTCTGGAACGGCAAATGTGTTTGGTGGGGGAAAAGATATGGCAATGCACTTTGTTTTTCTGGCAACTCAAACATTGCCTTGAGTTCAAAGAGCAATGTCAGAGTTCATCTTCGGCCAGACAAGCGAGCAGCAATTAGTTTGTGACCCGTGCGGATGCCAGGATGCGACAGAGCAGTGCCAAATGGTCAAACACTACCTTACGATAGGATAATGGAACAACAAATCGGGGAGTGCCTGTAGAGCAGTCACATAAAATTGTACCTGGTGATGCTGGAAGTGGTGCAGCTGCAGAGTACTAGATGTACTCAGATCAGCAATGGACTCGTCCTTTTAGTTGTAGGTCTGCAAGCTTCGCCAGGTCAAAGTTGGATGACAAGGTGTTGATGTCCGGTCTCGATAATGCATCAGCAACGACATTGTCGCTGCTTTGGACGTAGCGGATATTAGCAGTCAACTGCGAGATATAGTCAAGGTGACGCACTTCTCTGGGCGAGTACTTATCTGGTTCGGCCTTGAGGGCATAAGTAAGAGGTTTATGGTTGGTATGAACCCGAAAATCTCTTTACTCTAAAAGGTGGCGAAAATGACGAAAAGCCAGGAGCTCGCGAGGGAAAGTATTGTAGCAAGTCTTCGCCGGTTGTAGCTTCTGTTAAAAGAAAGCCAATGGCTGCAACTGCTTATTCACCTGTTGATGTAAGACTGCGCTGACAGCACTGTTGGAAGCGTCAGTGGTCAAAATTAACTGCGTAGAAGTGTCAGAGTTGAGGTTGTGCAGCATGGTTGCATCAGTGAGGGTCTTCTTGGCTACCTCAAAAGCTGAGTGAGCGACCGGTGAAAGTTCAATCGGTTTGGCTTTCAACTTCAAAAGATAAGTCAAGGGAGCCAGTATTGCGGCACAGTTGGGAATGAAACGTCGGTAGTAATTGATAAGTCCAATGAAACGTCGCAGTTGTGTGAGGGTCTTTGGAGACGGAAAAGATAAAACGCTTTGCACCTTCTCTGAAAGTGGTGTGATTCCACGCTGATCGACGTGATGACCCAGGAAATCAAGAGAAGGAACGCCAAAAAGGCATTTGTTGACGTTTAATTGCAAACCATGTTGCTGGAAACGATCTAACATTTGGCACAAGTGCGAGGCATGTTCCGCTGGCGAAGAGCTTGTGAGGGAGTATGTCGTCGATAGAGATAAACGTTAACAAAAAGACTGCGCAAGACCTCATCAATAAAACCGTTGGAAGGATTAGGGTGGCGTTACGCAAACCCGAAAGGCATGCGGAGAAATTCGAACGAGCCAAAAAGGCGTTGTAATGGTGGTCTTGGGAGGGTGTCATCATCAGCGACTGGTATCTGATGATATGCTCTCACGAGGTCTATCTTGGAGAAAAAGTCTTTCCGGCCAACATGTGAGAAAAAAATCGTGAATATGAGGAATGGGGTACCGATCGGGGACAGTTGCTCTATTCAAAGCACGATAATCCCCACATGGCCTGCAATAATCGGCCGATTTCTTGGGGACCATGTGCAGTGGAGAGGCCCATTGGTTGGAAGAAGGGCGAATAATCCCACAATTAAGCATGTGTTCGAACTCAATTCTATCCACCCGCAGCTTTTTCTGGATGATAGCCTGCGTGGATGGGCATGAACGGGGTGCCCTGTGGTAACTATGATGATGCTTTAACGGCGTGCTGAACTTTTTCGGCAAACGAGCCAGGTTAAGCTTAGACGGATAATCCTTCAAAATGTGTCAGCAAATGGCGAGCTTGGAATGGTTAAGTGTATGGCGATTGAAGGTTCAG